>JAGFBZ010002070.1:0-360000 GCA_018398805.1 Hirundichthys speculiger
GTGTTTGTTCACAAAAATGAATCAAAGAAAAAATGTTCCCTGGGCTCAAGGAGAGAATAAAATGTTTACCCACTAGAGATGGCAATGAAAATTGACATTTACTTATATATTTTAGATCACATGTAAATGTCAGATTAACATATTCTGAGACTTGATGAGCTCCAGCTCCCTCAGGTAGTGTTGGCTGTGGGAGGCTTGGAAATTTTGTGATCTTCTGAATCTTAAAGTTTGATTTCTTCCTCTGAGAATCACTTTAAATTAACCACAAATCTTAAATGTGTTGACTGTCTCCAGCTCTGATCTGTTTCCTTTTTTATTTTGGTTTATTTTGGATATTATGATGGCTTTGTCTTTGAGTCTGTAAATATTCATTACCTTGGTTGAATTTGGTATTCATTTTGTTTTTGTATTTCTTTATAATTGCAGCAGCAGAGACAGAGTATGTGAGTCACTTAGAGTAAAATGGTTTTCTGCTTTAATTTGACATTAATTGCCTTATATTTACATTAAATAGCAACAATCCTGGAGGAAAAAGCTGGTCAAATCTTCTTTGGTCGCAGTATTTTCAAGCAGGCACTATGAGGAAGAGCAGCTATACACCACTAAACTGTCTCTATTTATTGATGGTTTGTCTAATTGTGAACTGATGGATCCCTGAACTCTTTGAGATGACTTTGCTTCCCTTTCCCGCCCTATGCAGATCAACTACTCATGACAGTGCACTACGTCTTTGGAGATCTCCATTTTGCGATGCATGGTTTACATCAGCAGCAGCTTCTTAGGAACAGCAAACTTCAAATACTGAAAGTCATTTATCAAGCAAAACAGCTTTAAACCATAAATAACTCATTTCATTATCTTGACTCCAAGAGTGCAAAAGCACTGACTTAAATTGGATTAGCTAAAGCACAATGTGTTTTTCTTTTGTCACTTACATGAAGTTCTGATCACATTTAAGATCAAATAAATGAGGAAAACCAGTTAAATCTAAAGGTCTCACTTAACCTTTCTGTCGTGTTTGGGTCAAATCTGACCGATTTCCTACTTTCATCAATCATAAATAATGTGTTTTACATGCGATTGTCCCAGGGCCTAATGATATCCTCCACACTAGGCATTCGAACATATATAATTGCTGATACACCTTAAACACTCTGCTTCCTAGTGTGACATCAAGGGAAAAATCAAAAGAAATCAGGCAAGATATCAGGACGAGAATTATGGACCTTCACCAGCCTGGTTCATCCTTGGGTTCAATTTCCAGATGTCTGAAGGACCCACGTTCATCTGTTCAAAAAATTCTACACCAATATAAACACCATGTTGATGTCAAGCTATCATAGCGCTCAGGAAGGAGACGGTTCTGTGTCCCAGAGATGAACATGATCTGGAGCCAAATGTGAAGATAGTGAAGAAACTAGTCCTGATCCAACATGGACTGAAAGACCACCAGCCATAATTACCATTGTTACATTTGTAACGGAAAAGGGGGAAACTTGAAAGACTGAGAACACCATCCTAACTGTGAAGTACGGGGGTGGCAGCATCATGATGTGGAGGTGTTTGGCTGCAGGAGGAACTGGTGAACTTCACTGCATAGATGCATCATGAGGAAAAACATTATGTAGAAATATTGAAGCAACATCTCCAGACATCAGCCAGGAAGTTAAAGCTTGGGTCTAACTGGGTCTTCAGATGGACAATGACCCTGAACACACCACCAGATTAGTTACAAAGTGGCTTAAAGACAACAAAGTCAATGTTTGAAGTGGTCATCACAAAGATCTGATCTCAGTCCTGTAGAACATTTATGAGCAGAGCTGAACAGGTGTGAGATCAAAGACCTTCAACCCTGACTCAGTATCACTGGTTCTGTCAGGAGGAACAGACCAGAATACCAGAAAACTATTGAGAGACGCTTCTGGAATTAAACCAAAAAACATTTGACCCAAATCAGACAGTTTTAAAGGCAATGATACCGAATACTAAGGTAATCTATGTAACTTCTGACTTCGAAGAAAGTCATAAAAAATTCTGAAAGAAATATTTTCTGTGAAAGAAATAATTTTGGCAATCCAAATTGACCTAAAACAAGAAAAAGTATAGGTTGATTTAACAACTGAGAGAAAAAAAAGGATCTGTTTCTTTTTATACAGTGTGTGTAAACCTCTGGTTTCAACTGTATTTCTGGAAGTGTGGGTGCAGCTGAAAAAGGAACGGTAGAAGGGTGGCCTGGATGAAAGGCAGTCTATTTATACTACCACAAAGAGAGACTGTACTGGAGCTTTTGCCTTTCTGTTTATATTTTTTTAAAGGAAGTGGTCTTTATATCATAGTGACATCTATGAGATTTTAAATTTCATCACAGCATGAAATCTGCCTTTTAACAGAATTTAATAAACATTTACTCATTGTTACTCCTTACAATGCCCTTTTGCTGCTTGATCTTACAGCTGTGTTCGATACAGGAGGCCGTGATATTCTTATCTCCAGCCTTGAATGCACCATTGGTATCCGAGTCACAGCTTTAAGTTGGCTTGGGTCTTATCTGACTTGCGGTTCCTTTTCTGTTGACACTGGTGCTCACTCTTCTCCTACAGCCCTGCTGACCTGTGGTCTCTCTGAACAAATTCATGCTGGGTTTCTCTTGCTTGGTCTTTTACATCCTTCCTTATTAGTCAATATTACATTGATAAAGAATTTAATGGCTACACAGCAAGGATTTAGTATACAGTGATCCCTTGCCACATCGCGGTTTGACTAACGCGGTTTTAGTCCATCGTGGATTTTTTTCAGAAATATATTATAATAAAAAAATCAAGAAATAATCGCTGAAATTCTGCGAAATCCACCCCACAGCAGATGAGAGGCTGCAGCTGCCAGCGAAACATCAAACAATGACTCACAGCCTCCTGTAAGCAACAAAGAAACACAGACAGAACTCTAGAATCTGGGCGCTGTTTGGCTGAGACGCATTGACTACATTTACGCATTTACTGGGCGCAAGCACGACGCAGCGACCGGCAGCAGTGGGAAGCATGTCAGTTTTAAGTTTGTTATTTTTTACTTAAACTTTTAAACTCGCTGTGCACTTTGAATTGATCAACCTCACTTTTGTGTGATTAAGAGTGTCATGATTCAGTGACGTGGATCTGACTCTGATCTTTTTATTGGCGGTGCTGCGTCCTCATGTCACCTGGGGTTGCTGACAGCTCCATTCAATATTCCAGAGACTATCTGTTAAAATTCTCAAATCCCGTGATCAGCGGCCCACCAGCAGACCTAGTCTTTCCTGACCGAGCACGGGGAAGGCGACAACTTTGTACCTCCATGACGGAAACCGAGGAGGCGAGGCAGGAGAGGCGGCGTACGGGAGCGCAGACGGCAACACCTGTTGCGCATCATCCCCCTCCCTTCAATGATCCTGTCCAACGTCTCTCTCCACAATAAAACAGGAACTACAGGCTGTTGTTTGCGACCAGCATGTATTCAAAGAAGCCTGCATCCTGGTCTCTGAGACCTGGCTCGGGGAAAGGGACGTTGACGGTGATCTAGACGGGTTCAGAGGTCCGTTCCCTTCGCTCCTCCCCTCTGTCGGTGCGGAGCAGAGCGGACCTCCGTCCCCGTCTAGATCACCGCTCCGCACCGACAGAGGGTCTGCAACAACTGGGAAATCATGCGGAGATGTGTTCACATAAAGGAACGTTGGTGTAAAACTGTTTTAGTAAGAGAGAGACTTTGTACCAATTTAAGTTTCTACCATCAGGTTCACTGATTAGACTCCCTTTTGCAAAAACAAACAGATAAAACACCCTTTTGTTCCCTCTGCTGTTGTTCTTTTAAATACCGGGAGGAGAAGATAGCGGGTGAAAAGCCCTCCCTCCTGACTATAGCTTAGGTCTTTATTATGAAGAAAAAAAAAAAAGTTATTGATTGATTGACAGTTTGGAGACCAGAGGCTGTGAGGGAAACAGAAAGACCACAGTTTAGCCTTTGTCTTGTGTCACTGCAGTGTCTCGCTACTTTTTTGCGGTGTTTAAACATATTTTAAACACATTATTTAGGCTCGGGGGGCTCCGCCTCCATTTCGCGGATTTTGATTATTGCGGGGGGGCGCCGGTCCCCATTAACCGCGATAACTAAGGGATCACTGTATTTTCCATCCTTGTGGATCAGCTAGTAATTCCTACAGACTGTATTCACCGATGTCACACATTGTAGTATTTTGACCCAGAATTGTCATTTTGTTGGTCAAGCTTCCCAGTACCTCACCAGTTCTTCATATGTGCATCAGAAGCAAAAGGAAAAAAGTGGAAGTCTGTTGATATGCTCAATTAAAATCTTGTCAAGCGAGAAAATACCAGCAACAGTGAAACACACCATTACAAATGGCTAAAAAGGATTATACATGCAATCTGAAGGACTTACACAACATTCTCGACCACGAACATCTGGGCCACTGAGCACATCCGGGCATGCGCGGGCCATAGCAACCAGGCCAAGGGGGAAAACAAACACTCACTATTGCTAGCGAAGCCGATGCATTTTACATGTGTGCCTCTTCACTGCATGTTACAGTGCTTTTTAATGAATTGCTTAAAGTATAAAATGACAGAAGGATTGTTATGATGTCATGTGAATACTGTCTATTAAGCACTTTGCTTTTGTTTCATGTGTTATTGGTTGTGAGGGAAGTTCTGATGAACGTGGTGTAGTGGATGCAGTTAGTTTTTCCCAAGTCAACAGAGAAAAAAAATATATTTTTTTTTTTAACATAGGTCACATATTGTTTTAGAAAGTGGGCCCAGTGCACTGCTGGATTTGCAGAAAGACGAATGCTGGAAGTCGATGCACTTTAAACACTAAAGCTTGTGAGTTTGAATCAAAAAGGGGAAGTAAATTGCTTTTGTTGTCTTAACAACATGCATGCATGTGTATTTTATTTTAGGTGCTGAATCTTTGATGCTCCATGCAAAAGGCAAACAGTTTCACGGATTAACATGAAGAGACAGCCTCAACGGTTGGCAGCTAAGGAGTCATAAGTCGTCATTTGCTTGAAGAGAGCTGATATAGGTTCCAGTCGATCCCTGTGGCCCTGAAATAGGAACGAATGGCTGTAGATAATCCATGGATGGATGGTTGGAACATGTCAAGACAGCCTCAATGGTTGGCAGCTATCTAGTCATAAGTAGTCTGACAAATTCATCATTAGTTCTTCTATTTCTAGGCTGAAGACATTTTCTGAGTCACTGCACGCCTCACATCTACTCTTTTTAACAGAAGTGTATAAAGAAAAATGTATATGTAGATGGTTAGTGACTGAACAACCACATGATCTGTAATGTCACATAATAGCAGATAATGAGCCTGTATACTGAGCAGAGAGCTTTGTTGAGATGATTCATCGTGCTGTCTGCTTTCATATTCTGCATCTGACTCCAAAATGTATGGAAGGATTCATAGGACATTGTTGTCAGAAAACACAAAAGTAGTGGTAGTTTCAGGAAGATCTTCTCCATGTGGATCTTGGTTATTGTTAAAAATGGGGAAACTCAAATGGTCACTTCAGCAGTTGTCTTGTCTGATGTTAATTGGTTCTCAACTTTATTTTTTGACATTGAAGAAAATAAAACAGATTTGGATGGATAATCCCAAGTTTCTGGCCCCTAACTGCAAATATAGTTGTGACCAGTTCTTTTCTGGTGTACTCTTACCCCCTGGATGCTAAAGCGTGTTTTGGTTCACCTTTCAGCTTGAGCTTCAGTCCCAACCAGAGCGTTTCCATGTGCTGCCTGTTCAGCTTGGTGTGTGAAACTAGGAGTTTACTGAAAACCATTGCGGTAATCTGCTCATGTAGAGACATATTTTGTACCACATCTTTTCTGCTGCTGTCCTTATAAAAGGGATGAATGGTGTCACAAAAGTAGTGCTATAAACAATCCCCCATACTTGGTTGAAATCTTCTTCTGAAACTGTCAGGTTTAGCAACCTAAAACATTATTATTCACACATAAGGGAAAAAAGACACAGAGAGTTATGTTCTTTTACTCGCGAGGAGAACGGACAGAGACGTGTTTCAGTAACACTCTCCAAGCGCTCTGCCGCTCCTTAGCTTTTTATTTTTTATTTATTTAACCAGGTTAGTCCCATTGAGATTAAGAATCTCATTGACTCATTGGAATAAAAACGAGAATCTCGTTTTTATTCAGAAAGAAGAGAGATGCCACTTACACAGGAAGCAGCTTTTAGTGATGGGTGTTCCAAGGCTCCACCCTTACTCATCTTTGTTGGAGGTTTCCTATCAGTTTCTTCGCATGGTTTTAGTAATGCCTTATCGTTATCTTTAAACACTAGTATCAGAAAACAGTTTGCACAACATCTTGCACAGTGAAACACACACACACATTTCTCTCAAACAGTTTAAGGGAATATGAGATAATTTCTATTTCTTCCTCTTATGAAACCTTCTGAATTTTTTTACCTGTGGCCTCTACGAGTTCACCTAATGTCACGAGTCAGAGCCGACTCGTAACCTATTGATTGCAAGCTCCTTCTGAGCCGTTATGTACTCCCAACTATCACCTTTCAGCATCTGCTGTCCTTATGGTATCCTGACTCTCACAGTTGCAGCATTCGTCCTGCTGATCTTGACGCCCGCGTACCGGACCCGGATAAACGGACCAACGGCTCAGTGATATGTTGACTAAAACAGTGCAGAGTCAGAATCGCTGTTCCAGGGAATCCCCTCATTTCTTGTAGCCGTGCTTTTGTTCCGAACATGAGTACTAACTAATCCTAAATGATCTGATTCCATTATGAGGAGAAAGATCTATTCTATCTTGCTGATTTTGTGCAGTCAATGTTTTTAGTCAATGTTTTTTTTTTTAATAAAAACATTTTTTAAAATAAAAACAACTATATGGATGCTCGTGGTATGAATGGTGGTATGAAAAGAGTAGCAAAACAAAGCCATGCCGGTGGGCTTGCCTGGCCCACGGCTGGCTGCAATTAGCAGCTAGCTGTTAGTCCTCTTCAGTTCTGGTAGCCCTGGTTTTGGATATCGTTAAGGTAACGACTCTTGGACTGCGCCATAAGTTAGCATCCGATAGCCAGCAAAGCTAAAATGGCTAACTTGCAACTGAGCTAAGGTCAATTTCCTGGCTTGCTTGTTCCACCATTTGCAATGTGGTATAACACAGCACAAATAAAATAAGGCTTCAAAATAGAGGTGGGCGGATCAATCCAAATATCAATAATATCGATACCAATGCTGGTATTGATACTAGAGATGCACGGATGACGTATATTTTAACGCGCAACCGCTTCTTAAAATCTCTATCCGCCCGCTATCCATTTGCAGGAACGTTTTTTCACCAATTTTCAAAACCGAACCGACCCGCCATCCTTTTTATTAATACGTAAAATATTTTTTCTTATTATTATTATTTGAGTGCTTCAACCGCAACCCGCCCGAATTTAATTAAAGTATCATTTTTTGACGAGTCATCCGCCCGATATGCGGATTATCCGCTCCGCCCGCGGGTGCGCGGTTCATCCGCGCATCGCTAATTGATACCGAACAATACTTGTGTAAAAAGATCGATACTCAACCTTTTTTTCTCTCCCACAAGCACCGACTGAGTGCGAATTCATTGAAGTCTATGTCTGACATGCTGTCGCTGTGTCCTCCTCCCCCTCCCTTCTCATCTTTCGACGTTGCAGCGTCACACAGCTCAGCAGCGTCAGCCAAACAAGCATGTAGGTAGACTCAGCCTGCCCCCCGGGCACGCCCACTCAGCGCTCTCTCTCCCACCTCGTCAACACACACACATCAAGGAGAGCGATAACGGAGCAAAAGAATCAAGAATAGCAGAAAGGAAAAGGAACGCAGTTTATCTGCTGTATTTTAATCTGGCAAGTTGTGTAGTTTGTGAAAAGGCTGTAAAATACAGTGGAAACACTACGAATTTATTTAAGCACATGAAAAATCATGCACAAGAAAACGAAGGGCTGCAGAAACGGAGAGAGGAGGAGAGACATCCCTGACAGACTCTCAACCCTGAGGCAGAAGTCACTGACAGACGACTTTCAGTCCAACAGAGTATCCAGGTAGATAAGAGTGGTCATCTTCAACATCATTTCATATTAACGTTCATGTACATGTTACATAAGTCATATGATACTGGAGCCAACTCAAAGAAATATCATTAAGACCTTTTTAATAACCCAGTATATGTCATGTATCTGATTGAGAGGTGTTATCTAATATTAAATACCATTAGATAATCCTTCCAACTACAGGGGGATCACACTCCTCAGCCTCCCTGGGAAGGTCTATTCAGGGGTCCTGGAGAGGAGGGTCCGTCGGATAGTTGAATCTCGGATTGAGGAGGAGCAGTGTGGTTTTCGTCCCGGCCGTGGAACGGTGGACCAGCTCTACACCCTCTTCAGGGTCTTGGGGGGGGCATGGGAGTTCGCCCAACCAGTCTACATGTGTTTTGTGGACTTGGAGAAGGCGTTCGACCGTGTTCCCCGGGGATTCCTGTGGGGGGTGCTTCGGGAGTATGGGGTGCCGGACTCCCTTATACGGGCTGTCCGGTCCCTGTACGACTGGTGCCAGAGTTTGGTCCGCATTGCCGGCAGTAAGTCGGATTCGTTTCCAGTGGGGGTTGGACTCCGCCAAGGCTGCCCTTTGTCACCGATTCTGTTCATTACTTTTATGGACAGAATTTCTAGGCGCAGTCGAGGTGTCGAGGGGATCCGGTTCGGTGGCCTCAGGATTGGGTCTCTGCTATTTGCAGATGATGTGGTTCTGTTGGCTTCATCGAGCCGTGATCTACAGCTCTCGCTGGAGCAATTCGCAGCCGGTTGTGAAGCGGCTGGGATGAGAATCAGCACCTCCAAATCCGAGACCATGGTCCTCAGCCGGAAAAGGGTGGAGTGCCTTCTCCGGGTTGGGGATGAGGTCCTTCCCCAAGTGGAGGAGTTTAAGTATCTCGGGATCTTGTTCACGAGTGAGGGAAGGATGGAGCGGGAGATCGACAGACGGATCGGTGCGGCATCTGCAGTGATGCGGGTGCTGCGCCGGTCTGTTGTGGTGAAGAAGGAGCTGAGTCGGAAGGCGAAGCTCTCGATTTACTGGTCGATCTACATTCCCACCCTCACCTATGGTCATGAGCTTTGGGTAGTGACCGAAAGAACAAGATCGCGGATACAAGCGGCTGAAATGAGCTTCCTTCGCAGGGTGGCCGGGCTCTCCCTTAGAGATAGGGTGAGAAGCTCGGTCATCCGGGAGGGGCTCAGAGTAGAACCGCTGCTCCTCCGCATCGAGAGGAGCCAGATGAGGTGGCTCGGGCATCTGGTTAGGATGCCTCCTGGACGCCTCCCTGGTGAGGTGTTCCGGGCACGGCCCACTGGGAGGAGACCCCGGGGAAGACCCAGGACACGCTGGAGGGACTATGTCTCTCGGCTGGCCTGGGAACGCCTCGGGATCCCCCCAGAGGAGCTGGAAGAAGTGGCCGGGGAGAGGGGGTCTGGGCTTCCTTACTCCGGCTGATGCCCCCGCGACCCGACCTCGGATAAGCGGAAGAAGACGGTACGGTAGATAATCCTTTATTTATCCCACCACTGGGAACTTTATAGAGTCAAAGCAACAGGAAGGTGCACCCAGTGCAAGCAAAATTACACAAGTATTGAAAAATATAGTCCTCGATCGTACACCTCCCGCTAGCCACTACCCACAAATTGCGAGTTTAGGAACTTACTAAACTTACTCACCCTTACTCACATTGTAGGTGTGGCAATGGGCGTGTCTTTTCCGCTTTTTTCCGGGTAGTGGGTTGCGGGTAGCGCAACCTGCTCTTAAAGGCAATGGCTACTGACACACTGATTGGTTAAACAGGTGAAACACCCTAACCACTCCTATGCATAATATAGCGGTTGGCGCAGGTAAGATCGCGGGTTTAGGGAGGTGGAAGATTGCGCTCTTTGCGGGGGAACGCCCCTACCGCTACCTGCTATCCCTTAATAGCGGCTTTAGGAGGTTTGGCGAAAGATCAGGCCCATAATATCATAAGAGGTCGACTAGAAAAAACATTATAAACAGGAAAACTCAACTCCAAGGAATATTTACACAAAAATGTTCATTGTGATAACAAATGATTTTGCTGTCACCTATAAAGTTTGCTGAAATTCTATTCTAGGTTTTAACAAAATAATCCAAAGACAAAAGTCACAAAAACACCAATAGGTCAGCATTTTTATGATTGATCAAGCTTAGTATGAAGAAATATCTGTATTGGTATTGGCATTGGTATCAGTATCAGTATGGGCGATACTGGCCCTGTGTTTACTTGGTATCGGATCGATACCAAAATTCCCAATATCGCCCACCTCTACTTGAAAAGCACCATTTAGAAGTCTCTGCTCTTTTGTCAAGCTCTTTTTATCCAGTTTGTGATCAGCACAGGATACAGGTTTGGGCAATAGCGGTTGCAGGTGGAGGGAGAGATTTGTTTGATGTAGGTAGTATGTGACTCACTATATTTCCCAATGTTGATTAATGCTCATTAAATGAGGATATGATCATGTCCTTGTAGGGGTTATAACCCCATAGCCTCAGCAAGTGACTGTTTGAAAAACTTCTGCTATAAAGTCATGTACTGAAGTCACGGTACGTCAGCTGTTAGCTGTTAAGCTCAAGTCCCTCAGAACCAGAGATTTACCTCATGTCTATTTTAGGGCTTGTCCTCTGGTAAGCCACGTCAATTTACGCACAGCACAACAAGTTGGTCAGATGCCAGTCAAGAGACTGATAGGAATTTCAAAATAAAACATCACAAGTGGGCGCCAACTCGTACATCTACACCATGCTAACTTGTGGATCTCATCCCTTCTAATGTATAATTCTATATAGATATGGTGAGGTATACTAACAGCTGTTATGTGATAATGAAACCTTTGGGTAAATTTGTAATCTCTCATGCTTCCTGCAGGACTTAAGTCGTGCTGAGGACGTAGCAAAACCGCTGCAAATCCGGACCACAGCACTTTCCATGTTCCGTGGGACTTTGGCTTCAAAGTTTAGTTGAAATTCTATCCTAACACCACAGTCCACTGACATGTTTCATTTTGAGCCTTGTTTTTCAACCGTTCGTTAATCATCTGTCAAGCGAAGCTTTAGCCTTCTTGAAATCACTATATTTTCCAGAGACGCCCATGGTTTCTTCCACCATGATAATGCAAAACCACATTCAGTACAGATTAAAAAAGGCATGGCACAGGAAGAAGAGAGTGTCTTGAACTGGCCTGCCTGAAGTCCTAACCTTTGTTTACAGCAAGAATGCAATAAAATATCAGCTGAAACTCTTCATTATTTGTTATCCTCAGGGTCAGAATGCCTTCAGAGCCGTTAGATGGAAAGGCAGCAATAAAAAGTGCTAAAAGATTCAGTTTTTCAAATTATTTTCAAATGTGTAGCAGGTCTGATATACATAATGGATGTACATTAAGTTAAATAAGGTTATCGAGAAAAACATGAAGTCAATTTAAAAATTTAGTTTATTGATTGTACGCTGGTTTTGCATGTCATCCAAACATTTTTTTGTTGTTATTTGGGGTTGTACCACGAATGCAAGCATGCAAGTTTTTTTTTTTGTTTTGTTTTTGTGTCTGTGATGAAGTGGTGACCTGTCCGGGATGCACCCTCTGCCCTCATGTCCGCTGGGAAAGGCTCCGGGCCCCCCTGCCAGCGACCCTGAACAGAATAAAGCAGGTGTAGAAAAAAATCGGATGGTTTCATGGATGGATGATCGCACCAAGTTATTTAAGTGGGTGTTTTGTTGGTGTCTTGCAGAGGTTATACAAGGAACAGAAACCTGCTCTGTAGGGAGGGGAATGACATAGAAAGATTTCAGAATTTAGCAGTATTTATTTCATTTTTCTTCACCTCAAAACATCTAGGAGCAGAGAGGAAGATGTCCAGCTTACTGGGATTTTAAAGAAAAATTACAGAACTGTCTGAAGAGTAAGTTACAACCATGGAAGAGAGATTTCATGGTTGGAGGTCTTTATCGTGGGACACTTCTCGCCGCTAACAGCCTGACTGGGGAAAAGGGTCACCACAGGTGAGGCAACATGCTGACTGTAAACGGAAGTAGGTGAAGGATCGTTTGGCTGTACGGGGAGGGCAGAGGAACGAGAGCCACACTTGTTTGTGTGGTAAAGCTCAAGGGCTTGATCTCACTTCCTAATGAGGCCCATTTTTCGAGATCCTGGCTTTAAAATAGCAGAGCTAATTTAAAATGAGTATATTACAGCAAATTCAAGGTGCACTTGAATAAATTTAGTATCAAAATAAAGGTAATGCATTTGTGATTGCAGCAGAAATGTAAAATTAAGCATACATTTCTCCAGGCCCAATTAAATGCAGATGGTACACAGCATAAATAAAGCACACATATATATATATATATAATCACCGTCTAACAAAATAGTCCACTTGTGGAGCACATATCTCTCTTTTTTTAAGTAGAAAAAGCTCAACACTCTAGAAACTTACTCTCTAAGCCTCACCTTTGATGTGTGTACCAGGAATGGTTTTCCTATTGTGTAACAAAGTGTTTTTAGAGAGGTTTTTTAAGGTGTTTAGATGCACTTTCCAGACTGGCCTTTCTGACACATGTAGTGATACCTGTGCTATTGAAGTTTTACAGGTACCAAACTGTAGAACTTGCTTTATTCGATATATGTCATGTCACAACGCGACTCAAGGCCGTGACAAGAGTGAGGAAGGCAGCACAAGATTGTCGGTACCAACAGTATAAGTTCATTTTACAAAACAATCGCACCAAACAACACCAACAGTAACACGAGTCAAACCATCTGCCAGCCACCGTCCTGCCAACTAGTCCCACAGCCCATCAGCAGACCCTAGAACGCCAGCAGCGATCCAGAGCTGTGAGAACCGCAACCAGGCAGCAGCAAACTGGCAGCTACATGGGATCAGCTGCCCGGAGCAGCCCTCATCACAGCCTCCCGCAACAGCCTGAAGGTGGACCTCTTATAGGCAAGGAGAACCACTGAGCCCGGAGGGGTGTACTACGAAGCGAGATTAGAGGGTTAGCGAGGTATGTTGAGTCTAAAACCAGGATTTCCGGTACCACGAAGGTGGCTCTCTTTTAACCTGGCTAGATCACCATGGTAATTTACTCTGAAAGCTTAACCTGGTCCGGAGCAGGTTATGTGCAGAGTTTAGGCTCAAATCGGCTTTAAACAAGCGCGACCCTTTCACTTTCACCCAATCCCGTTGACTTTAGCGCCAGGATTGTGCGAGGATAGGAAGAGAGTATTCAGAGACCGGACTGATCCGCTGGCTTCCCATGACCATATTCTCTATGAACGCTTTAGATTTCCAGCTGAGGGAATACGTTACATTTGTAATCGGCTAGAGCCAGATATTGGCAGCGCCACCAAACGCAGCCGTGCGCTCACAGTAGCGCAAACGGTGTGCGTTTCTTTGTGTTTCTTTTCCACGGGAACCTACATGCATTTAGTTGGTGATGCAGAAAATCTGAGCAAGAATACTTGTACTTGTTCTTACTGAACTGCTGACTATGTTTGTAGTATTCCCTGGCCATCTGCCCAGGCTTCAAATAAAAGAAGCGTTTTACTAAATCGCAGCTAACATAAATTAATAGTCCATTATATTGATAATCAGTGTGACGTGGAATTTCATGTGAAATGTTTTAATATAATTCATTCATAAGATTCCCCAGGGTGATAGGGTACCTATTAAAGTGGCCGGTGAATGTATATTGGTATCACAGATAATATTAAATCTTAAATTAATTTCACATAGATTTAGCAAAAAACTAAAGTGATTTTCATTTGTCATTCATAATGGGACAGTCAGACCTACATAATGTTTAAATCTGCTGCATTAAGTTTAAAGTTTAAGCGCTCTAAAAGAGGGAGGAAGATTAATTAAGGTGCATTAAGTGGTGAAATAAATATAACTTACGAATTTACACGATCTGCAATTTTTTGCTTTATTCGCACCTACAGTGTTGCTTTTGGCCGTAAAGATTTCTTTGAAATCCTCATAGCCCTGCATTATTAAAACCTGCTCCTCCTGACTGAAATATACGGACCGCCATCTATCCATTTGATCCGGAAGAGGCGTCAAATGACGCGTCAAACGCCCCCTTTTATGTGAACGCGCACAGAGCAGAAAGCAGAAAGCCGCGGTTAACAAAGATAGTTGATAACCACCGTCGTGGTACCAGTTATCTCTGATGGAGAGTTTCAGGTTTGTTAAGCCAGCTCACCCAAAGAAAGCCTGGCTGTGTCGAACTTGCTTCATAGTACACCCCTCAGGTGTGTCTCCTCACACTGACGACTCTCCACCTGCAACAAAACGAACCCAAAACAACCAAACACCACCACCTGGCGTACAGGTGGAGGAGTCGTCACAGTCACATTTTTCGTGGTTAATGGGGGACCAGTGCCCCCCTGCAAAAATAAAAAATCTCCAAACTGGAGCCGGAGCCCCCCGAGCCTCAATATTGTGTTTAAAATATGTTTAAAAACCACAAAAAAGTAGCGAGGCACTGCAGCGAAACAAGACAAAGGCTCAACTGTGGTCTTTCTGTTACCTTAACAGCCTCTGGTCTCTGAACCGTAGTAAAGAAACTACTGGTATTGTGCTATTTTTGGCTCGTAATTAGCGGCTAACATGTTAACAACAACAAAAGAAACAGTCTGGTTTTCTCTGCATGGAACGGGAACTTTATTCTGGTACTGCAGGAACTTGTAACATCACACAGGTTGTATTGTTGGGCTCCTGTCGGTTTACAGAGAATGTAAATCTATACACGCTGAGCTGCTGTTGATGCTCACTACACTTTTCATCTAACCCCATTTTCGGTCTGCCGTCCCACAACACACACACATCATTACCCATAAGGCCACCTTCTTAAAGGGGCCAGGCTGGCTCACAACATTTCTTCGCTGTGAGAGAAAGTGCACAACATCCTGTAATTCTTGGGTGATATGTCTCGGCCAATCAGCACACAGATTCTAGAGTTCTGGGTCGTCTGCGTTTCTCGTGTTGCTTACAGGAGGCTGTGAGTCATCGTTTGACATTTTGCTGGCAGCTGCGGCCTCTCGTCTGCTGTGGGGTGGATTTTTGTGGAATTTTCACAATTTTTTTCTTGATTTTAAAAAATATTTTTAGTATATTATACATTTCTGAAAAATCCATGAATAACTAAAACCCCGGAACTTAAAGCGCGAATTGCCAAGGGATCGCTGTATTACTCTCAGTATTCGAGTTATGACCACCCATTCTCACGATGTCCAGCAGATGGCATCGCAGTGCTTAAGATTGTTGTGGCAGCCCGGCATCATAGTTGGTGTTCTGGTCGCTCCAGATGGCAGAACCTCCACTCTTTTTAAAGGCGACGTTTTGTCCCTAATTGCGACTGAGAAAAAAAAATGGTGTGGCGCATTCCACTTCTGATTCAAAAGGAATGGAAAACGGTAGGAACAACCTTTATTTTTTTCCTGAGGAAAGAAGAGACTCTACCCTTTATTATGGCAGTTTCAGTACTCACATAATCATAAAATAGATAAAATAAAATATTCTGTGGGCTTCAGAAGATCAGTTAACATGCTCTACAGCTGGCTGGCAGCCAATGAGTCAATCGTTAACCAAATACAAGAAAATTTAATTTTGATCAAAAATGGTGGAAAACGTTAAGTCGTGGCTTTGCGAGCTTCTCTAAAATTAAGTACATTTATATGACGTCACAGCTCCGGGGCTTCACGGTGAAGTAGACTGTCAGATGTTCTCATGGACATCCAAAAATATTGAAAATGACGTTTGTCATCAATTTGTAAAATTAGAGAAAAGAACTTCCCATTAATGTAGCAACTTTCATTTAGTGGTCTCACACACTACCGCCGTTTCCACCTCTGTTTTCGTTTTCTTTGACTCCGGAGTAGCACAAATATCGCGACTTGCTCAGCACTTTTCTGATCTCAGTAATTTGACTTATTACTGCCCCCTAATGGATGTATTGCTAAACAACCATGCAAACGCAAACAACACATGGAGATATGAGAATGAGTAAAAGAAATGACATTGGGAATGGATGGATGTACGAAAGTGGAGTATAAATGGGCCTTTACAGTGGACAAAAGACGATGATGAATTGTTCAGTGATTTTCGACAGCTCATACGGCCCAAACTTCTCACCAGTCAGTTTGAACTGAAGAGGCATTTTGGATGGAAGGTGGAGGGAGCTGCATTTCTGTGTTTGCATACACAGCAGTAGTGAAGATAATTGAGAACACTCAAACTCAGAGGGGACATCGAGTGGGCAGAAAGTCATCTCCCGTCTACAGCATACCCAGTCAGCACCAAGTCAAAGCAACACTCTGCCCCAGGGACTTGTCTCGGCCCGTTGAAGTTGCTGAAAATGCTGGGCTGTTCCTGGCAACGGAGACACACGCTAACAGTCGAGGCCCGTCAAACTAACCCAGACATCTGCTAATGGAAACTCAGCTCAAGACATCACACCACAATCCTGTTGGTTGGGGAGGGGCTCGCTCGGAAGCCATCAGTCCTATATTAGGCCTGTCTGAGTCAAGGAGCACCTCTCTTATCCATCAGAGAGGACTGTACCTATGATTTGTGAAGTTAGAAGAAGAGACATCCAGAGACACCAGCTCAGGGGCCTCCTCAACCGAAGCTCGACTCTCACACAGAGCTGCATGAGACTGATTCAGCAAAGTAGCCGAAGTCACTTTGCCTTGGAGGAATTAAAGTCAGCAGTTCTGTTGGCCTATACAACAGCAGCACCACTGAAACTAATACGAACTTTAGTTTAATGGCTAAGCTCTAATGTCTAATGAAGTCTCTGGATAAAAGAGACTTTCCTCTTTGCTCAGAATTACAAGAAGCATTTTCCACACGTGTACCAACTATGATTTGATTTAGCAGATTCATGACGGGTTCATGACGGTAGCTGTAGTGGGCTTTGTGTAGGAGAACACATGCACAAACATTAACTCAATTAGTCAGAAAGGTAGCTAATACTGTGGATGAACACGAAAAAGACTTACTGATGTCAGATACCAGAGAAGATCCTGGAGAGTTATATGGTCAACACCACACAACATTTTCAGCATTCATTTACAATATGCCCATATCTTGAATGAAACCGCTGAACATAATATACGTTTCTACTTTTATGTCTTCTCTTTCCTCCCAAAGGCTTTTGTCCTTTTTCATGTGTATTGGTATGTTATTTGTGATATGTGATGATAGATTATGAAGGGCCCGCTGACGTCCCTGTGATGGACCTGTCCATCCTGTCCAGTATGCACCTCACCCTTTGGCCCCTGACAGCTGGGACGGGAAAAGCTCCAGCAGACTCCTGACCCGAAACAAGATTGAAAATGGTTCTGAAAATAGGTGTTTTGGATAGACCCATTGTTAGTGTGTATGGGCTGTTTTTTATTTCTTTTTTTTTTTAACTTTGTGTGAACCTGGTCACGTGTGGGACTCGGGTGCTTGGAGCTATTAAAGCCGACTCTCTAGTGTCGCCAACTTTGTTGGACTTTGTAATGGAAAAATCAATAAGTATGTTCTTTACAAGGATATTCATATTGCTTAGAGAGATGCACTAACATTTTAGGAAGTCGCTGACTCTGATTTGTTTGTGCATTTTCATTGTAGTATTGTAGTTTTTGATTGGGACATGGTGTAATGTGTTTAAACTAATCCAAAAATAAGGTTAATAGTCCATTTGGCATTTTCAGAAATAGAGTTGAGGTTTTTCAACTCAGCAGTTGTGTTTTATGTCATCTTTACTATCCTAGAGATTATTTATTCCAGGTTTGACTACTCTAAGAATTGCAACAGGATCTTTTCTTAGGTGGTCTCGGTGTGTTGCCTTTTGCAACTGATGCACGATAAAATGATCACCTTTGCTGCAGTGAATAGGACCACAGCCTTAGAAGAGCTTTCTGATGCAATACATCCTGCAGTTATCTTGCATGTTTTTTGTTTTTTTTGTTTTGTCTTTTCTTTCCGGCACAATAAAATGAACTGGAGAAAACAGAGCTGTTGGGGGTGATGTCATGGGATGACCCCCTAACCACCAAAAAAAGACACGTCAATTTATTAAAATAGCACAGAAATCACTTCACTTCCACCTCCCAACCAGTCAGTAAGAGTGCATGGATGGAGAATATCATTTTATTCTCTTCAACATCAAACCTTAAGGCTGTGTAAGAAGGGAAAAAACAAAAAACTACAGGGAGACATTTTTTTTTTTCCAGTCTTGTAATTTCGACACAACACTTCCTATGGCAACGTGTGAAACGAACCCAATGGCCAGTTGTTCAGTGAGAAGGTGATTATAGTAATCATTATAATCATAATTCTCTGAACATGCAGTAACTGGAAGCAGTGCTGTTACAGACAAGAGTTTACATAGTTTTATTTTTTTCTTCACAAGGTGAATGTACAAGTCACAACCTGTAAATAAAGCATGTTGGAGATGGGACCAAGTCATTAACTTGGCAAATAAGCTAATATCCAAAATGTTTGTGTATCCGTTTAAAAAATAAAAACAACATATATACAAAGATACATTGGCAGTTTGTGTTAATCTGCCTCAAAATTTGATTTGTTCCTCATCATGATAATAGACAAAAAGTTTGCTAAAGCTGATACCACTTGAATAATGGCAAGGGCCCGATCTTCCGCCAGATCTCCTAAAGCCACTATTTAGGGAAAGCGGGTAGCGGGAGGGGCGTTCCCCGCAAAGAACGCAATCTTCCACCTTGCTAAACCCGCTATCCCACCTGAGATATCCGCTACATTACGCATAGGAGTGGTTAGGGCGTCCCACCTGTTAAACCAATCAGTGCGTCAGTAGCCATTGCCTTTAAGAGCAGGTTGCGCTACCCGCTAATCGCTATGGAGCATCTTTTCATCCAGATCAGAGCAGCTCTCATGCGCAGCTTGTCTGGGACTCTGCTGTAGAGCTTCCTCCTCTTCCTTCCTCCTCCTCCTCCGCACTGATATATACATAAAAATATTCTTACACAGACAATTCCTATCGGCTACCTGAAAGTCTCAGATAGTTGGTGTCCTCCCGGTAAACACGCTCTGGTCGTCTATGGTTTAACTGGTGAGTAAGCCGTTTAAGACGATCTCTGGCATTTTCTCAGGGGTTCAACTGACGCTTTTATACAAGAGTTAATTCAGTAGGTAGAGCCATTTGTGCACTTCCACGTGTGACCAGGTGGACGCACATTGATGCCATGATGCGGGTGGTCAGACCACTCGCTACCCGCTACCCGCCTGTCGGTGTGCGTTTGCGGAAAGGGCGAAAAACACTCCCATTGCCACACCTACAAAGTGAGTAAGGGAGTCGGCATAGTGGGTAGCGGCTTTAGGGAGCGGAAGATTCCATTAGCGGTTAGCGGACGTTCCTATACACGCAATTTGCGGGTAGCGGCTAGTGTTAACTGATAAAGGGAAGTGTACGATTGGGGCCCAAGTCGCTGAGATCACTGAACACATCCATTGAACATTTTCTTTGTAATCTTTTCATAGCAGCCTGTTTTAGGGAGCGTGGCTGCAGGAAGGTCAGGTTTTAAACAGCAAGCGAATGTTGACTCAACTGACTTGGCCCCTAGGATTTCGCCCAGGTTTCTGAAGCCAGAATCCTGAGCTTAGCGGTCATTCTACTGCACTTTTTTTTGCAGCAGAGGTCACTTTTTTTTCCTTTTTTTCCTTCCCAGTTCTGAGTGTGATTGAATGTAATATTTCAACATCAATGTCACAACTTGACGGGGCCGGCGGTTGATACAAGAACGGTTAAATGAGGGGTCAACTCTCCCCACATTTTCCACATTGCCATGGTAACACATCCTGCGCGCGTCATGATGCAAACCGAGGAAACCCTGTTTGTTCAAAACCGGTTCTTTGAAGATGCCATGTGCACTCAGAACCATTAAAGCAATAATGGCATTGGGCTCCCGACGATCAGTGCACGGCATGCTTTGAATGAAAACGGCTTGCATGTTCTCGACTCCCTGTTTTATCATTGGCTCTTTGCTGCGGATTTAATTTGTTTCAGATGCCTTATTTTAAAGATGTCCATTTAATGTGCCATTAATCTGTGTTTGGACTAAATGAAGACTTTGGATTTCATCGCTCATCACAGACACAAGTCCACTGGAAGGTAATGTTACAGCAATCACATTAATGAGTAAGGAGAAAGATGAAAGTTATCCTCAGAAGACTTGTAAAGCTGAGGATCAATCAAGACTGTCGAGGTGAAACATTGCGCCAGGGAATGAAACTGAATCAACAGACGCGTTCAACTCTATATTTCCCATTAAGGAAGATCTTTGCTCATCTGCATCAATCCTGGAACAAAATATCCAAGCCTGTATCACAGCACACCAGTCATCAGTGCAAAATGCTCCCAGTACACAGCAGCTGTGTCTCCGCTCCCTGACGGGGCTAAGGGGTGAGCACTGAGCATTTTTCCAGTGGGTCTCATGAGACCAGAGAGTAGCAGTCTTGCTCCCTCCCATGTTTTGTGAATCTGTTGTGCATAATGCATTACAGCAGCAGGACAGGGGCAATTACCACAATCAAAAGAGAGGAGCATTAATCTCAGGTGAACCACGGGGAGTAAATGGAGCAGAGAGGAGGAGGAGGGGAAGATGAGGAAAAGTTGAAATGGAAGGGCAGAGAGGAGTAAGCTTGCTGGTTCCTCTAAACCTCCACGGGTTCATGTGATAAAGTACCCTCTGAGTGATTAATTTATCTCAGAAAATTTATTTATCAAGCTTCTTCCTACTCCCCTTCTTTGTTTTTCTCCTCAGTAGCTTCAAATCTGCTGCCTGTTGACAAGTCTTCAATCATCTTCAGTGTTTGCTGACCTGTTTGGGTTTGGAACTCTTCCTGGCAGAATAATCTTGTACATAATTATCAAATGACTGCAGTTTTCAGTGCCTTTCTGCTTAACTGATTTGAAGTTTATGTTGGGCGTTTTACCCATCTTAGCTTTCGTGTCTGGTTCAACTCGTGTCCCTTATTATATTGAGAGATTATTTTGTTTTGAGTCTTCTTTGATTTTGAAATATATTTTTTTATATTTATTTTTCTCTTGTCCATGTAAAAGTTCTGTAAAGTTACCGCTCACCATGTCTGTTTTAGCTTTTCTGCTAATTCTCTTCTGGTTTCGCAGCAGCCAGTAACAGACTTTTCAAAACAAAAGCATGTGAGCAACATGAGTTAATGCACGATAAAATAAATGTCAGAGTTAATAAATTAATGAATTAAAGCGATAATAACGTGTTAACTTGCCCAGCCCTAATAATAATCAAACACAATAAACATGATGACATGAGTGGTGTGCAGTCTCACATCATTCATGACCTGTGACTGGTCTGATTGCTCACTTAGACATGAACGACTAAGTTTGGGAGGAAAACAAGCTTTTCTGTTCTCTCTACTGAAAGTCTGCTTCTCTTTTCATTCCATTATTCTCCAAGGTTTTAAAGAAAGCTGTTCTTACTCAGTTGTTCTTTTTAAAAACATATTAATAATTTTTGAGAAATTCCAGTCTGGATCTAGAACATCCCACAGCACTGAATCTGCTCTTCTGAAGTTCCAGAACCACATCCTCCTGTCTCCTGTGCTGTTAGGGATGCTGGACCTCATGGCAGCATTTGATACGGTGGACCACTCGGTCCCCCCTGTCCTTCAGGGACATGTGCTATTTAACAAACAGCATGTCATGATTGATGACCTCTCCTCTTCCTCAGTCCCTCTGACCTCTGGTGTGCCACAGGGATCCATTCTGGTCCCCGTTGTATTCTCCTTGTACATGCTGCCTTTAGGGTCAATAATTGCACATCATAATGTCTCCTTTCGTTTGTATGCAGATGATCTACAAATCTATCTGCTAGTTCTCCCCAGTTCATCAAGCACAATGGAATCCATCCACAGATGTTTAGATAACGTCAAACTCTGGCTGTCTCAAAATTTCCTCTCTTTGAACGAGAGCATAATTGAGGGTATTGTGTTTGCCCCTTCTAAGCCACCCAGCAGTGTAGTATCTCCAGTAGTTTCAGGTCTCGATACTCTGGCCCCTCACCTGTAACCCCGTGGTCAAAAATCTCGGGTGTGACCTTTAGACAGCAGTTTCAAATTTGATAAACAGATAAACTCTGTTGTCAAGGCAAGCTTCTTTCAGCTTCGTCTCCTTGCTAAAGTTAAGCCTTTCCTGAGCTGTAGTGACCTTGAGAAAGCCATCCATGCTTTTATTAGTTCCCGACTCAATTACTGTAACGCTCTTTATTTTGGAATCAATCAAACTTTACTGCATCGCTTGCAACTTGTCCAGAACGCTGCTGCTCGCCTGTTGACATGATCATATAACACCTGTCCTATACTCCCTCCACTGGCTCCCAGTGGAGGTCGGAATTCATTTTAAGCTTCTGTTCTTTGTTTTTAGTGCAATTAATGGCCTCGCATCACCATATCTATGTGAGAATTTATGTCTTGATCAACCCAGCGTCAACTCAGCAGAACTTTGAACTCTGAAACAGTCTGCCCCCTGAGCTATGAACCATCACTGACCTGCCTCTGTAAAAGCCAAACAGAAGATCCCATTTATTTAGAATGGCTTTTGACACATGACAGCACTATGTCACTTTTAAGGTGTTTTATTGTTATTTCTATGGTATTTATGTGTTGGTGTTTTAATTTGTTTTTTTTGTTTTTTTTTTTTTATTTTGTGACACGCTTTGGTCAACTTAGACTGTTAAAAATTGCCTTACAAATAAAGGTTGATTGATTGATACTGTGCTGAACACCCTTTCATTTCCTACACTGATGCAGGATCAGGTAAGCAATGTTTGTTGACTCCTCAACAAAAGGTATTGTTTGTCTGAGGCGGTGATTGTTTTCTCAGTAAGAAAAAAAAAAACTCCCTTCAGTTAGATAGCAGGGCTTGTCAGTTTCACATAAAACTGATCTTACTCCGTATTGATGCTGCTACTTCTATTGTGCTGCCTTCAATGGTGGCCGTGAAACCTGCTGTACTTCTTCCTCAAGCACCTTCGTCACTGCATCTTTTGCATGTAAATATACAAAATAATACAAGTCTGTCCTTTTTAAATGCTGTAGATAAACGTGAATCACTGTATCACATTTAAATGTTTACTGTGATGATAAAAAATGTCTGGTATATGTATAGTACAATGCCAGAATCTGCATTATCTTCTTCATCCAGGATGCTGGAAGGTAGACAGGTGAACCAATGAAATGACTTCAGCGCTGGAACCTCTGCTAACCGCTAATGCAATCTTCCGCTTCCCTAAAGCCACTACCCGTTATGCCGACTCCCTTACTCACATTGTAGGTGTGGCAATGGGCGTGTCTTTTGCCATTTCCGCAAACTCAGTATCTTGCGATCGCGGGTAGCGGGTGGTCAGACCACCCGCCCTCCTATGTATAATATAGCAGGTAGCGCAGGTGGGATAACGGGTTTAGGAAGGTGGAAGATTGCGTTATTTGCAGGGGAACGCCCCTCCCACTACCCACTATCCCTTAATAGCGGCTTTAGGAGATCTGGCGGAAGATCGGGCCCAAAGTCTCTCACATGCAAACCATCCATGGTACCAGGACTTCCATCCATATCTGGTAAGGTGTTGGCAACTTTATACAACAGAGTAAAAGATCTTTAAAAAAATTTGCAATTCGTCATCAATATTCATCTGTTTCCAGGCAGTAGGGGAAGGTGAGTTTGTCGGCATATTTTAAACTCACCCCAATCACAGCCTGGTTGATTGGCAGCAGATCCTGCATGCTGAGACAGAGCTGCTTGAGTTGGAGAAATAACTTCTGATGCCTAAAAACAGAGTGAAAAAAAAAGAAATTCACTCACGGTTTTTCTGCACTTGAACCTCATCTGTCATGCATCCACCAGATCACAAACTTTCCAAGGTCACCATCACTCAGCTCTGATGGTAACGACTCGCTTTGATGAAGTCCTCACACGCCTGAGGACATATGTCCCAGGTTTCCCTGGTAAATCTTTTCATACTTTTCACAGAGAGCTGAGACTGAATCACAACCAGTAAGAGCATAACAGAAAAGTGCCCTTTTGCTTTTACATCTTGTACCACTTTCATTCGACATCTGTCTTAGTCACGATTTTTCAAAATGGGCCTTTTATCTGTTATAGAGGTTTAGAAATGTTGTTTGTGTGCAATGGCATCTCCACCACTACATTTTTTCAAGAAGCTTTCTGGTCATTTAAAACTTGGGCACATTTTGTGCAGTCTATTCTTCTGTGTCATAATTAATTCGGGTTCTGATGCACGACATCTTCTCATTATTTAGGGGTACCATGTGGTATCGTGTTTTGTCTCTGTGTAACTTTTATTCCACCACCCTCTTCCATTCGTGAAGCGCCCATAATTATTGGTGGTGTGTTATTTACGTAAAAAGATCATAGGTGGCCTTCATCACTGATGAGTCAAGAATAGCGCTGCTCACGGTGGCAGCTTGGTGCAGTAGCTCCGGCAATTCTTGGGAGCATTTTTCAACAAAGTCTTCTTCGTTGACAACATTGGCTTTTGAATTAGTTTTCATCCAGGTTTGGATGCTGTGCTACTTGAGGGATTTCCTTCGTTACTCTTTCATTTTTTTACCACCTGTTATGATGAGTAACCATAGCAACAGGAGAGTTGTTTCCAAGTGGGAGCAGCTGATCAATATTTCAAGAAGCCAACCAACACCCAGACTGAGACCCCAAATCGCCCACGAGTTGAAAAGGTGACGCTGCCGATGCAGACCAGAGGCAGAGCGGAGAGCGAGATAAAGGAAGTCACCCTACCTGCCATCATAATGGGGAACGTGAGATCTCTTGCATGGTTGTTTTGCACCAGTTGGGGTTAAATAACTTGTTGCCAGCTGAAAGATAATCATCCATGCAGTAATTATCCAATAGGAGGCTCGTACCTATTTGCGTAGTTAAATCCAGATGGCAACTTTTTTTTGGCTCGGCAGTGTATAAAGAGAAATGGAAAGAGCAAGGACAGTGAACTGATGGGTTTCAGGTGGAAGTTGGACTGCATCAAGGATCAATCCTTCTTGTTGCTGTGGTGATGGATCGATTGACAGAAGAGGTGAGACAGGACTCAGACTACAAACCCCAATTTTAGTGAAACTGGGACAATGAAAACAGAATACAATGGTTTGCAAATCCTTTTAGACCTATATTTGATTGAATCCACTACAGTGACAAGACATCTCATGTTCAAACTGATAAACTTAATTGATTTTTGCAAATATTCACTCATTTTCAGATTGATGCTTGCAACATGTTCAAGAAAAAAACAACAGGACGGGGCAACAGAAGACTGGGAAGGTTGATGCTGAAAAAGCACCTGTTTGGAACATTTCACAGGTGAACAGCTTCATTGTTCACCTGTGTTTCCCTGGTATTCTCCTCATGGGGGTCTGCCATGGGGATTGTTTGGGTTTTGGGTGCGCCGTACACTGTGGCTGATGTTTGCAGTGTGGGTCCAGGTGGTTCCTGTGGCGGCGACCTCTGTGACTGTGGGTGGGGTTGCTCTCGACGTGGACTGATCCCCAAGATATCGTTTTCCTCACCTGTTTCATTGGTGCCAAGATGGATGTTTGATGGGTACTGATGCTTTTTTCCCTGCCATAACCTTGGCTGTGGGATTGGTTTTAAATGGTCTTCATGTTCTTTCTTGTTGTTGTTTTGATGATTGTTTTTTTTATATGAAGCACTTTGTGTCAGTCTGGTTTAAAAAGGGCTTTATAAATAAAATTTGATTTGATTGGTAAAGAGGTGAGAGTCATGATTGGGAATGAACGGAGCATCTGTGAAAGGCTGAGTCATTCACTAGCAAGAACGGGTTGCAGTTTACCGCCTTGTGGACAACTGCGTCCGTCAGTTTAAGAACAACATTTCTCAAATGTACAGATTGCAAGGAATTTAGGGATTTTGCCATCTACAGCAGAGATCCTCAATCCCGGTTCCTGGCCCGGTACCGGTCCGTGGGTCATATAGTACCGGGCCACAGAGAAAAAATAAATAAATAACTTCCATTATTACCGTTTGATTTATTAAACCGAAGTCTAATTAATGTTTTATTTTGAAAAATAACCAGATTCTCTCCATTACATCCGTCTATGACTCTTGACACATGACGAGACTTTCAGACCCTGTGTCATGGTCGTGTGACATGTTTAAACCCCCAAGCTGGCAAAATGAGTAAAAAACAAACGTCTTCTGAAAGAGTGTCTTTGCGTGGAGATGATGTTAACTGATGTTCTGTTGTTATGAGGACGTTTCTACTAAAGTTGCATCTAAATACACAGCAGATTTACATTTAATATAATATACAGGAAATACCAGTTTTATGCTGGTCCTATCTTTTTATTTTGTTTTATTTATGTGCGACACATTTTAGAGATCAGTCCGTGAATATGTTACTTGACATTAAACCAGGTCCGTGGGGCAAAAAAAGGTTGGGGGCCACTGATCCACAGTTCACAATCATATCAAAAAGAGTTCCAGAGAAATCTCCAGAAACCAACACTGAATGCCTGCGACCAGTCCATGTACAAGAAGGAACATGTACAAGTGTGAGTTAAAACTCGCACACAGGAGCAACAGCGACCCAGAAACGCTGCCGGCTCCTCTGAGCTCATATGAGATGCACTGATGCAGAGTGGAAAAGTGAGCCGCGGTCTGATTGCATTTTTTCCAAATTGCATTTTGGAAATCATGGACGTTGTGCCCTTTGGGATAGGAAGGGGAAAACTAAACCAGAGTTCACAGTTAGTGACGAAGACGCAGAAGAGGCGATATGATGGAAACAGATTATTCCTTAAAGAGTAAAGCCCAAAAAAACATCCTAAAAGTGTAACAAACTGAATCAACTGTATTTTTTTATGAATATACTTTCAAGTTATAAAGTAAATGATGCCAATGTAACTATCAACATGTCATCAAACTCCTTCTTTGTTCTTTTTAAGCAGTTCTTCTTGGAATTTACTTAAAAAGATACCGGAATATGTTAATACCAAAAATGACACAGTAATTTTTTTTTCCAGGCGACCCTGTTACATATGTATTTATGGAAATCTCACTCTCGGAGCACAAAACATTCGAAGCAGTTTAATAAATCATGCAGCATGAGTTGCTAAAGTTTGAAGTGTGCAGCTTAGGGAGCTGCTGATGTGTCATTATTTACTGGTTAAAAAGCATGTCATAAATTCAGCACTTCACATGAGCGTGATAGCTGGCTGTTGGCAAAGTTCAAAAGGTTTTCTTTACTTATTTATTTGTTTCTTTTTTCTTAGTTACAGCAGCCGTCCGTCCATTTTCTTCACCTGCTTGGCTCCGCTCAGGTCCCATCAATTATTACAACATATATGAAATATTTATATCTCTCATGTGCCGTCTGCGGTCTTGACAGATGAAAAACAAAGACAATTTGAATTCGAAAGTGAGATAGTTTCCAGTAAACTACCAGGTGAACACTCTTGTTTATATACATTTGTAAAAGAAACAGGATCTGAACTGGTCGACTTGTTTGCAGCTTCATATTCATCTGTGACGGCCGTAAATGACTTTGGACATTTGTTTGATTCAGTAAAATCTGTTGATGCCTGTTGTTTCTGAACAATTAAGCTGCAAACATTAGCGCCTCCTCTTTTAATCCTCTGTTTTCTTTGCAAATAAAGATGATAAAGATCATCTGATCATTGCAGGGCAACAAAATACAGAATTTGAGAGTTGACGTTGCAGCCAGCTGCTGCGAACCATCAATCCTCGCTGGAGTGATTATCATCAGGGGCGCGAGCCTCTATAAATGTAGACGTCGTAATAGTTTGCAGTAGAGGTCTTCGGAACAACCCGACAACCCAAAAAACCCGAGGTTCCGACCCGACCCGAATCAGGTCACAGGTCCATTCAAAAGACGTGACTCCGGGTTCGGGTCAGAATCAGTACAGTTATTCTCGGGTCCGGTCGGTGCTCTCTGACAGGCTGGGTCCGCGTTTACTCGAGAGAGTTAAAGATATTGGTGGGGGCAGCCAATGTCAGGACACGAGGCAGTTTAATTAATTATTCATTAACGTGACGTATTTGTCATGAAACAATCGTGTTGCCGTAGCGTGTTATTAGCGGTTTGCCCAGCAGCTGTAAAGCACAACGGATCGGCAACATGACAACGCTGGATGAGAGAACATATTTACAACACGTCCTGACCGGTGTAGGCTATTAGTGTTAGCAGTTGCTACCAATAGCATCTGTATCCATTAAGAAAATAACAACGTGGATTTATTGTTGTTTACATCACGTAGCCTATGTAGCAACTGAACCGGTAGAAGAAGACAATGTTTAGGTAAGAAAATCAAGATTTATTCAATGCTAGACAACTTTTAAAATGACCAACTATGGGTTGTATTGTCTCGGTTCTATTCAGGTAACTCGGTTTGGTTCGTGGTCGGAAACTAAAGACTCTGGTCGGGTCAGTTCCGGGTCCAAATATTGCGGGTCCATTCGGGTTCGGAATCGCAAACTTATGATAATAGCTCGGGTCGGGTCAGTTTCGGGTCGAATTTTCACGGGTCTATTCGGGTTCGGGTCCATGAAAGTGGACCCGTGAAGACCTCTAGTTTGCAGGATTCAGGAGCAGGCTAACATAATGCCAAGAGGAAAAGTCATAATCAATGGTCTTAGAGAAGCAATCGTTGATGCACATCAATTTGGAGAGGGGTGGTGCTGAAACTATTGTTCTACCCAATGTGAAGACAATGAAGAAACAGAAGTGGCAGGAATTTCAAAGATGAAGATGAAACAAGTCTACCAAGGTGACGGGGAGTTGCATTTGCAGAGAGGTGCCCGTCAGGGTTCTAACCTATGGCACAGCTGTAGCATAACATGAAGTATAAGGCCCCAATCGTACACTTCCTCTTACCCGTTAACACTAGCCGCTAACTGCAAATTGCGTGTATAGGAACCTCTGCTAACCGCTAATGCAATCTTCTGCTCACTAAAGCCGCTACCCGTTATGCTGACTCCCTTACTCACTTTGTGGGTGTGGTAATGGGTGTGTCTTTCGTCTTTTCCGCAAACTCGGTATCTTACAACTGCGGGTTTAGGGTTGCGGATGTCAGTGCGTACAAGACCGCGTCCAAATGGCATCAATGTGCGTCCACCTGGTCACATATGAACGTGCACAAACGGCTCTACCTCTGGAATTAACTCTTGTATAAAAAGCGTGATTTGGCCTCAGTTGAACCCCTGAGAAAATGGCAGAGATCATCTTAAACGGCTTGCTCAACAGAGCAGAGCGTGTTTACTGGGAGCGCACCAACTATCTGGGACTTCCAGGTAGCTGAATTGTCTATGTAGAAATATTTATATGTATATATCAGTGTAGAGGAGGAGGAGGAAGGAAGAGGAGGAAGCTCTACAGCAGAGTCCCAGACGAGCTGCGCATGAGAGCTGCTCTGATCTGGAGGAAAAGACGCTCCATAGCAGTTTGCTGGTACCGCAACCTGCTCTTAAAGGCAATGGCTACTGACGCACTGATTAGTTTAACAGGTGGAACGCCCTAACTCCCATGCATAATGTTGCGGGTAACGCAAATGGGATAGCGGGTTTAGAGAGGTGGAAGATTGCGTTCTTTGCGGGGGAACGCCCCTCCCACTACCCGCTATCCCTTAATAGCAGCTTTAGGAGATCTGGCAGAAGATCGGGCCCTAAATCTCTAGTCTTTAGAAAAAGATTGAACAAGTGCGGTGTGTTTTAGAAGAAGTCCCACGGAAGGGTCAATTGACCTTTTTCCCTAGAAGACCCACAAGAGGGTCATTTGACCCCTAGTCCCCCCTGTGGACACTCCTTTTGTTATGGAAATGTGGCTGTTAGTGGCACACTGCAAGAGTCACCTGAGCCTGTGTGGGGGAGGGGACCCCCGGGCAAGCTTTTAGTACTGAGGTAGGTTATGCATGCAGCCACCGGTTCCAAAACTTTTTTTTTTCCTGACGGAGCCCCCTTAGACCAAAACATATTGGAGGACCTCCTGCCGCTCGACTCAGTTTTGAGCCCCCAACTAGTCTCCAAGGCAGCTATGTATGTTATATTGGTGATATACATGTGATATCAATCCGCGGCTGACAAGCTTTCCTTTTGACTATAATACAACAGTAAAAAAAGTCTTAAAGACTATATGATTGATAATGTTAGTGAAAATTTGAATTCATATTATTATTATATTTATAATATATATTAGGCCAATTATTATTACTACAATAATAGGCTATTGTATAATAAGTTCAAACAGGCCTGGTAAACAGAGAGTTGGTGAATATTTGCCAATTGGAAACAAGCACAAAAATCTATCTATCTATCTATCTATCTATCTATCTATCTATCTATCTATCTATCTATCTATCTATCTATCTATCTATCTATCTATCTATCTATCCGTCTGTCTGTCTGTCCCTCTGTCTATCTATCTATCTATCTAATCACTGAGATTTTCAGAGAAAAATAAACAACCCCCGGATGAAACCAATGACGTTCGTTCATTCATAAATTGTTGTCACTCAGAGTAGGTATGGATTAGCCAGAAATGATACCTGTACTGGACTAGATGACAATAACCCCGTTCCCCCTTCATAGCTTTGTAGGAAACAGATAGGAAGCGATGTATGTTCATCCCTGTCGAGGGAGCTACTTTACATTGGAACAAGGGGGGACATAATTTGGTTTTCACCGGTAGCTTCTTTTGTTGAAGTGACAGAAACGTCAGTGAAAGTTTGCGATTGGCTTCTCTATCAATTTGACATCTCTGGTATAGATATGGATTCAAAGTCATATTACTTTATTCTAAACATGACATTTATCACTTGACATCGCTGTCAATGGCAATATCATATTCAAACACTTGTTACGATTCGGTGCACAATAATACACTGTCCGCCAAACTGTGCTATCTCTCTTTGCTGCTGACATCTTGATGCAAGTTGCTATTTACCTGCGGTGATTTTGGAGGCTGACAGCCCTTGGGAAGAAGCTGTCTGTCCCTGTTTGTCTTGGCTGTTACCACTGTAAGGTGTTACCCCCTCACCCCTCACCCCACACACTGCCCCTAACAGCCTCATTACCATAACAAAATGAGTGATTAGTGTATTCGGCAAAAGCCGTATGGGTCAAATGACCCCTCTCTGGGTCTTCTAGGTAGGCAGAAAAATGGTGGGTCTTCTAGTGTTAAGGGCTTCCAGGAGTGATCCTCTGCTGTCGACAAACCAAAAAACCTCCGTATGGATGAGACCAAAGTGGCGTTGTTTGGCCTGAATTCCCAGCAGCGTGTGTGGAGGAAACCAAAGAAAGCATCGCAGCAGAAACACTCCACAGCTGCTGTCAAGCAGGGCAGTGGTGGGTGGCTGATTTTCACAGCCACAGGACCTGGACACCATCATTAAGTGGACAATGAGCTCCTCTGTATAGCAGAAGCAAATGTGCAGCTTCCTGTCTCACAGCTACAGCCTGGTTGAAACTGCAGCTGGATAATGATTCAAAACTCTCCAACAAACCCTTAATAAAAATGACCGAAGCAGGTACGAGTCAAGGTGTTCAGATGGCTGAGTCAGAGTCCAGACGTCAACCTGGCTGAAATATTACATCTACATCTACAAGTTACTGAATCATTGGGGGCGATTAGTGTTGCCTGCGTGTAAATAAATAATACCAGTCACATCGCATCGCACGTCTCTGTGATGTCTAAACATCCTTGACTAATGTTGTATGAAATCAAACATATTGCTATGAAGTGTTAGGTCACTTGCTCATTTTTTTTCCTTTTTTTTTTTTTTTATTGCGTGGAGGCGGTGGAGTAGATGATGATGATGTGTGTGTGTGTGTGCAGTCTCTCTGTGCCCTGCAGACACATAACTCTCATAGCCTCCGCTCCAACAAATGTGCTGACGGAGCAGCTGAGAAGTTAGCAAGTTGCTGATGTCTCCCGCCAGCGCCGCCTCCGCCTCCCTACACCTACCACCTCCCCCGCCTGCAATCAGCACAGACGCATCGCTCATGAAAGACGGTCCAGAAAGATGATAAATACTAATGTTTTCTTTGAAAAAAAAAAAAAGACAATTAAAAACATCATTTGTCCGTTCAGAGGCGGACTGGACTTTGTGAGGATGAAAAAGCCTTTTTTCCTGGACTCTGCCTCCCACGTAGCTTAAAGTCAGAACCCACTGGGAGCAGAGGGAGTTGTCTGCTGGAATAGAGATTACAGGCCAAAAGAAAAAGGCAGAAACCATCACCCAAAGTCTAATGCATCAGCTTCACCCCCGAGGAGCTGCAGGCAGGTTTATATGGGCCACTTACTCTATTATGGTGAGCTGGGGGGAGCGGGGAGCAGAGGGATCAGAGGTAAAGGAACAGAAGAGAGGGAAAGAAGGATTTAGGAAATGACATAAAAAAGTACAGGAGATGAGAGAAGAGGAAGGAAAAAAGTAAAGGGAAATATTAGATAAGAGGTATAAAGGCCGTGTGAGTGAAAGAAAATGGGGAAGAAAAAATTAGGAAGGAAATAAATGGGAACACAGAGAAAGTTAGATGAGGGGGGGAAGGTGGAAAGAAAAGAGGAGAGAACATCAAAAATAGAGGAAAGGTATGAAACCGGAGCAAAGGACATGAAGCAAAGCGGAAAGGATGAAAAGGAGAAGGCAGGAAAAAAAAACAAGAGATTTAGATTATAAAAACATCAGAGCGTGAAAGGGAAAAGAGAGAGAGGGTCAAACAGCATTAAAAGTAAAATACAATACATGTCAGGAAAAGTTGGAACGATAAGTAAAATACACATTTTAAAAAAGTTATGTTTACTCTGAAACATTACTGCTTAAAATAGAAGCCAAAAGTCACATGTCAGAGTTCTTATAGTGCCAGTCCGAAGTCCAGATAAATGGAGAGGGTTGTGTCGGGAAGGGCATCATAAAGAAATCAGCCAAGATATCAGGAAGAGAATCACGGAGCTCCACCAGTCTGGTTCATTCTTGGGTACAATCTGTCTGAAGGAGCCACGTTCATCTGTTCAAACAATTACACACCAGTATAATCACCATGTTATTGTCTAGCCATCATAGCGCCCAGGAAGGAGACGGTTCTGTGTCCCAGAGATGAACGAATGAAGATGCTTTGGTGTGAAAATGTGAGTATGACCCCCAGAACAAAAGTGGAAGAAACCAGTCCTAAACCAACATGGACTGAAAGACCACTCGGCCAGGAAGAAGACGTTTACTCCAAAAGTGGCATAAAAGAGCCAGATTACAGTTTTGACCCCAACTCTAACCCTTTTGGAGACATGTCCAGATGAGACTAAAACTGAACTGTTTGAGCACAATGACCATCATTACATTTGGAGGAAAAAGAGTGAAGCCTGCAATCTTATTTATTATTCTGGCATTTAGCAAATAGAAATAATTCTGGTAATACTAACTGACCTGAACCAGGAAAAGTTTAGTCGGATGAAATGTCAGACAGTGAGGAAAAAAAAAGGTTGTGTCATTTTATTCGGTGTATGTAAACGCCTGGTTCCAACTGTCCTCTGACCATCTCACCTCAGTGCTGCTACCTGCATCTGTTTATTTAGCCATTTCATTCAGTCATTTGTGTGTTCTCCTCTCTCTGTCTTCCATCTTCTCTCTGTCCTGTCTCCCCTCTCTTTTTCTTTCTTTACCTGGCTGGTCTTAACCAGGAAGGTCCCCCCATATCCTTAAGGTTTCTTCCTCTTAAAGTGGAGTTTTTCCTTGCCACTGTTTGGCTTAAAGGTTTTTTTCGTCCCTCTGTGGGAGTTTTTTACTTGCCGTTATCCTTGTTTAGGATTAAATATTATAATTTTAGTTCATGATATTTGCTGGGGAGTCATGCTCTGGGTCTCTGTAAAGCGCCTAGAGACAACTGACACTGTAACAGATGCTATACAAATAAAATTGAACTGAATTGAACGGTATGTAATGTTCTCCCAGTGATGTGTGCTGGTGCTTCTCTTTCAAGTGGACTTCTATTTATCATAATGAGGTTGCATAACAGCAGTGCACCTGTTCAAGCTGAATTATGAGACAGAAGGAACCACTGACATTTTTCATTAAGCGTTCACATCCTAATCAAGTTGCTTTTGTTACGTGTGATTCCCTTTTCCCGTCTCCTTGCTCGGATCTGCTTCTTTCCTTCCAAGTACAGGAGTGTCACTGTGCCTCCAAAACACTCCATCATGTACAAAGAGTCAAAATCCAGGTGTCTCTTTTCTAGTCCCACCTCCAAAACAGAGATCATTACTGTGACGGCCATAGAGACGGCTGCCAAGGAAAGGAAGGCAGACATTAGGAGCTGCTTTAATCATAAAAGTGTGAGGCACTTGAAGAAAAAGGCTCCTCCGTTGCCGACACGTCCACGGTGACGGTAATAGGACACACACTTGTGTTTCCTGTGAAATGTGTTTTAATCATGTGTGGCTCTGACAGGTGACAGAAGCAACGCGGGGGCGGAGCAGCGGGGTCACGGCAGGTGAGCTTTAATGATGAACTGGTGATGTTGACATTTTGATCGTGGAAAGGCAAGGAAAGGTGGTAATAGTCATGATCAAAAAAGTCCTTTAATTGATATGTGGCAGAGATTGCCATTGTGCCTTTTCTTTTCTTCCTTTTAGTGCATTTTTTTTAAACTACTGATGTAAAGGAAAAAAAACACCAGAAGCTGATTTCTAACTAACAGAGCTGTGGGTGTGTTTTTTTCATGTTGGACCAAAGTGGTGGACATTTAGAGGTCTGTTTTCAGATTTTTGGGGGCTTCATGTAAGTTTCTGTTTGGCGGTCTCTGCTTTGTAAAAGTTCAGTGCTGTGAGGAGTTTAAACGTTTAAAGATCATCCGTGAAAATGTATTATTCTGTTGTACTTTAAGAGGATACACTGTAAAAAAATACTTGCTAAAAAACATGAACTGGGTGAAGTTCTGGGTGAAAAAGACTCAGTGACAGTGAATTATCTGTCCATGCAGCAGGTTTCTACCTGACAGGAAGTCTTGTTTCCAGTTTAGATCTGTTAGGTTTTCAAGGGTCTGGAACGAGTGGAAAAAAAGCTGAACTTTGTGCACTGCCTGGCAAAAAAAAAGGTCACCACCAAAAAAAAAGGCCATACACTCGAATATTTTGTCGGACCCTCTTTAGCTTTGATTACGGCACGCATTTGCTGTGGCATTGTCTTGATAAGCTTCTGCAATGTCACAAGATTTATTTCCATCCAGTGTTGCATTAATTTTTCACCAAGATCTATCATTGATGATGGTAGAGTCTGACCGCTGCACAAACCTTTCACCGGCACATCCCAAAGATTCTCAATGGGGTTCAGGTCTGGAGTGTAAAAATGACGCCTCATGCTCCCTGAACCAGTCTTTCACAATTTGAATGTGATGAATCCTGGTATCGTCATCTTGGAGTATGGCCGTCCCATCAGGGAAGAAAAAATTGATGGAATAACCTGGTCATTCAGTATATTCAGGTAGTCAGCTGACCTCATTCTTTGAGCTCATACTGTTGCTGTTGCTGCTGCAGTAACCCCAGATCATAACACTGCCCCCACAGGCTGGTACAGTAGGAACTAGGCATGATGGGTGCATCACTTCATCTGCCTCTCTTCTTATCCTGATGCTCCCATCACTCTGGAACAGGGTCAATCTGGACTCATCAGACCACATGACCTTCTTTCATTGATCCAGAGTCCAATCTTTATGCTCTCTAGCAAATTGAAGTGTTTTTTCCAGTTAGCCTCACTGATTAGTGGTTTTCTTAAGGCTACACAGCTGTTCAGTCCCAATCCCTTGAGTTCCCTTTGCATTGTTGGTGTGGAAATGCTCGTACTTTCACTATTAAACAGCCCTGCGTTCTACTGTTTCTTCGATTTGATCTCACCAAATGTTTAAGTGATAACTGATCACGATCATTGAGGATTTTTTTCTGGCCACATTTCCTCCTGGAAGACGATGGGTCCCCACTATCCTTCCAGTTTTTAATAATGCGTTGGACAGTTCTTAACCCAATTTTGGTTGTTTCTGCAATCGGCTTAGATGTTTTCTCTGCTTGATGCATGCCAGTGATTTTCCCAAACAGACTAACATCTTTTCCTCAACCACATGATGTCTTTGACATGGTTGCTTAGGAAATGAGAAGCAACTCATTGCACCAGTTGGGGCTAAATAACTTGTTGCCAGCTGAAAGATAATCACTCATGCAGTAATTGACATAAAATTTAAAAAAAACTAAAAATTTGCAAATATTCAATACAATTTGAGGTTCTTAGGAAGAAACAAAGACCTGGGATGACAAAAAATATCTAGATTTATGTGGTTTTACAGTGAAAAAGAAAGATAAAAGCTGCAACTCTGTTTGCAGTAGAGATGCGCGGTTGAACCGTGCACCCGCGGGCGGAGCGGATAATCCGCATATCGGGCGGATGACTCGTCAAAAAATAATACTTTAATTAAATTCGGGCGGGTTGCGGTTGAAGCACTCAAATAATAATAAAAAGAAAAAATATTTTACATATTATTAAAAAGGATGGCGGGTCGGTTCGGTTTTGAAAATTGGTGAAAAAACGTTCCTGCAAATGGATAGCGGGCAGATAGAGATTTTAAGAAGCGGTTGCGGGTTAAAATATACGTCATCCGCGCATCTTTAGTTTGCAGTAAATGAATACATTCAGGCTTTTCTGGCTAATTATGACATAAAAGACATTTTTAAGATAAAATTAAGAGGACACATGGACTCAATAAGGAGACTATATTTACCATAAGATGAATAATCTATTTCCAAATGTATGATTGTAAATCTTGACCAGTACGGAACAATTTGACCAGCCTAGATTTATCAGTCTAAAGGTTAGCAAGCTAAATAAACATAGCTAGTTAAAACTGGGTAATTAAGTTTCGGAGAGGCTAACTGAGCTAGCACAATGGTGTGTTTGGACCATTTGAGAGGAAAAAAATATAAAATAAAAAGCAAAGTAAGTAAAATATCAAGACAAAACTTTAATATTCTGACTTTTAAGTTGTAAATTTTCAACGAAGCCCTTTAGGATCACAATGTCTTCACAGTAAAGTTCTTACAAATGAGGAGAAATCTTTTTAACTCTCTCCTAATACTGTATATGGAGGTTGACCTTGAAGCTTGGGGGCAGTCTAGTGGACATGAAGGCCATATGCATCCGTACAGCACTCATGAAGATATTATTTTATTCAGAAAGGAATAAAAAGTAGAACTAATGGAAATTATAAGAATGTCAAAAGGCCTCCAGCATGTGCATCACCTCAAGGCAACTTTTCCTGGACTGGAATGAGACTGCTGCTCCCAGGCGACACGGTAATACAGTCAGAGCTGTGGATGGGGGGGGGGGTCTGGTGAACAGCAGTCACTTTCAGTCAGCCACTAAAAAAAAATCCTGGTTGTGTCCAGAACTCTGTTGGGAGACTATTTTTGGGGGGAAACCATCGGAGAGTGTTCTTCCTCAAGTTCCAAGTCACTGGAATGTAATTTATTCCTTGAATCTTCCAGCCCCGGGCCAAAGTGAAAAGGCTTGATGTCTAATAAGTATCTCATTTAAGCCTGAGGCTGAATACGTTTAAGAAGGACTGAGCCACACTCAGTCGCTGAAATTCCCCGTTGAGTTTTGAATATCAAAGCCACCAATAAGGGAAGATGCAAATTTCAGTGGACCTCTAGAAACGTCTTCTTCCTGCTGCACTTCCACGACCATCTTCTGTGGGTTTACCTCGTCCCCATAGGCTTTTCTGACTATTTAAATAATCTAATTCAGATATAACCTTCTAAGGCTTTGTCATCAGTGCTGCTGCAGCCAGATTTGAATCTTTCATGCCTTTTTGATTACAAGGCACCTTTTTAAAAATGATGGTTACTGCAGCTGCGCGTCAGTGACTGCAGTCCTCAAACTCTTGTATAACACGGAGCTCTGATCTGCACTAATCAGTTTATACTCTGGTAAAATATGTCTGAAAGCGGAAATGAATTCATTCAAGCATTCTGTCTCATGTTTCTTCTGAATAATATTAATTTCTTTGCTGCTTCTCATTCATTCATCTCTGTTGCTCTGTTTCATTCTTGCCACTTTTCCTTTTAGTCTCTCGGTGAACCAAACTGGGTCCAACGAGACACGTTCACACTTATATAAGCAGCAATCTGTGAAATGATAACCGTGTTTACAATCCAGGCTGCCTGCTCTAAGCTGTATCACTGCATTTGTTTCACAAAAAAAAAAAAAAAAGAAAATCAGGAGGCACTTTCACAGGGTAGAAGGATAGATCTTGATGTTCACCCACAAGCATGTGATCTCTGGTGACAGAAGCATCTCAACAGCTGCTGAAAGCATTAAGTTTGCAGGTTTGCATATTTTAGTTCATAAGTCTTCTGACTTTCCTTGTCAGCTCGGTCTCACATCACATTTTTACGTTTTTTTTTTTCCCGTCTGCCGTTAATACTATTTTCTGCCTGTTTGCTTTCTGAAAAAAATGGAGACTCTTGAAATTCACTGGTTTTTGCATTAATATACCATAAAATTAGATTTGATCCTTAATCTAAGTCACAATATTAGACAAACACAATGTGCTGAAGCTGATAACGTGTAATTACGGGTTCTTCATCGAACACACCCATTAGCTTTAGCAGCGTTGGTGAAGCCTTAACTGTTCGAACCTCCTTCAGTGACCTCGGGGATGGTCTCAGACTCATTTGTGGGATTTCTAGTGTAAACAGGTCTCTTGAGGTCATTCCATAGTTCATAAAGGATTATGGCGCCATATCATCTCTGCGGGGTTAAAGGTCTTTCCACTCCAAAAGCTGGATTTGCTCCTCTCTGGACCTATTTTGTGGTGGATTTACATTCATGCTCAGCTGCTTCACCCAACGTCTGCTCAGCCACGCTGACATTATCCTGAAAGATATTTTGATAAACGTGGAAAGTGTTAGATGATGATGGAAAGGGGTCCAGCGAATCATGATGCTCCCTCCACCGTACTTCGCCACTGGGGGGAAGTTTTGATGTTGAAGCTGTGTCCTTTTTTCCGCAGGACATTGTGCTGAGTTTTCATCCATCATGTATGTCCACTTCAGTGCTATTCATGGTCAGGGGAAACTGCTGGAGCCAATCCCAACTGTCAGTGGTCATACCCTGGTTAAGTTGACAGCCGTTTCAGGGCCACGCAATCAAGCCCTTTAGCTGTTACTTCTAGGGTTCTTCTTTATCCTCACTGATGATTCTGTGCTGTGTTCTTGGAGTCATCTTGGCTGGAAGTCCATTTCTAGGGACAGTTTGTCGCAGTACAAAATAGTCTCAGTTTCTAGACAGTTTGTCTAATTGTGAACAGTTGGATCTAAACACTCTGAGGTGACTTTGCAACCTTTTCCAGACTTTATCTGGAAGTCTGGAAAGTCTGGAAGTCTGGAGCAGTTGGATCCCCACTGTTTGAGCAGTTGCCTCATTTACGAAGCCTGAAGGTCTTCTTCAGGTTGGAGGCTCAGCTAGGTAATCCTCATTTCTGGTTCTGCTGCACTTTAAAGAAAGGTTACTTGTGCCCAAAAACTTTAAATGTCTTATAATAATCAATATGGCTCTAAACTATACCTTCAAACTTATTTTGTTAAATGGACTCACAGTGTCCAGACTTCTGATTCTACTTAGGGCCACAGACCCAAGTGCTCTAATTGTCACTGGCATCACTGTTGGATTCCCTTTAAGCCTTTAAGCCCTTAGTGTTTTTTCCCAGGATTCCTGTTGCTGTCTCACGGGCAGCTATCTATCATTACTGCCATTTTCTGTAGATTGTTGACCACCACCATGTTTGCCTTATGCATACCCTGAGGTCTCTCAGGCACACAGTATGTGCACATGGCCTATGCTTATTGCACATTCCTCACAATGTCTTTAATGTATGGAAACGCATTCATGCAACCTTCTAAGACAAAACAAGATTTAGCGCTCATAAGATTTGAGACATCTGTATTTAAAATGGGAAGGTTCTCCAATAAGAGAGGTCTTCCTATAATCAGGTCAGTAATATAAAATAAAAGCATTGTTTAATATGTTGCTGTTTTTGATCTCCTCCTTTCTTCTCCTTTAGGGGTCACCATAGCAGACTGGTTCAGAGCCAGTCCTTGATGCAGTCCCACTTCCACATGAAAGCCTTCTGTTACTCCTACTCCACATCTGACCACTGTCGTCCTACCTTGATACATGACCTCTACCACACATGTCACTCAGTGATTTCTCAAGTTCTCCATCATCTTTCTGTATTACAGATTCTCTGAATCCACAAATACTTGCTGTATTTGGAGCTATGTATCTTCCGTCCTTCCCTGTGCCTCTCCATCAGCATCCAAAATAAATGGTGCTTAAAGAACGGCTCTTTCTTGGCATGAAACCATAATGCCGCTCGTAACTGGAACCACTTTTCTGAACCCGGGCTTTACTTCTCTTTCCCAGATCTCCATTGTGTACCTTTCCAGCCATCCTATGGTTTTTCTCCCACCACACAAACTCCACATGCATCACCAAACTACACACACCACAACCTTCATTTTGTCCTTTTATGCTTCACTGTTGGTGAGTTTAGATCTCTGACAGATCCAGGATGTCAGCTGTCAAAAAAATCCATCAGATCAGACTGTCAAAGAGGGTTAGTGAGGTACAACGTTCATCTATGCACAGAAAAATTTACATCGGCTGCAATATCAAACTGCGTCGCCTGTATTAGCTGCCAGTGCTGCATGCGCACCATTGTAGTGCATCCGTTTTGTGTTCAACTTGATGTAGGAAGAGCAACAACCAGCAGAGTATCAATGAAGGTCATTCAAAATCGCATCCAGTGGAGCGGAAATGTCTGTGAATGATGTTTTCACTTTCGCAGTCAAAACTTATTGACTTTTTGAACTTATTGAACCGAGGTGTTATTAGCAATTCTGCTGCCATCTTGGCTTTTGAACAATGCATCTTGGACACCACTGTGTGAATCATGACATAAAGCCTGCCCTGTCCAGACTGCTTCAGCACCTTATGCATCAGTGGAAATGGCTGTAAATGAGAGAGAGCATTTTATGGCTATGGCCCGCCAGGTTATGGGACATCACCCTTGTTCTTGAAAGTTGGCACTACTAAACTTTTGTCCATTCAGGTGATCTGAGGCTGTATTTGCCTCATTTGAAGACCTTGTTAGGACCTCATAACCTTTTATTGCTGTATGTCTGAAGACATAAAATCTAAGAATTGAAAAACAGTTTACCTTTCCTGTTCACAACCTGCTAAGTGAAGCAGAAAACATCATTTGACATCCACGGTGAGGCCGACTCAGTGACAAAGAAGAGAATTATTCTTTGCAGGAATAATTCTCTTCAATATTCCTCTGAAAAAAAAAAAGTATTTTACTTGAATTGCAGATATTATTTTTTTCCACTTAATCAATTGCTTTTTATTGTGCTAATCTTTTTTTTTTTCAGTTGAAAATCACTTCCATGTTAAATTAGCAAGTGTTCCATCAATTCCAGGGATGAAAGATTATTTCATGCGCCTGCAGCAATTTTCTCTGTAAATATATTTGTTTCCCTCGGTAATATATATTTTTCTCCTCTTCTCCACCTGACACACAACCCTCACCACATTAGAGTCTACTTTCGAGGAGCCGCAACACCTCTTGTTCTTCGCATATTTACGGGAAGGAGTGATGAAGTGTTACCTCTGGTGATTGGGCCAAGATTAAAGCGTGATGAGTACTAAACACCCGTTTGACTCCTGACAGAAGAAGGCTGAAGGCAACACCGCCCACATGGAGGCCGAATCAATGAACAGCACAATTGTAAGTCACAAAACACATCCCTTTGATTTTTCTTTTTTTTTTGTTGTTTTTTTTTGATAATATCTCCATTGGTGTGTCAGTGCGAAATATGACCCCAATTCTAAAATGTTGGCTCCTGGGTAAAATGTAAATTAAAAACAGAATTCAATAATATGCCATTCTCTTAAACCCATATTTGGTTCACAGTAGGCAGAGAAACATAGGAAATAAAAGGCTGAAAAAGTAAGTGATGATAATAAAATTTGATTAAAATAAAAACACCTGGGGGATCATTGTGCAGGAAACTATGGAGCCCTGTTTGGGTCATAATTCAATGAATAAATGAAGTATATTATCATGAAATACAGGCATTTATTATTATGAAATATTTCCCAATTATTATGATAATGGTTTAGTTTTTCATAGGAATGAGCTTAATGGATTTGTTTTTCATAAGAATTAGCTTTTACATAATAATGGCTTTGTTTTTCATAAGAATGATTTGTGTGTCAATCACAGCAGAGAGGGCGGAGCCATTTATGTGATTGGCTGCTCTTTCATTCAGGCATAAGCAACAAAACAGTGAATATCAATAGTGGGTGAGAGGGTGCAATCTATATACTCCAGGGCAGTAGGTGGCAGAATGCACCTCAGTTTACGGTTAAAAGTTGACATCAACTAAGAAACGTAGCGCGAAATGTAGGGAAAACTTGATTTTGACGGCATGGCGACAGGAGAAAGATCCTTTTCTGATTTACTCCGAGAGGTAGCCAACAGGCTCGATGTGAGTCCCCCACCAACTAGTCGATGTCAGAGCGTAGAATGGAGAAGGATCAGCCAATGAGCGTGCAGGTCAACCACTGGTCCCGCCCAGTGGCAAAATGTCATTTTTATGTAAAAGCTCATTCTTATGAAAAATGAAGCCATTATGTAAAAACTCATTGTTAAATAAAAAAGCCATTCTGAAATAAACTATTAAGAATTAAACTAAGATTAAATAATAATAAAAATATATTTCATAATAATTAGATTTTTTCATAATAATGGGAAATAAAACTCATAATAATACAAATATATTTCATAATAATGGATACATATTTCATCATAATAAATGCCTGTATTTCATAATAATAGACTCATTTATTCATTGAATTATGACTCAAACAGGACTCCATAGGAAACATCAGTGCAGAACTCTATAGATTTTAGAGCAGCAATCCAGACAGTGTCTTCTTCAGGGAGGGTCCTGCATCTTTCAGCAAGACAATGATAACTCATCCATCCATCCATCCATCCATCCATCCATCCATCCATCCATCCATCCATGGCTTCTACTAATCTGAGTTCGGGTCGTGAGAGCAGCAGAAAAGCCTAAGGCCTCCCTCTCCCTGGCTAGCTCTTCCAGCTCTTCCGAGGAATTACCAAGGTGTTCCCAAGCCCACCAAGACCGTGTCCCTGGTCTCCCCTAGAGCCTCTGCTGGATTGGTTATGCTCAGAACAACTCCCTCGGGAGGCGGTGGCCTGGAGATGCCAAAACCACCTCAATTAGCTCCTCTTGATGTGGAGGAGCAGTGAATCCACCCTCTTTTAAACTAATGTCACAGCTTCCTCAGACTAGGATTTTTTTAAATATTGAAACATGAAACGTCACTCAGCAAAATACCCTGAACCTAACGAATGGGTGATTTCAATTTCCTGAATCTGTCCAAGCTGTACAAACTATTGTGCAATCAATAGCAATGTGAGTGAACTTTCAATGTACTTTAGCCTGTTCTTCGATTTCTAGATAATGTACATAGCTCAGCCTCAAGTCAAAAGTAGAACCCATGACCGAATGCCAGTCTCTCTGTGGCCTCATTTGTCTTCAGTAATTATGCCACTCTCTCAGAATTCACATGGCAATGATTTATTAAAGAGGAAATGCTAAAAGTAGCGACTCAAAATGACCTTGACTTATTGGATTGCAGGAGTCTTGCATGAGTTCACAAATCTGAACTCAGTTCAGGAGGATGAGACTGACATCGGTAATAGGAGAGCTCCCTCCTTTCCTCAGCCTGCTCGAGGCCAAAAGGCTCAGCAAATGATCCATCTTCTTTTAGAGCATGCAGAGGAAGGCAGTATGCAAATGCCTCGGCACTGATGTGCACCGCGTTACCGAGGTATGATTCTCACATTTCTTGGAAGTCCCTCATCTCCGGGCTGCTTCGTGCCCTGACCATCCAAACACCGGGCAAGTGGCAATTTTTAACTTATTTGTGCTTCCCCCAAACCATCCAGCAGACCATGAAATGAGTTCATTTCACGACAGCGAGATGCAAATAACTGCTGCTGCAATAATATCATATCCTGTCATAATCAGTTATGCATTTTAAAACGGGGAGGAAACGTGTCATTTGTGTCACTTCCCCTGCATTGTCTCCCGATGAAAGGGAAGTGTCTCGAGACGCGAATGCATGAAAAGGTTTGGCAGCGTAAACACGTGTTGGCCTCGGTTGTTCCTCGCCGCCTTTTACAGGGATTTTCATTTTGCTATTATCAAAGGCTGTTGTGTAATGGCAACAGTGCCATTGTTCCACCGATTTCCTCTTTTCCAAGCCTTTCTATGTTGTGATCTTCCCTTTTCTCTTCTGTTTCTGCTCATAAACTCCAGCGATGTTTCCTAGACAACAGCCATCCATCTTAAAGGCAGCCAGTGATAAAAATGCCCATTCACTGTATGATGAAATATTGAAAGTGTGGTGAAAACTTACTCATAAATTGCTTTCATGACACTAAAAACTAGAAAAGCACTCGGAGAGCGCAGACATCCACCAAGTGAAACAATTCCCCCATATAGCGATTTACAGATTGTGATAAAATCCGCGTTCTGGATCAGATCCGGATCAGCCTTTGAAATTTGATAGAGGTTCCCATTGTCAATCCCTGAGTCAAATTTCATGAGTTTTTGGGCAATAATTAACAGAGATATTGAGAAACTAAATTTTCGGCCCCATTGACTGCAACGTTATCGAAAATTTGAAAGTAATCCAGAATCCAGGATTTCTTCTGGATCATGCCCAAAATCAAATCAGTTCTTCCTTTTCACATTTCTGACAACTCCTGAAAGTTTCATCAAAATCCATTCATAACTTTTTGAGTTACCTTGTACACAGACAGACAGACAGATAAACGCCGGCAAAAACATTTCATTTTAGGTGTGATCCGGAAGAAATGCGCTCCACCATCATCCCAGTCCCCAAGAAACCCTCCATCACAGGACTGAATGACTACAGACCTGTGGCTCTAACGTCTGTGGTCATGAAGTCCTTTGAAAGACTTGTGTTGAGCCACCTGAAGTCCGTAACAGGACCCCTGCTGGACCCGCTGCAGTTTGCCTACAGGGCAAACAGGTCGGTGGACGATGCTGTCAACCTGGGACTGTACTACATCCTGCAGCACCTCGACACCCCAGGCAGCTACGCCAGGATCCTGTTTGTGGACTTCAGCTCGGCGTTCAATACCATCATCCCTGAAATCCTCTCCTACAAGCTCTCCCACCTCAACGTGTCTCTGCCCATCTGTCAGTGGATCACCAGCTTCCTGACAAACAGAAGCCAGCAGGTGAGGCTGGGAGATGTCACCTCAGCGACCCGGACCATCAGCACTGGCGCCCCCCAAGGGTGTGTCCTGTCCCCACTGCTCTTCTCCCTCTACACCAACGACTGCACCTCCACGCACCCAGCTGTCAAACTCCTGAAGTTTGCAGACGACACCACCGTCATCGGCCTGATCCAGGACGGGGACGAGTCTGCATACCGGCGAGAGATCGAGCGGCTGGTGCTCTGGTGCAGTCAGCACAATCTGGAGCTGAACACGCTCAAGACTGTGGAGATGACAGTGGACTTCAGGAGACAGCCCTCGCCACTGCTCCCCCTCACCATCAGCAGCAGCCCTGTGTCAGCCGTCCAGACCTTCAAGTTCCTGGGGACCACCATCTCCCAGGACCTGAGGTGGGAGAAGAACATCCACTGCATCCTGAAGAAGGCCCAGCAGAGGATGTTCTTCCTGCGCCAGCTGAAGAGACACGGCCTGTCTCAGGAGCTGCTGATCCAGTTCTACACAGCTGTCATCCAGTCTGTCCTGTGCTCCTCCATCACCGTGTGGTTCGGAGCAGCCACACAGCAGGACAGGAACAGACTGCAGCGCACAGTTAGAACTGCTGAAAAGATCACTGGGGCCCCCCTGCCCTCCATCCAGGAACTGTACTGCTCCAGAACCAGGAAGAGGGCAGCCAACATCATCATGGACCGCCCACCCAGGAAACAACCTGTTCTCCCTCCTCCCCTCCGGCAGGCGCTACAGAGCCCTGCGCACCAAAACCACACGACTCAAAAACAGTTTCTACTGCACTGCCATCACTTTAATGAACAGTTTATAAATGGTTTCAACCAATCATTTGCACTATCCAAAAAAACACTACCATTTGCACTATCTTGTGTACTTTGCACCACCCTTGTACATACTATTTTACTTACTTAACTATTTATTTTATTTTATTCTATTTTTTAACTTACTTTTTTTTTTTTTTTACTTTTGTATATGATGTACATATCCTGTTTTTCTTATTACATATTCCTTTCTTATTCTGAGAGTGTTACCACCTGCCGGAACAAAATTCCTTGTATGTGTGAACGTACTTGGCGATTAAAAACGATTCTGATTCTGAAATCCTTGATTCTGAATCACTTTCAAATTTTCGATAATTGTTGCGCTTGGTGGAGGTCTGCGTCCTCCGAGTGCTTTTCTAGCTCTAACATGTATTTCTTACAGGTTTTTATGTCATTTCATGTATTATTTATTTATAAAAATTTATGTCCGAATTTTGGAGGGCTTGGAACAGATTGGGGCATTTACATGGAAAACGCGTCTCTACTTACGAAATTTTCAGGTTACGAAACTACTTACAGAACCAATTAATTTCGTAAGTAGAGGTACCACTGTATTATATTCATTCTTACTGAATCTGTCTATCCCAATCTCCCATCTCTGATGTCACTAACAAAAAGACAGTTGAAATGGGTACTAAGCATGGCTGGATCTTATTCATTCAGTGATTCAGGAGGGGCACAAAATAATGTCACTGGTAAACTCAAAGGAGCCAACTGAGATGCTTTGGACATCTGGAGAAGATGCCAGGTCAATGTCTTCCAGGGAAGATCTTTTGAGTAAGACCCCTTGAATGGAGTTCTAAGAGCAAACCGAGGACTCATTGGAGAAACTGCATTTCTTGGATGGCCTGGGTGATAATCTATCTTATACATCGTCCTCATCTTCTGAGTTCTTGGGGAAATCGTGTCTTTTCTTCATTTCCCCACTGCCAGTTAGTCTTATAAGTAGGATTATAGTAAAATGATGAACAATCTACACAACCATAATGCAAAATGATGTCTCAGTTTGAGAGGTTGAGGCAACAGGTGTGACTGTGGACATCCATCTCTGGAGATCCATGCATCTTTGGTGTAAGAATATAGACACGCTGCGTTCATGACCAAAATTATGACATCATGCCAGAATTTACATGTAGCCACTGAATGTCTTACTGTTGTTGACTCCCATTCTTCCCTATGGTGTGGTGTCTGTGGGGTATCACATAATAGGATATTAAAACAGCTGTTTTTTTTAAAAAGAACCAAGGTTTAACTATGCTAGAAGGGTAACACAGACAACAGTTTCAAGATGTGGTAAAATAACACAGACAATGACTGTACAATGACTTTGACTGTCAAGTCAAAGCTGAGTGTGTTGAGGCCAAGCCAGGCCAGTTGCATTCCCATTGTCCCTCCTAGTGCTTGACAGAGCTGATCCAGGCTGCCTTGGACCCTGATTTCTGGCTTCACATTTCTGAGCAGCCAAGCAGGGCTGAATGAGGCTGTAGGTGGTGATAAGGCAGGACGGTTTGACAAGTCAGCATGTCTCTGGTTTATTTTATGACTCATCTTATTACCTGTTTATGGTAGACATTCTTCCCTCACAACCGTCGTTAACATTTGTCACATGTATGGTGGAGTGAGTTTTAGATTAACTTCAGTTTCTATTTGCACCATCTCTCAGCATTACTCGCTCACTCCCTTTGTTTCTTATGCCTGTGTACTCCTCTCATCTTGCTTGTTTTTTTTTTTTTTTTATTGCTCTTTCGTCCCATTCTGTAAATAGTTTCTTCCTTCACTGCATTGAGTGAACCTTCCATAACAGAGCCAGCAAACCTGGACAGAAGCTGCATATTCAAGAAATACAAGCAGCAGAAATGTCAGCAAGCCACTATGGTTAGGGTTTTACCATTCAAGGTCTATGTAAAATGGTATGACTTTATAATTCCAACTTCATACCCCTATCTACTAAACAAGATGATGGAATCTGGAATTTGGAATGTGGAAGCGACCAATTCCAAGTTCCGACAATGACCACTAGGTGGAATCATGGGCTTTAGGTCCCACGTTTTACATAGAGTTAAGGACTGATAACATATTTTAATTTAAGATTAAAATATGTTTCCAAATGTTGATCTAAACTTTCAAAATTAAGAAAAAAATAATTGTCATTCAAAGGGGATTCTCAAGATGCAACTGCAAAATGTGAATGTATGTAAGTTTGTTAGTTCGTCTTTTTTGTCTTTTCTGTTTCTTTTTCTGTTCCCTGAAAAAGTCAATAAAAAAAAAAAATATATATAATATATAAATATATATATATATATATATATATATATATATATATATATATATATACATACATATACACATATATAAATATATATATATATATATATATATATATATATATATAAGGGATTCTTAAAAAGTAATTCATATGCTCTCCTTTTGTTAACTCCACATACAGTAGCTATTTTACATGTCACTTTTTCATTTTTACTGTACTTGAAATGATATTCCCAAACATCTATCTGAGAGTCTTGGCTGGTTCTGGAAACAGTCTGTTGAAGGAGCAGAAAAATCAGTTTTCCAATGTTATGTCACACAACAAAGAGAGATGGAGTTTTACAAAGTTCTGAACACGCTAAATTGGAAAAAACTTAGAATCAAAGCCCTGAGTATTTTTTTTGGAGGATGCAAAGAGTCACCAAATATGTCAACTCCCACTGTGTGGCATCCTTTAAAGAGTTACTTTCTCACTTACTCACTCTGTGAGTGCAGTGTTTGGAGTGAAAATTGCATTCAAGCTCTTTGAAAATAACGTGTTAAATGGACATGTGGAGATGGAGGAGTGAAATGTGGAAGTACTTTAGCCTCGTGGGTGGGGAAGGACTAGCGTTGGGGTCCTCGAGATTACACCATAGCCTCTCCTTGAGGATCTCTACAACATATGTCATCCACAAATAGATAAGTCACATTTTAAATTTTGCTTCCTTGTGGCCTAGTGAGCCAGAAACCTCTTTCTGAGAAGCCTGGCTCCTGAAGGCAAAGGGGTGGGGGAGGGGCACAGAGAGGACTCAATAATGTTTTATTACACAATGAAGAGAGGCACATTTTGAGGAAGATCTTAACGTCCCCAAAAAGAGCAAGTCATAAGTAAAGCTCTGCAGCATTTCTTTACAAATCTAGAAGACCCTCAGAACGAATCTTCTCCAAAACAGGGCAGATTATACCAGAAAGGAGAAACAGGATCAGCCCCTCAAAGCTGAGGCCATTGGTTTTTTTGAATGCCAATCTTTGCTAAAACCTCACCTGGATGCTGCTCTTTCTTTTTCTTTTGCACATTTTAAGTTATATTTTGTTGAGTGATATTTAGTTAATTTTGTGTTTTTCTTTTCTGTACATGGTTGCACATTTTAAGTTATATTTTGTTGAGTGATGTTTAGTTGATTTAGTTTTTTCACAAATTAAAATTGGTCCTTTTTTTTTTATTTAAAATTTATTTATGTATATGTTAAGTTTATTAATAAAGCCATATAAATACTATAACATGTTATATTTTATGTTTTTTTTAACATTAGTTATTCATTTTACACATAATTTGGTCATAAATTAATTTAAGTAGCAAAGAGTCGGAATTCCCATCACTATACGTCATAATACGTATTAGCGCCTTTATTTTGAAAATCTCCCTACCAACCGGAAGTAGCGAAGAAGAACATAAACGAGACACAAAACGTGTGTGCAGTGTGTGCATCGTGTGCATCGTCTCGCGGCCGCATTAATGCCGGTGTTGTGAAAGTTCTTCCTACTCATAATATCTTCCTACCCGTTGACTGCGCATGCGTATAGCAGTAACTTCAGAAGGCCATGATATTCTGCTGCCTGACCGTTATCGCGGAAGAGAAAAGGTTTGTTTTTTAATACTTTGTATGGACAGTATTTAATGCATATACGTTTGAGGGACAAATCAAATGCTCCGAATGCCTAACATTTATTACTTTGTATGCACAGTATTTATATTGCATAGGTTATTGGAGGACTTGGAGGACTTTTTCTTCACCTTAAGTTATAATAACTGTACTTCACAGAATGACAAAAGGAGATAAAACGATAAAATATAAACTTTTGTAACTCCAGTGTACATTTATCTAATCAATCCTCTTCTATCCACCCTTTATATCCTCATATTCATCTTCATATACGGATTTATAATCCGCGCGTCCGTCCGTCGTCTTCCGCTTATCCGGATAATTATGGTTATTAAATGTGTATAATAATAATAACTAGAAAATTCCGGAGAAATTTTGATATGTGCATGCCCGCTTGCAGCACATTTATTGTCGCTCGCTGCTGCTTAATGCACGTCCGTCTTCAGAGCAGGGTCATGTTTGGACCTGTTACCCGTTACGCTCTTATAGACCAATAGACCAAGAATAGACCAAACACCAAATAGTGTTTGGTCTATTCTTTACATAGAATCGACAGCCTTTTTTTTGGATTTTTTTCTTCCTTAGCATCTTAATACCCAAGATGCCCCTGCTTCGCAGGGGCATCTTGGGTATCTTGGGTATCTTGGGTCTGTGTGTGTTTACACTTGAGTAAAATGGCCCTCTGCTTCGCAGAGGGCCATTTTACCCTCTGCTTCGCAGAGGGCCATTCTGTTCATGCTGCAAAGGGTGGAGCCACATCATATTGATAAGGAATGGGATGAACTAAAGCTCATATGTGAGTCAAGGCTGTGATCATTCTCATAATATATCATATACTGTGCCTGAAGAACAGGCAGAAAGGGGCGGGGCTTCAGGGGAGCCAGTCACATGTGCGGCTCCTCCTGCGTGTGTATGTGTGTCTGTGAGAAGAGGGGGAGAGAGAAAAAAAAGGCAGTTACCACCTAATTCCACTGTGTCTAGTTAGTCCAAACCTGGATTTCTGTGTCCGAACAAACAGCTGTAATTCAAAAGCTGAATAAGTTTTTGAAAAAATTCTTGAACCGTGAGCGCCACAAGGCTTTCAGCTACGCGGTGATATATATTTTATTTCGTAAATGTTTTCCGTTTTTAAACTAGAGCAGTTTTAAAAAGTATAATTTTACCATCTGGAGCAGTAGGCTGTTGATTCTGTCAAAGTCCGATTTTCCATGTCCCGAACAAACTGCTCTAATTCAAAAACCGAATGAGTTTTTGAAAAAATTCTTGAACCGTGAGCGCCACAAGGCTTTCAGCATTACAGGGATATATTTCTTTTTTCTCAAATGTCTACGGTTTTTAAATGACAGCAGTGTAAAAAACATGAAACTTTTTCTTGTCAGACGAGAGAAATCAGAAATCCCCCCATAGAAATATATAGGAGCCGGGAAGGATCACCTCGAACTCTAGGTTGATTTGACGGAAAACTAAACACCACACAGACACAGAAGTCACATCATCTGAAAGAGGACATAAATACCTACGTTTTGATGTATAATTTATGTAGGTTGAGCAAAAGGAGTGGACGTGAAAAAGGAAAAGGCAGTTTTTTTTTTTTTTTTCTTCTCTCCTCGGAGCTAGAGTGCGTGATGACATCACTAGAGTGAGGAGGGTTTTTTGAAGATCTTGTAAAAATCATAAAACGTAAATCGCGATTTCTCAAAGACCGTAAATCACAACAACACACGGCTTCAGTATGTCATAGATCAAAGTCTTGTGACCCGTTTAAACTTCGAATGGTGTCTCTGTGATGAAATATGGCTGAGCTATAGAGCTCCAAAGAGGGCTGGGTTTGAGCTGATTTGAGCAGATTTGCTCGGAATTCGGCAAAATCCCATTCATTTCTATGGGACGATTTTCGCCGTTTTTTGCGTCTAGCGTCGCCACGGTAACACTTTTGACGGAGAAAAGTAATAGCCCGCATCGCACGGTCGAGACCTACGTTTTGATATATTCCATGCATGTGTGCACCTTACGGTTATGCCCCTATTAACGGACGAAAAATGATGCGGAATAATAAGAAAAAAAAAAAAAAAGGGAAACCAATCCTGGATACTAATATTACGCCTTCAAAAACGCGTTTTTTGTCGTTTTCTCGGTCGTTTTTTTTTTTTTTTTTTGGATTTTTTTTTCTTCCATAGCGAGGGCGGTGTAACCCAAGATGCCCCCGGCTTCGCCGGGGCATCTTGGGTATTAAGACAGTTGGGTTAAAATGGCCCTCTGCTTCGCAGAGGGCCATTTTACTGCATTACAATATGTGCATGCCACTACTTTGGCATGCACATAATAATAATAATAATAATAATAATAATAATAATAATAATAATAATAATAATAATAATAATATGCTACCACACAAAACACAGAGGAGAACAGATATATGTGCTGGTAAGATATTGTTACAACGTAGGAAAAAATTACAGATGAGGCTATAATTTTCTGCTAGGGTAGGAAAAAAATGTAGGTAGGAAGAAATTGCAGAACACCGCCAATCTGTCAGAAAGCAGTGGTTGTTTGTGTTTCACACAGTTCACAGGTTCAATAAGATGTGTGAATGTGCTTGAAGTGTATTTTGTGTATGAAGTAACAGTATGCCGTAGTTTTTGCGACACCAGTGTTTACAATTACATGCTAGGTTACCTTGTTTTCTAGCCTGCTGTGCTAACACCTGTTGAGCTAATAGTAAGCAGTCCATACGCTGATATTTACATGGCTGTTTATTAAGACGGTTGTGTGTCTTTTCTAGTTTTACACCGTGTTTAACCCTTTCATGCATAGAGGTCACTACAGTGTACGGCTGTTTAAAAGTGTTTTTTCTCTATATATGCCTGCAATTTTGGGCACTGCTGCATATAGTCCACTCTAGTGGAAGCTGTTGCGTCATCCCATACAAAGAAATCCCATTGGCTGGTCATTGCAATGGGAAAAAGTAGTCAGTGAAACCAAGATGGCCGCCAGACAGGGAGAAAGATCAAACACCTCGGCTATTTCGGTTTCTACCTTTTATAAAAAAGATATCATTGCAGGTAAAATATATATATATATATATATATAATTACATCAAGTAACATCTAAGGTAACATATTATGTAAAGATTTTCCAAGTTTTGATTTTATATTTAGAGGAAATACAGATTAATCATCTGTCCAATCAACTGTACATCATGCATCACTAGCTATGTTTCGACTTCAATGAATGTCAATTACTGCCAACGATGTTCTTGAAAATAATTCATATCCTATAATGTTTTGGCTGTAAATCAACTTTTTTTTTTAATGTTTTTATAATGTAATTTGAGGTTTTTTCTATGTATCCTTATATTTTGTAGAGCCAGGCATACAGGGTTATAGAGGAAGTTTCATGATTCTGTTTCACATTCACTGCCACAGATTCACATGGCCTCTTCCTGCACCGGCCTGTCCCCAACAGATGTGGCACAGAGATGGAGGAAGAAAGAGAAGCAAATGCTCAACATCCAAAGGCCATTTTGCATGAAGCTATACAATCAGCACATGGGTGGAGTAGATCTCATGGATCAATGTGTTGCCATGTATCCCCACCGACGCAGAAACAAATGGTGGTACATCAGAGTGTTCTTTCACTTCCTTGATGTCACAACTGTGAATGCCTGGCTCCTTTATAGAATGTCTGTCCTCAGTTCAGAGAGAATATATCTTTATTTTGTAACCTTGTTTTACATCCCTGAAGATAATTAAAAATGCCTAGTGAAAAAAAAAGATTTATGTTTATGTTAACTTTTACATTTATCAATAGAGCTCAAATAGAGAGGCCTACAGGGTAGTGGAGGAACCACCATTCCAACAAAATACCATATTACAACTGTATGACTAAATTACAACTATACCTATATAATATACCTATATATTACATTGATGGTTTTTTACAGTACAAAATGCATGAAGTACACTTGAGTGGACAGATAAATATTTATTTATAGAATAATGACATAATTTTTTTTTTCAAACCTTGTTTTACATCCCTAAGGATGTATAAAAACACTTAGTAAAAAAATCCTGATTGAGTTTATCATAATTCATGCATGAGAGGGTTAATGCTGTCAGAAAATAAATTAAAGGAGCAAGGCGCTCACTTCCTGGCTCTTGAATAAGGAGTTTGGCTGGCTGTTTATCTATGTTCACGCAAGAGCACAACACATAGAATAGTACATATTCCTTACGTAAAAAATCAGCTCTGGCTTGGCAAGGGTTAGGGTTAGTTTTATTAATCATGACTGCAAACTAAACTGTGAATACATTGCTGGTGGAAATATTTCTTATTGAAGTGATTCAACCCATCTCACCTGGTGAAGAGCTCACATGTTTCTATGGTGCCAACCTTTTTGGGGATGGGAATGAAATGAATGCTACACATGTGAGAAGAATGGAAGGAAAGGAAAAGGAAATAGAAAGATGCAGTTTCCTTTTGTATTGTTGTAATGTTTTTGAAGATTCTAAATCGTCTGGATATGGTTGTACATATTTTGGTCTTAATGAAATTGAGAACAATATTTTCAAAATGTAAGTATTGTGTTGCTGCTTCATGGTGCTTCTAACCCTGATTTTTTTTTTTTTAAATGTACAAAAACATGAAATGTTGCTTTTTTCAATTCTTCTACATTAGTTCAGTCATGAAACTGTTCATGTTTTATTGTTCAATATGCAGTTTTCCAGTTTTGGATCAGTTTGGAGCATCCTGCGTGAGCTCCGGATGGCCCTGAAGGGTTCTGTATTTTGGCTACCTGACTGCCTACCTCTCCTGCCTCCACGGGCACCGTCCTGGCGTGTATAGCAACATGATGGACCAGGAGCTCGTGGAGGCCAGGGCCACCGGTACGGAGAAGGGGTTCCTGATCCATGTAAGCACCTTAACTGCACTGCAGCTGGGACGGTCACATCATTAAAGCAGAACGCTCGTCTCACACTCTCTCTCTTATCTCTGCCTCTCATCGGTCGCAGGTCAAGGAGCACAAAACCTCCAAGGCGTTCGGGGAGGCGGTGTTCTACCTGACCACCCAGGAGTTTGACTGGATGGAGCGGTGGCTGAAAATCAAACTGGGGACCCACGGAACCAACCAGTTCCTCCTTTTAACATTAAGGAAAGGCCCCAGTAAGAACCTGGCCACCCACCTCCGGCAGGCGTGGAGGGGTATGGGCCTGGGGGGGTGAAATAAATTGTTGTAATGTTTTTGAAGATTCTAAATTGTCTGGATATGGTTGTACGTGTTTTGGTCTTAAAGAAATTGAGAACAATATTTTCAAAAAGTAAGCATTGTGTTGCTGCTTCTTGGTGCTTCTAATTCTGATTTAAAAAAAAAAAAAAAAATTGTACAAAAACATGAAATATTGCTTTTTTTTCATTTCTTCTACATTAGTTCAGTCATGAAACTGTTCAAGTTTTGATTGTTTAATATGCGGTATTCCAGTTTTGAATCAACATTTTCATAATGTCTTTCTTAAATCTCTTTTAATCCACAGGTGTTTTGAAAGACCCGTTTGAAAAGATGGTGAGTACAAATCAATGCACAGTGTACTTTTGAATAGTTTGAAACAGTAGTCTCAGAGGCAGAGTCTTAATTTGGTGTATTTTTAAATATCCAGTCGGAAAAAGCATGTGGATTGTGCTTTCGGGTTTATAGCAACCTAAAGCAACACCTGAATGTGTCACACAACATTGCAAACAAAGAGGAGTTCAAGCTTCTACTCCAATATGGAAATGCACGGTAAGTTTAGATGAAAAACTGAAAACAGAAAAGGGGAGAACTGAAAAATCTAAGAAATACTAAAGCGGGTTAAAGATCACTGTTAAAAGGAAGTATTGAGACTTTTTGGTGAGCACCATCTCCTCTCAGATGTGTTTTGATGGATTTGGGATTATTTTTTGGATTAAAGAAAGCACCTGGAATATTTTAAGTGTCAGTTAAGTAAAAAATAAAAATTGAACTCTTTTGAACCTGTTGTGTCTATTTTCAGTTGTATTGCACTGCTGAAATGTAGCCTGTTCCCTGAACTCTCCTTATGCCATGTTCTGTAATAAGCTTGAACCTTCTGGTCCATATTTCCCATTTACGACCACAGAACTACACAAAGTTTGGATTGCTCCATTTGTGACAAGACGAGACTCTGCCTGCTTGATAAGCATTTACAGGAAATGCATCGATTGACAGGAGAAGTGAGTATGTTCAGTTTTTATCTTCTCTTGTTGTATAACAAAGCAGTGTTTCTCAGGATGGAAACACTGCTGTGTTGATTCTTGCTCCTCCTGAAGTCGACAATCATCTCCTTAGTTTTGCTGGTATTTAATACGAGATGATTGTTACTACACCATTTCACAAACTGACAGATCAGTTCTTTGTACTCTGCTTCTTGTCCGTTGCTGATACACCCAACAACTGCAGAGTCATCAGAGCATTTCTGCAGATGACAGGACTCGGAGTTGTACTGGAAGTCAGAGGTGTAGAGCGTGAAGAGAAATGGTGAGAGAACAGTTCCTTGTGGTGCTCCAATGCTGCTGACCTCCATCTCAGACACACAACCTTTCAGTCTCACAAACTGTGGTCTGTTTGTGAGGTAGTTCATAAATCCAGGAGGTTGTGGAGGAATCCACCTGGAACTGATGGAGCTTCTCACATAACAACGCAGGCTGAATTGTATTAAAAGCACTTGAGAAATCAAAGACCATGACCCTCAAAGTGCTGCCTGATTGGTGAAGCAGGTAGATGATGGCGTCTTGTACCCCAAGCCCATTACGATATGCAAACTGTAATGGGTCCTGAAAGGTGCTGACCTGCTTGTTGAGGTGGGCCAGTAAGAGTCTCTCCAGGACTTTCATGATGTGAGATGTCAGGGCAACTGGTCTGTAGTCATTAGGTTCAGCTGGTTGTGGTTTTTTAGGCACTGGAACAAGGCAGGATGTTTTCCACAGCACAGGAACTGTTTTCTGTCTCAAACTGATGTTGAAAAGGTGCTGGGGAATCGGACATAGTTGCATTGAGCAGGTCTTGAGAACTCTGGGACAGACAACGTCTGGACCTGCAGCCTTGTTCTGGTTCAGTTTCTCAAGTTGTTTTTTGACCTTTTTTTTTTTTTTTACATTTGAACACGCTGAGGAAGCTAAAGGACTGGTTTCTGTGTGTGAGGAAAAAGTTTTTAATTATTGGTGATTCTAATGTGGCCAGATTTCCTCCCTTTCAGAACCAGGACCTGCAGGTGGACAGCTACCCTGGAGCGACCTTCCGCCACGCAGAGGCCATCCTGCTGAAAACTGTGTGCGACACGACGGTGAATACTGTTATCCTGTTGTGATATTAAAAATTGATTTCAGGCCTTCTGACGCCCTACTGACCTGGAGTAAAATCACTGACGGGGCTGGATGACATTTGATTAACTGTGATTAAACTTGTCTAAGACGAGGCCACTGTGTTGATATGATATTAGGCGTCAACTTGTCTGCAGTTTGACGTGTGTCCCAATAAGATCAAGATTGTGCTGTTCAGATATGGATGCAACTGTTTCCTTAAATTACTGCTTGCCCTGAGTAACTTTGGCATTCTGTTCTGGTCTGGCTCTCGTGAACATCGAAAATAAATCCCTGTGCACCTGCGTCAGTTTCTCTGTGCCTTAATTAACAGCTGAATTGAATGCTACACCACTGCATAGTATTACCAGCCTTCACAGGTAAATAAGATCCTGAATTTTAACATAACACCTGTCCTGCGGGATAAACAGTAGGAACCAAAAAACTCGTGCCACAACGGTGAAGCAGCTACAGGGAGCTCCTGAAGGTGGCAAAGAACAAATTTCCAGAAGCCACAATTCTGGTACCGTTGATTAACTTTTCTTTGAATCTTCCGCAGAAGGAGAAGCTGAACCTCCAGGTCTTAAACAATTCTATCGCAAAAAATTGCGACTCCATCCCTCACCTCCCCAGCAAGGACTTCGAGACCGAGCTGGACAAGATCCACTGGACACACCCCACAGCCTCCCGCATGCTTGGCCACTGGCTGGGCCAGGTAAACTAAATGCCCCCGCGAGCCTGTTTCAGGAGGAGTATAAGAATGTGATGGTGCTAGCAAAAAAAAGTAAAAAAAGTCTACAGCTGGGCCAGGAGTGTCACAAGTGGAGGGACGAAGATCACAACTGCCAAATTCTATGTATCGCACCTGATCCAGACCCCGCCCCGAACCTCCAGGCTCACGCAGGTGCAGCTGCGGAGCATCCTGCGTGAGCTCCGGATGACCCTGAAGGGCATCAGGAGCCAGGTAGTGGTCCACCAGTCCAAGGTCAGGAGGGAAAAGACTTCCAAGCTGCCACCAGTGAGCCACCTCAGACGGTGCCTGGAGGTGGCTCCTGGAAAGATAGCACAGCTCTTGGGTCAGTTTGCTCTAATATTACCCATCCTGAACATTGAACTTTCATGAGCCTCATTGGTTGCCGTTGCTGAGAGCTTCTGTGCTTTTTTTCCTCTCTCAACTACAGACAAACTGGAGGTGGACCACACCCCAAAAAGGAGGTTCTGATCCATGGAGATCCATGGTGTCGTCATGGACATGATCATTGATGACAGTGAGCTTCCGTCCACCTACCCGGGGACCCCGGTGGCCAGGGCTGAGGAGGAGGACGACTTGGAGGAGGAGGATGACTCTTTTAAAGCCACCCCCCCTCCAAAAAAAAAAAAAAAAAAACTAACATACAAAAGCCCAAAAAAACCTATAGACCTTAAAAGGGCCTTAAGGCTGCAAATTAAGAAAATATAAATGTAACCCGGTGAATACTGTATATGGTTTTATAGTTGTTTGTTTTTTGTGTTTAAGTGTTCATTTGGTTGAGTTTGTTGTTTAGTTCTCTGAAGTTGTGTTTATCATTAAAAAAAAAATTGTTGGGTGCTGTGCAAAGTGACATGTTTTGTCCCTTACAAAGCGAATGAGCAAACGAGGACTTGGTGTATGGCCTGCATCTGGAACGGTGAGGTTTTGAATGCTGAAATTTCAGGGTTAGCATCAACTAGACAAAAATCTGATCAATTCGATTCAATTTTCAATTCAATTTTATTCATATAGCATCTGTTATAATGCCAATTGTCTCTAGGTGTTTTACAGAGATCCAGAGCAAGTATTGAGAAAAATTATAATATTAAATCCTAATCAAGGAGAATGGCAGGTAAAAAAAAAAAAAAACTCCACAGTGGGAGAAAAAAACTAAGATAAACATGGCAATTAACTATGGGCTGAGCTAGAGAAGGAAGGGAAGAAGAGCAGTGGAGACACTGCTCTTCTTCAGTCAATCAAAACTTTATTTATATAGCACTTATAAAATGCAGCACAAAGTGCTTCACAAAATAAAATGAAGATAATAAAAAAACCCATTCCTCTCACTACACAGTCACCCACCACCCCTGGGGGCCCTCCGGCCCCGTTGGGCAAATTGCTGGGGGGGGAATTAAACTGATCTACCCTCCCACGGGAAAAGGGAGTAGCACGGGCCACCGTCCGCCATCCCAGTTCCCTGGAGGTGCATGGGTGCGCTGGCATCTTCTGCCATAGCGCACCTCGTGCCACCCATCCTCCATCTTATTAAATTTTTTTTTTTCCTGTTCTTTTTGTAATTGTTTTTTGTAGTTTTAATTGAAAATATTATCAAAATAAAGAAAAAAAATATTATAAACAACTAAGGAAGGGTGTGTTAGAAAAAAGAAAAAGCTATGTTTTGAACCTTTCGCCCGTAGACGGCTGGTATAGGCTCCAGCAGATCCCCGTGACCCTTCAAGGATACTACGGGTATAGATAATGGATGGATGGATGTTTCGAACCTGTATGGCTCTTCTTCAGGCTAGCACACCAAAAAACACACAAGCTGGCTTGCAAACTGGCTGTCACGAGCATTGCCACTGCTCTGCTCGAGAGTCAGAAAGGAAGGATTATGCGGAGGATTAGAATCCCATCACCACCGTCTGGAGGAGGTGGGCAGAGCACGGTCCGTCCGACCCAAGAATCCCCCGTCGAACCGGCCTCTCCCATCCCTCCAGGGCATTCTTCCCCTCCACCCGTAACGGACCTGGGTTCAGTCTCCGTCCATTACGGAGGTTTGGTGAGGTAAGTATATGTATATTTTTATATACATTTTTGTTTGAAAATAATAGATAAACTTTATTATAAAACTTTATTTATAAAATGCTCCCTTGTCTGACACTATTACACACATGATTTTATAATATATAAAATGAAATCAAATGAAATCTGTTTTGTAAAATTTTTTTAACAAAAAGAGCTTTCCAAAAAGGAAAAAAAAAACCAAACTGGTTATTTAAAAGAAAAAAAGCAAAATGGCTTTGAAAAAAAAAGCAAAAAAGCGTGCCTGACGACATTTCGACTGTAATCAGTCTGGAAAGTTGAAAAAGAACAGTCAAAAGCCTTAGTGAGAAGATGTTTCCTCGTTCACATCCAGAGTGAGAATGAGCTCTCTGCAGCCTCCCTCCCTCCATTTATACCCGCCCCTTTCACCATGAGCCCGTGTTTTTTTCTGTTCATCTTTTTACTAATTTGTTTTTTTATCTGTTCCAGAGCCCCCAGGAAAGGAAATAAAAAGGTTAATATATATAAAAAAGGTTAGTATATGTATATATATATATATATATATATATATATATATATATAAAAAAAAAAAGGTTACAGGTAAGTATCATTTAGGTTTTTATCTATTAATTTATCTTATCATATTTTTTAGGTAGGTTTTTTACTAATTTGTTTTTGTCTGTTCCAGAGCCACCAGGAAAGGAAATAAAAGGGTAACTTTATATAAAAAAGGTAAGTATGTATATATATTAGGACTGGGCAACGATTAAAATGTTTAATCTCGATTAATCACATTGTATATGGAAAATCCAATAATGAATTCAAAAGTAGTGTAAAGGTCAGGTTTTTTTTTTTTTTTTTTCATAAAAAAAACCAGATGACATGCCCTGGCAGTGGCAATAAGCTTTATTTTATTTTACATTTTTAAGATAAGATTTACACTAAATATGTGTTACTGACAAGTGCTGATGATAAAAAAAAAAGTGTTTAAACAACAAATGTTATGGCACTTTAGTTCATATGTCAGCAGACCATTTAAATATAAGTGACCTTTACACAACTTTTGAATTCATTATTTGATTTTGTGTATACAATGCAATTAATCCTCCTAATATAGGAAAATAGTGTTTCCAAACAGTGTGTAGCAACTCGGGTGAAACACCTAGCTAAACCGGGGTCAATGATGAGCCGAAGTGAAGTTGAATCCTTTAATGATTCTTTGCATTGACATGACACACGGTGAAAACTGTAACAAAAATAGATGTCCTCACAGTACATTCAACCATTCTCCATACAAAAATAAAATGTATAAAATTTTCCCAAACTATAATTTTTTTAAGCAAAATAATGAAATATATCTTAACTTAGGCTCTTTCACTTCAACATAAATAAACTTATAGCATTCCCTGTCTGATGCTTTAACATGGATGGCAACAGATTCTTCTGCATTCACATTCCGATGTATTGCATATGGCGTTCTGGTCGCTAACCCAAACCGGAAGTAGTGGCCTGAAACCGGAAATAGAATTTTGCGATGCTACTTCACAATTAAAATAATACAGTATTTACTGACAATGCTTTTATACAATTACAGAGCAATGTTAACAAATTTTAATATTGATTAAACATGAACTTATTAATAAAGAAGAAAGAATAATGCCTTAAAGGTGGGGTGGGTGTTGTTTTTTTGCAACACTTTTTACAATATTGCCTGAAAACCTTTTCACATTTCCATTGCACCCACTGAAATAAAATGTTTGCAAAAAAAACTAAACATTTTGGTCCAGTCTAGAAGGTATAAATCAGAGAAAAACTCTGACCAATCAAAAAAGTGATCATCACTATTTTGATTGGCTGCCTAATACGTCCATCAAATATCACCCCTCCCTCCCTCCCTCCCTATGGTTCATGCAGTCGTGAATCATGTGAAGGCGTGGTTTTCGAGGGGTGAGCTGAAGAGGAGGAGGCGGAGCCTTTGGGAGGAGGGAGGGAGTGTATATTTTCAAAATCTCACTTGAGTTGGATTGCTGGAACCGTTTTTCAAACAACACCTACTCCACCTTTAAAGGCGACACAAGTAATATATATATATATATATATATATATATATATATATATATATATATATATATATATATATATATATATATATATATATGACAGGTATAAAAGATTAAATTATTTGTTATACACTTTTTAGGTCACTTTTTGATATTAATAATACGTATATAATTAATTTCTATTGATTAAAAAAAAAACAGGGTGAGGATTATGTTAGAGTTAGGGAGCCAAGGCTACGGTTAGGGGCATATTAGGGTTGTTGTTGGGGCTAAGCTAAGGGTTGGGGTTAGGTTTATAATTAGGGTTAGTATTGGGGCCAAATTAAAGGTTAGGGCTATAATAAGGGTTAGTATTGGGGCCAAGTTAAAGGTTAGGGTTAGGGCTAAAAATGGGGGCTGGGGCTAAATTACAGGTAAAGGTTAGGGTTTTCTTCAGGCTGGGCACAAAAAAAGCTGGCTGGCTTTCAGGTGGAAGTATGTCTGTACTCTCAGGGAGCTAGAGCAAGACTGAGAGCTTCTCCCTCCTCCCATCTATTTATACCCTCCCCTCTTAGTTTTTTTAGAGAGAAACTTGTCGTCGAATTGTGTTTTTAAGAAAAACCCTTATGTGCACTTAGTTTTTAACTTAAAAATGTTGGAAATTGTATATTATCATTTTAATCTACCCGTATTTACTATTTATGAAGTTTTTTTAGATACATTTTTCCATCCAATCTGTCTTTTTTACATTTTCTATTTATACAATATAGTTTTTTCTAGGGTTATAATTAAGGCCAAATTGGGAGTTTGTGGGAGATTAGATTGGGATTAGAATTCGGGGTTGGGGTTAGGGTTTGCTGTTCTTTGGCTGGAAGCTGTGTAAAACCTGGGTAAATGCTGGTGCTGTTACATTACTGTATTCGAGTTTATTAAACCTCGGTACGTCCGTAGTTCAGGTTTTCGGTTTGGGATAAACAACATTCTTTGAGGAAGAAAGATTCTAGAGCTCCTAAAATACAACTATGAAGGGATGGAGACAGATAATCCATCCAATCTAACCACAGAACATCAGATCCTACCTACACATCAGCTCATTCGCATGCTGCAGTGAGGACCCGCTGCATTTCTGTGTCTCATTTATTTCTATTATTACATGAAGGTGATGTATCTGTTCTGGGCGAATCATTACATGAGTGTAGGTTCGTGTAAAAAGCTGAGAAGGAGAAGCTTCCTCAGCTGGCACAGTGGAGTCCTGTGAACCTTTTAAGCTGTTAAAAGGTAATCATACTTGCGAGAAATGTCAGACTCAAGTGATTAGGCTGCTTACCCATAAATAGAACACAAGGCATTTTCATGACCACATTATCGTTTTCCAACAGATGCACTGAGAACACATTGAAACAGCCCATTTAGTGACAAGGAATAAAACACTATTTGTTTTAATCATTAAATAAGGGGGGGAGTTATTGAAGTGAAATATGTGTGGCAATATTACGCAGCGCTAAGCTGCTCAGTGATAAATTCCAAACAGCCAGAGGTCACACAGAGTGCAACAACAATGGATGTGCAGATATGCATGGAAAATCAGAGGGGGTGGAAATGAAAGCCCACTCATTATAGCTCCCTTGTTTCTCTGAAATTAAGGGAGAACCAGATGCAAATAAAAGCACAACACATCAAGGAGCTCCCTGATTGGCTGATCGATGACCGCCTGAGCTGCAATTTTATCTGGAAAGAAGAAACAGCTTGTCGGGTGAGGGGAACCATGATCTCAGCTCTGCTAGCCGTTAGTTCAGCGACACTGAAATACCAGGCTATGTGACACCGCCCTGGGAGATTCTACAATCAGCAGCTTCATTGGTGAGAAGTGAGTGGTGCCATGATTGGGTATGAAATGACGAGATACTAACGACAATCGTCACACCACAACATAGTATACTGCTGCATTACACGCAGAGCCAAAGCGGTGTCAAACATCTATTATTCTGTCCAGTTATGTGCATTTTCAATAGTTTTAGGACATGAATCACTGAGCTAAACCAATCCCATTGGACTAGCTATTGAGTTGATGGTGATGGGTTTGTCTAGTCAGTCAACTACTTCAGAAATGAATGCCGTCGACAGAAAAAGACTATTGTGTTTGTTGCACTGTACATTGACTTTAACCACATGGGGACGGTCTATTAATACACCTCCGTTCATGTAGCAGAAGTGCTGGGATGGTTTTTTTTTTTATGCTTTTGTTTAAAGAGCACAGAAGGCCGCCTTTTGGTGCCAACAACGGTGCTGGTCTTTGCACACTGAAGTCAAGCCAAGTAAATGGCACAAAACTGCAAACAGTTTGGAGGTGAAATATCAATGTGCTTGTCCTATTCAGATCAAAGAAAATGTGATTTTGCAAATAAAATATCAAGATTTTGAAAAAAGAAAAAAATCACCTTTGAATAAAGTATAGGGTAAACATTAATGGTGCAAACGCTTATTCCAAACTTGAAGAAGCAATTCAGAAGCAGCTGGTTGAGCAGGCGGCCAAATAAGGAGGCCACAGTCTTCATGCAGCGGTCACAAAAGGTCCATAAAAGGCCACTAGAGCCACAAAAATCTTTTTTAAAAAGTCATATCAGTTTTTCTTTAGTTCAAGTCATTTTATTGGACAGGAGGGTCACCTTGATCAGACTGCTCATATCTGTTTCTGTTGGAAGTGAAACCTTGGACGTTCTTTTAAACATTAAAAGTACACATTATTGCCCAGCGCAATTACACCATCGCTCAGAAAAGATTGTTAATTTGACAGCACGTTAAAAGGTCTTTCGTCTCAAAAAAAGGGGTGAGATTACACACATAGCAAGGGAAGCTGGGTTCACTCTGGAATTTGTTTTGGCATTGTGGCTACTTGGGTGGAGCAAGTAAAGAAGAACGGACACTGTTGCTATTTCTGGTAGGAGCACATGTAAGAAGCTTGTGTGTGTAATGTTTGGTGTTTTACTGTTTTCATGAAAATATGCCATCTGGAACACAGCATTAGTGTTTTTGATCAGCTTTTGGATTCACAATTTGAACTGTATGCTTTTGCAAATAATTCTGACCCTCTCCGTGTTTGTGTTAATGAGAGTGAACCCCTTGTTTCCCCGTCTCTGTGGATGTTTGGTCCTTAACAAATCCAAGGTTTCATGAACTCTTCATGAGTTCTTCTGGTTGGTGGGATGGAACCAGTATAGACTGAACAAATGGTGGATGTGGCCATAGAAAACAGTCCTTGTCTGCTGTTCTGAGGTTAATAATGTTGTTCATTTACCCCCCTTTTTGGCCTGCATGTTAAAATATCCAACTTTTCCAAGTGTATAATCATCCCTATTCTAAAGATAATGTTTGTTGTTTGTTTGTGCTGTTTTTTGTACTCGCAGATTGCTGCGATCACCTGTGGGTTGACCTGGAGAGATCCGACAACCACTTTTCGCTCAACAGTTGGCAGCCTGGGCTAATCAAGTGGTGGCTAAACCTGCAGTTTCTGGTTATTCGTCACAGCTGGGTCCCAGCTCCTTCAGTCGAGCTGTCCTCCACGTTGGCTTGCAACCTTTCAGATGAACTAACTTTGCTCGGACCTCCACGACAACCAAGCTGTGACAGAGTTTTGGCACAGGGTGCAAGGGTGTGGTCTTTTAGCCAAGCATTGGGTGGTCAATGATCAGAGCTCCACCAGTCCTGGTCTTGGCTCCAGCAGCACTTATTCCAAATGTGGTTTTGACAGAAATATCAATATATGAAAGAAAATGGATGTACAGATTTGATCAGAAGGAACGTAAAATAAGTTTGCATCATAGGTTAGCATGGGCTAAACCAAGTAAAATAGCTAAATTGTGGTAATCTGGGTGTATTCTAAAACAGATTCCAGGCTTGTTTTTTTCCATCCGTTTCTAATCTTTGGATTAACTTGGGGTTTGGTGAAGTCAGTTTCAGCCAAGAATCAACACCCCCACCTCCAGGTCAAAGCCAGTCCAGAAAGTAACAAAAATTACAATTCCTCGACTGGCCACTAGGGGTCAGTTTGGAAACAGAGCAAATCCCCATTGGCCTCCGCATTAAAATAACCAACTGTGCAGAAGAAATAAACATATTTACATCCAGGTATGGTTTTGTTTGGACATATATGATCATAATGAATGTAAAGTAATATTATCATCCTGGGTTAACATAAACTAGGCCAGCCAAGCTAAAATAGCTAACATGGCACTGTGTAGTACAAGAAAAAAAAAAGAGGCTTCAAAAGCGCTCTGTAGGACACCTGTGGGTGACGTTGCTGAAGGGTTTGTTCAGTAATATAACTAGGGCTGGGCAAAATAATGCATTATTATCGCATTAACTCATTAATTTATTAACACCGACATTTATTTTGTTGTGCATTAAAGCATGTTGCTCACATGCTTTTGTTTTGGAAGTCTTTTACTGGCTGCTGCAGAACCTGAAGAGAATTGACAGAAAAACATGCGGAAAAGCTAGAACAGGCATGGAGGTGGTTAAGTTACAGAACTTTCACATGGGCATTTTCATTTTAAATTTCTCCCAGACGGCAGATTCGACAGAAACAAGGTTATTTGTAACAACTGCCAAGTTAAACTCCCCGTTAAAAGTTTCAGCTGTTACCTCAGAAATTGCCTGTTTTAATGTTATGATTGTGGCTCAGGATTTTGTTGGTAGACTTGATTTATTTTTCATAAAAAACAGGATGACATTAACGCCCTGGCAGTGGCAATAAGCTTTATTTTATTGGACATTTTTTAAGATGAGATTTATACTAAATATGTCTTACTGACAAGTGCTGTTAAAAGTGTTTGAACAACAAATGTTATGGCGCTTTAGCTCATATGGCAGCAGAACATTTAAATCAAAGTGACCTTTACACTACTTTTGAAATTATTATTTGATTTTGCGTAACCAATGCGATTAATCCTGATTAATCAGGAAAATCATGCGATTAATCGTGATTAAAAATTTTAATCGTAGCCCAGCCCTAAATGTAACATAAAGTTTATGGTTTCAGCCAATGTGGAGCCATTTCGCAGCCACAAGAAAGGCTTCAAACTGACTCTTCAAAAAACTCTGACATCACAGGGAGTTTGTCCATTTCTTTTTTTCAGTTTATAGTTGAAACAGAGGTCATACTCACCTCTTTATTTAGTTTAATATTTTAGTTTTGAATGTCCAAATGCAGGTTGCTCTTGCTCTTAAATGTGACAAATTGATCTTTCATGACAATTTTTCTTGTATGAAATTCAATTTTGAAATCAAAGCTTTGTAGACTTGCACTGTGCACACATTGTCATAGCTGAGAATCCAGCGATAAATTGTTATGAAATCGGAATTAAAGTTCTGCATTCCTACCATTTACTCAGATTGTGAATGAAATCTCTTGAGATGGCTTATTTTGCTCTGTTGTTCCTCGGTTGTTGAGGACACGTCCTTGATCTCATTTTAAGTTTCTTCTCCCACACAAAGTGGAAACTTTCACTTTTTTCTCAGTAGATTTATACTGAAGGCCAGAAGAAGTCATTGCTTTGCTGTTTTTGTTTAGTCCTGTTTGTACAGCACACGTATAACCAGAGCGCTTGACAATGAAGTGAAGAAATTAAGGAGTTTAGAAAAAATAAGACAAAGAAACTCACAAGTAAAAAGTTTAAAAGGCAAATCCAACTAAAGAAGGAAAAATAAAGATTCAGACAGAAAACAAAGAGGGAAATAACTGTTCATCACACCACAATGAGCTCATTTACAGCCAAACAGCAGCTGAAGAGGTACGTTTTTAACACTGCTTCTACACTGCCAATCAGTGATGGCGAGCTGCAGCTCATTTGGCTGTCCATGTCAGAGCACAGGTGGATCCAATTAGGCCCAGAAGTACTTGGACAATGAGTTTTTGTTCACAGTGATTTTAAAACAATCAAGAGGTGAGCCGAGCCCAGACATCAGGCCGTCATTTGAAGAGGCTCACCAAAATTTTGCACTTTACCGGGAATTAAGCCATTTAACATCATTTCATGGGCTCAAAGGTATTTGGACAGTTGGTCAAACGGCAGGTGGCTGACCAGGTTGGGCCCATTCCCTCAACTGCTTCATGGAAGATGAAGCAGATAAGCAGCTATGGAGGAGTGAAGGAGGTCATTGTTGGGGTTAAGTCAACAGAAATCGAGATAGGTATCCAAAACCAGATTCACTGGACAGATGAAACCAAGATAAACTTATATCTGAATGATAGGAGGAGTAAAAGAAGAGGGTAGCTCATGATCCAAAGTGGACCACATCATGTGCCAAACATGTTATGGTATGGGAAAGGCATTGATTATACTGAGTCTTTGCATCAGGAAACATAAACCTAAACAACAATATGCAGCTTTTTCAACCGTGCAATTATTTAGTCGATAAAATTAAGCCAAAATGAAAAAAAAAAATCGGAAATCTAAAGTACCATCTACCATCACCTTTCATCAACTGATTGTAACCCGCTCGTTACCACTTAATGTTCTGGACTAGTGACTAGGTTCGTAGAGGAGGGTTTAAAGAAGAAGTGACAGACACAATGAATAAATGGAGCCACGACGTATTCTGGATGAAAGTTGTTTGTATTAAATTGTAGAAAAATAAAATAAAATTCAATTCAACAGTTTTACAGTATTCTTAAACCCAAAACCAAAAATAAGGTGTCCAATAGAAACCTCAGTTGTTCCTTTAATTGTCCTTTGGTTGTTCCTTAATGTTCGTGAATGTTCCTTTAATTGTCTTTGAGAAGTCCTTTAATGTATGATTCGTCAGCGCGCTTAAGTCAGTGTGTGTAAGTCAGGGGAAAAGTCAAAAGAGTCAGGGGTATGTGTGTGGTGGTCCTACCACTCCACACACTCAAAGTGAAGGTGAAGAAGGCTGGATGTCCTCCTCGGGCTCAGGTGCTGGTTCTCGATTCCACTAGCTTGCCATCTCCCTCAACAGGAGAATCCAAATCCACATCAAGGTTCTGAGGGTCTCAAAAAACCTAGCCAGGTCTCGGACGAAAATAACAAACCACAGGTCCTCGACCACCTCTCTGCTGCAGGTAGGCACACTCTCCCGGGTTTGGCTGTGTTGATAAGCGAGTTAACAACTGCTATTTTCGTAACTTTTTATCGACTTCCTCCTCTGTGTTTTCATCTGCTCGCACCGCTGCTCTGGCTCTGTAGCTCTGACTCCGCACCGCACTACTCTCTGCCTATCACTCCGCACTGTTACTCTCGCGAGCAGAGGGTGGGACTACTTTCTCTCACAAATCATGCATCCAACACAACAAATAAAGACTGAGTGTGTGCAAAATTAATATTATTAACAAAATAATAAATTAAAGAGAGTAAATTAATAAAAAATAATATTTAAAGGGAAACAACACTAGTAACCGTTTTCTACTGGGTTACATGATCATTAGCAGGAACGCAGGTTTCTATAAAATCAGATGTTTTGACAGTGTGTTGGTGTGCAGCATTACGGTGACCTAGGCAATGGTCTTCAAGAAGCAGTTGTTACTGTACATCAGTCTGGAAGGGACTAGAAATACATGCAATAGATAAAAAAATATATATACAAATATGGTATTCTGATAACCTTAATAATTCATTTAAGGGTTTTCCTAGCCAGGCAGAGAAATATGCTTTGTGGTGCATCAATAAGATATTGCTGTCCTTCGTGATCTTTCCAGCACTGTCTGTACTCTTTCTGCTTATGCTTAAATTTATTGTCATATCGCATTTTGAGGCCCCTTCACCATCTTCTGCAGCTTACCATCTGACTTCTTGAATCACAGTGGAATTATTCTTCAAAGAAAACTTAAGAGAGTCTCAAATGCTGAACTTGGCAAAAACCAAACACAGCATTTTAGCAGGAACACCTCATAGCCACTGTAAAGCACGGTAGGTGGAACGGGCAATGATTTGGGGTTATTTGGCAGCCACCGGAGTTGGGCAGTCATTGAGTCAACCATGAACCTCTCTGGATATCATCTATCTGACAACGAAAGCTTAGGCAGAGTTTGGTCGTGCCACAGGACAATCACCCGAAGCACAAAAGTAAATGTACATCAGAATTTGTGACCTCATTGGGCTCATACACTTCACTTCAGTCAACGCAGCATATGTGGCAAATGAGGTGTAACTATGATACGCAAAACAGAAGTTATTTGAAAATGAACCAAGGACAGACACAGCGGTCCAACTTATCTATGCCAGGGGGTGGCCAACCCTGGTCCTCCAGAATCATAAACCTGCATGTTTCAATTATTATATTTGAATCAGGTGCACTGAAGCAGGGAAACATCTAAGAAATGCAGGGTTGGCCACTCTTGGTCTATGCTATGATTCATTCAGAAACCCAAAAAAATGAAAAGACAAAGAACATGAGTAAAGGAATCAAGAAGCAGGCGTGGGCACCGTCGTGTTAATGCAACAGGAAAACAAGGAATGAGCTGAAATTTGTTTAAAAAGTTGTTACTTAAATTGTGACATGGCGCTTGTGCTTACACCACCTCCTCCTGTTCCAGTGGGATTTCTTTCCTCATGGTGACACCAGACTGGTCCTTGTTGTCGCACTGGCTGTAGCTTGAATGGGGATTTTGCTGACAACTCCAAATATTTGGCATGCAAAGATACATGTTGGCAGTTCTAAATAGCTGGCTGGCAAGCATCTTTGAGTTGTTCACACATAATGATAGCATGCCAATCGGGGGGACTGCCAACTACTCACCAGTTTGACTGAGAACCAGTTTGTGAAGCTGAAATGGTCTATCCTGGTGGTACTCCAACATTATTGACATGGGAGTAGAAAACTGGCCCAGTAGCTCTGTCTTCTTCATTTATAGATGCATAAAGCTAGACCAAATACTACAATTATTTACATCACCCCCAGTTGGATATAGTGGTATAACAAAGGATCCACCAACAGGGAGCCCATGTGTTCAACATGGCATCAAAAAATGTTGTTTTTTTTTTTATGTACCTGCACTCAGTTGGTTGATTTTTAAATATTTTAAAGTGTAAATGCAGCCTAAAGATGGTGATTGTTTCTCTGATGTTTACCATCTTAAGACTGATGTCCTTAATGTGATCAGTATTTACTTCACATATGACCTTGTTCTGATGAAGGTCCTTGTTTATAGGGTAGTAAAGGGATAAAAGCTCAAAATCCTTATAACAGCTTTTATTTCCAAACATGCAAATGCACGAGGAACATAACACACATCCCAAATCAAAACATGAAGAAAAAATGTATTTTTATTAACTGAAAATGGAAGAAAAAGGAATGTAAGGCTGTTAAAATAAAAAGTGTGTTTTCTCTTGCTGAGAAATGCTTGCAGATGTATCTTTCCTGTGAATCCCTGAACTAACATTCAGTTGTATAGCAGCTGTTTCTGAGAACTGCTTCACATCTGTGTTCATGGAGTCGACCAGCTTCTGTCACCTGTGAACAGGTTCTCCAGTCCAGGACCACTGGACTACATTCAACCAGTTCCTCTGATGTTCTTGGTTTTTCCTCAGAAACAGCATTTCTGATGTCCCCCCACCAGTCCTCTTGTTATGGTGTGGGTTGGGGACGGTGTGTTTTTAGGTTTTGTGAGGGTTTTGTCTCGTCTCCCCTGTCCTAAATCTGTTGTTTCATGTGTTACTTTGAAGTCTTGTCTTTTATTGGTTTCAGCTCTTCCTTCCCTGTGTTGTCCTGATTGTTTGCACCTGCCCCTCATTTGTCCCTCTGTGTATTTAAGTCTGGTCTTTTCCCCTTACTGTTGCTGGTTTGTCTGCTCACCTCCCGAGATGTCCCTGCCCTTCTCTCCTTTGGTGTTCCTGCCTTGCTGTCCCACCACTCTTGTGTTTTTTGGAGTCAAGGTTGGATTTTGAGTTCCTATTTTTGTAAATAAATCCCGTTTTGCTGGAAACTCCTGCATTTGGGTCCTTCATACCACTTAATCACACAACACTTCTACTGGATCCAAGTCCAGGATTGGACTGGTCCCTTCATAACGTTAATCTGGTTGGTCTGGAACCAGGATGCTGCAGCACCCTACAATGAGTTGTTTTTTTTTTTTTTTTTTGGCACTAGTGGTCTTAATTTGACAGTGAATGAGAGACAGGAAACAGGGGAGAGAAAACGGGGAAGACACGTGGCAAAGGGTCATCCCAGGCCGGGAGTCGAACCTGCGACCACACGAGGAACTCTAGCCTCTGTACATGGGCCACCTGCCCAAACCACTGCTCCAATAGGCAGCCAAACATGACCTCTTCAAGTATTTTGATGTATTCAGACTGATCCATGATCCTGGTATGTGATAAATAGAACCCAACACCATAGAATGAGAACCATCCCCATATCATGATGCTTACTCCACCATGCTTCACTGTCTTCAGTGTTCTGTGGCTTGAATTGAGTGTTTGTTCATCTGACAAACAATCTGTGGCCTCTTGACCCAAAACAATCTTGGTTTCATCAGTCCATAAATGTTTCTCCATTTCTCTTCAGTTCAGTCAGTTTGTTCTTTGGTAAACTGGAACCTCTTCAGTACATGTGGTTTTTTTTCAACAATGTGGAAGCTTCTTGCTGATATTTTGGCTCAACAAAGCTGTTTTCTAATTGTTCCAGTCCTCACAGGAATCTTTAGATCTTCTTTGATCACTCCTGGAGCTGATCATTGACTTGAGCCTTTGTCATTTTGTCTGTTCTTTTCCATTCAAATGGTAATTTTTCATTTTCTTCCAGGTCTTTCTGGTTTTGGTTTCCATCTTTAAAGTAGTTTGAGATGACTTTCAGCTTTCTTCCTCATTATATTCAATAACAGCAGTGTGAAATGAACTTGTTAGCAACTTAATATGGACTTTAATAAGACACAGTGCATGTGACTGAAAAGCAGCAGTGTTGAGTCAAGTTTTTTTTTTGCCTGAAAGTTGCTTATTTAAAGTAGAGTAGGTTAATTGAAGTAACAGTTATAAATGCATTTCATTGAATGTATTACTCAATTCATCTGCACAGTTTGGCTGGTTTTGCTCCGTCTTCAGCGTGGGCTCGGGTCCCACCGGCAGCTTTTTTTTAGAAAAAGATGCATTCATGAGTTTCAGCGTCTTGATTCTCTTCCCACATCAATTAACTTTGGAGCCTGAGCCCACTCCTGGTTGTTTTATTGTAAAAATCAAGTGGATTTCCTATGTTATTCTTCTGTTTGGCAGCTCAGTCTGGGGTCAAGTCAGTCATCATCACGATAACACTGTAGCTAAGTCAGAAAATAAAGAAAAGTATAATACAGCTACTTTAAAGGTTTTAAGGCAATCCTTCTTCTTTTGTTTCCCCTTTCTTGGCAAATATTGGATTTCAGTTATTCATTGTTATTCATAGTCAGAGCCTTTGTTTTCCACTGGGTTGCAGGTCTAAACTTCTGGCTGTCCTTTCTGAAACATGAGGCGCTGCATTACAGAGCCCTGATATATATTCATGCCTGGAGGAAAAAAAAAAAATAGAAGTAATCTTGATGGTAGCCTAAGTAGCTCCAAAGTCTGTAGAAAAGGATTTAGCATCAATGTTACCTTAAAAGGTACGCAACTTCTCCATCCTACGTGCACTTATGCACCCACATACCATTATGGATGCTGGCTTTTGAACTGTCGGCTGACTTAAAATGCACAAGATAAAAAGGGAAAAGTTGTATTTTGCTCCTCTTAAGCTTGAAGGATAGGGCATTTGCAATTCAGAGAACTTCAAAGATATAAAATGTATGTTTCCATCTGTGTGTTTGTGTAAAAAGGCCTCATTTTCATGTGTGAGTTTAAAACTCACTCTCAGTGCAGAATTGTAAACTTTGAGCCACACTGTCCACCACTGGTCAGAGGATGAAACAAGTCACATATAAATCCATGCTGGGTGGATGTTTGTTGCAGTATATATGCATACATCTGCAATGAATGCTGGGAGACTGGGGAGATCTGTCTCCATTTTATGAACCACTGGAGGGTGTTTTTTGATCACAGAGGAGTCATGCTCCTCAGCCTCTCTGGTTTAGGGCGATCTGTGGAAGTGATTCTGGATGATGAACCCCAGATTCAGGAGGAACAATGCAGTTTTCATCCTGGCTTTACTCTCGCTAAAGTCCTGGAGCAAAGTTGTCAGACTGTATTCCATCCCAGGCCACATTTACATCTTGGTTTGTCTCAAAGGGCCAGTTGTAGAGCAACTTTTATGTTTTAAATCTGTGATTTAATTACAAAACTGCTGCTAGGAAAGAGCTTAATTATGATGTACTGCCATGTAGGAAAATATTAACAGTAGCCAGCTAAGCTGGCTTTAATATTAATGAAAGCCAACAAAACTGATTTGACAAAAACTTTTTTTTTTTTTCAATTCAATGTATTTTTTCATTTAAAATAAAATTACAATAAAAAGTCACAATTTTATTGAATTTGAGATTTTACGATAATTCCGGACCTTAGGACAAAAAAATTACAATAATAGGAAATGTGCAAGTGTAAAATGAAAAGTCATAACTTCACACTTGGATCTTTCAAAAGTCAATGTTTCACGACAAAAAGATGCAAAAAACGCAAAAAAGTTGCGATTTTTCAAAAATCTGTGATTTCGCAACAAAAAGTCACGATCAATGGTAAAAGCTTTTTCAAATAAAATTTAATTTCAAAAGACAAAAGTTGCAAAGTTAACTTATTTGTGATTTTACAAGAAAAAACTCAGAAAATGTTATGATTTTGTGAATCATTTTGTTAAAGTCAAAGGAAGCTTTTTAGGGAAGGCTGCAGAAACTGAAACTACTACTACAGACTACATCTCTAGCTGTTACTGAAGTGTCTTCCAACCATGGGAGAAATGGTAGGGATGAGAATCAGCCCGTCCAAACCTGAGATCCATGGTTGGGGTTTAGGTGCTACTGCAAAGTGCATGAGTTCAAGCATCTCAAGATGTTCCAGGGTGAGGGACGTTGATATATGTTGCTAACCAGTTATGGTGATGAGGTGATTGAGGTATACATCACCTGGGAGTCATCTGGCAGGCGAACCTCACAGCTGGTCCAGGAACACCTTGGTATCCCCCTGGCAGAGCTGGAGGAGATCAGGGAGCAGGACTCTCTGCTTACCTGTCCCATTCACATTTATTTCTACTGGTCCTGAACACCGTTAAAATAATGTGGGGATGGGCTTTACGCAACCACTCACGCAGGAAGGTCCAAGAACCACAAATGAAAACAGCCATCTTGTCTGTAGAATCGATTTGCTAATAACAACTTGGATCAACAATAGGGCTGTAGCGATACACTAATCGTGCGATACGATATATATCGATATTCATCTTACAATACATTTACATCATTTTCCGAAAGATTTTAAAGGCACAAAGTGATTTTGGTGACATGTGAGTGTTCCAATGACTTTGTTTGAATTAATTTAACTGAAAGCATCAATTACACATTATATGGCTGACAGGCAGCTTGCAAATGCTGGACAAAATGAATAAAAATTTGTTGAGAAAAATAGTTTCATTTATTTAAACAGTGCAAATTGTTGCTTGTTTAAATAAATGTTTTAAATCCCACCTTTTTAAATTTGTTTAAATTAAAGGTGGGATACGGGGGTTTTGAAAGAAGCTTAGAATATCGATACCTGCGGCTGAAAAATCGATTCTCTCTGAGGAAATAAAATATCGATATATATATTGCAGAATCAATAAAATCACTCAGCTCTAATCAACAAGTTGCTTCTACAAAACTAAGAACAGTCATTAGCTGGTGATGCTTTTCTGCTGCCTGCATTTTGGATGTCTTTTATTAGTAGTTATCGGTGTCCAGAAGCAGTTTCTTGTGAGTTCGTCAGTACTGCCTCATCAAAGTTGGTTCTTTGCATCAAAAAATAAAAGGTTTGGATGGCTAGCCGGGCAACAGGCTGCTGCCCCCCCGCAGCCTGGACTTGGATAAGTGGAGGTTGATGGATTTATGGTTGGAAATGAGAAAAATCAGACATAAGCTCTGTGCAAGGCCCAGATGGACAATACAAATCTCCCAATAGAACTGGATTTGTTCCAATGTGTGTAAGGCTTTCAAAGGATGAATAATATTACCTTGCTTTCATATGTAATGAAACATTTGAATATAATAGAGCAGCTGGATCAGCCGTGGCTCCCACATCTCCTCGACAGCTACCCTGAACAAAACAGCAATCGATGAAACACTGATTGATAATGCTGCTAAAGAGATAATGACGACTCACTAAATGTAATCGGTAAAACCCACCAAAAAGCATTCACTTCATAAATCTCATTTCATTAATGAAAAAAGCTGAAAAACTTAAAATCAAACAATAGTCTCAAACAGCGAGAAAATGTGCTGTTCTGCAGAAATAAATGTGCGTGCAAAGTAGCTACTTATTTTTCATTTTATAGAAATAAGGTGAAATAATGGAGGAGAAGGGAATGCAGCAAAAATGGGTCCAAACTGAATGATGCGATTTATTAAAAAGTAATATGATTAATTCAAAGCTGATTTAATTAAAGAAGATGCAACACAATGAAAACGGGCTCATGAGTTCTGCTATTTTATATCTTCCCAGACTACCCTCCAGGGTTGAAGTAAAAAATGCAAAAAAAAAAAAAGCTAAAACAATAAAATAAAACTCAAAGTAATGAAATTGCTTGGAAACTAATAACGGAGGTAGTTAAATGCATGTGAATTCAGAAATGGTAATAATTATGTGCAGTGTTCCCACAAACAGCTTTCAATTCAGTGTTGATTCACCCAACTGACATTTAACGTCTCTGGAAAGTATTTTTTATAACTTCCAGCCTTAAAAAAAAAAGGGGGGGGGGGGGGGGGTGTTGGAGACAAAGAAAGATCAGCAGCAGGCTCAGTCGGATCATTGAGCTGGACTGATTTCAAACCGTGGTGGGGAAGAACCCCGATGACAGCGTGGATCGTTGCATGAGTTAAGGGAAGAATTACAGACGGAAAACTGATTCGAAGTTTGTTTCATCGAGCCATCTCAAAAAGAATAATAACCTTTTCTGCAAACGATGTTGGCAAGCAGAGACTGCGTTCAGATGGAGCGAGGCGAAGAACTAAGTTGCATCTGATGATTAATATTCACTGTAGTACAGCTGAGAGAGGGGTTGGCTGAGGTAAACTATTTAGCAAGCACTTTTTCTAAATAATGGGTTATAACTACTTATTAGCAGCCCTTTAAGTCTTTCCAGGGACCACAGTGAATGCATTGGGGTGTTGTGACTGTTAACTGCTTATAAACCCTTCATAGGGCAGTCTGATAGCACATAGAGAACAGAAGTCCACTGCAACAATAACTGAGCTAGCAGCTGAAGGAGAAAAAAAAACTCTATGTTCTACTGCGAAACTCTTAATTCAGTCTTAGCAGTGATATTTCATCATCGTAAATTCTATCGTTGTGCAAAACTTCACTTGGTCCAAATAATCCCAAATCTCTGCGGTGAATTATAATTTTTGCTAGGGGTGCACGATAACTATCAGGCCGATAACAGGAAATTATGACGTCATCCCGATGGGTCCGATATCACGACGAATAGCCCCGATAACATATATATTTCTGTCAACACGGCAGTGCCTCGCTCCCTCTGAGCCTTGAATGACTGGGAGTGAAAGTTATGTTCAAGTAAACGATTACTCAATAAGGAAAATCAAGAATACCCCCTCATGCCAGAAAACAACTCGTTAACTCAGTCATAATTTTGCTAGTTGCTGACTTTAATTGATATTTGCAGTATTCTCCCACATGTTACACACAAAAAAGAAAAAAATAGAAAAGGCTGAAGAAACGACTAGCAAATGAGGAAACGTCAGAATTTACGTTACACCTTGAATGCAGCATGCATTGTGCTGATCACAAGAAACATGGCGGCTTGGAACTTCGTTAAAGTTTCAGAAGAAGATAGTTTGGTTAATTGTGATGAATCCTCCGAGCGAATTCTACGAGGAGAAAAGCACAAGCTTTAATACGTAAAACCCGATCGGCCACCTACAACATAACAATCGCTTCCATGGAGTTTTGAAATCGCGCTAACGTGAGCTAAGGGAAGCTAATGCTAACGTGCACAATCCAGCAGCAGTCTTCCTTCCCCTCTCCCTCATTCCTCTCATCTAAAGCTTCTATGAGATTAAAAAATAAAAACTACTGAACCTCATTTACTTTAATTAAAGGATTTAATTTAAATGGAACCACAAGACAAAATCCTTTAAATTTTAATCTTTTTCAGTTTGTAATTTTGATGCATGTATTTCCACCAGTTCAAGGAGCCTTTATTTTTTTATATCAGTTATTATTTATGAGATATCAAAATAGGTTTGTTTGATAGCTTTAAGAAAATGTTTGAGAGGCTTGCCAATAGTTTTTCATTGGAAAAAATAAATATCTGTTCATTTAAAAAGTCAAAACTATTTTGGATTTTGTTCATAGTATTGATGTAATAATCTTAGGTATATGTGTGTTATCAGTTATCGGTATCGGCCGTTAGGAGCTGAAAGTTATCGGTTATCGGTATCGGTTTTTAAAAAAACAGTTATTGTGCATCCCTAATTTTTGCCCTTTTGTATTTCTGTCTCTGAGGAGAGTATACAAAAGCTGCACCGCTGACAGCTAATTATATCGAGTTGACGTACAATCTCAGCTCTGATTGGATATTCCTGAAGTGACAAGGATTTGGGGACTGCTCATCGATTTCTTTGTACTGTGATGAGTCCACAGAGGTGTCAATCATTCAAATCGATCAAGGCGTTCCTGAGATATGGCCTTGGGTACAAACCGAGAACTAAATAACTCCGCTTGGGGTCAATGTTATTTTCATTTATTATCATTGCATATTTTTTTTTTATCTAACAGGTGTTTCCTTTATTTTGAAATCCCATAATTAAAACATCTTGTACCTTCTGTGACACTTATAAAATCAGGCTTGAAATTGGGGGAACTTAAATACTTTACAGACATTTTAGGCTTTCTGTAACTCTGCAATAACAAGCTCCACCAAATATAGCCTACGTTGGATCGTAAATGGTTTTTAAAAACAATTGGATTTAATTAGAATATATTTGGATGGAACTGGACTCTGTTTAGTTGGATTGTATTGATTTACTTCCTGGATTAAGTGCCTTGAGATGAATTTTGTTGTGAATTGATTCTATACAAATAATCCAAATTGACATTCATTAACACTGAATTGCTAAAAGAACGGGGGGTTACAATTTGTTAATCTTAAATTATATTACTGGTCTGCACAGCTGTGCTCGGCCACGTTCTAGTTCTCAACTGAGACACCCCCGAAAACTGAACAATTAGTAACAAAGCTTAAATTAAATCTGTATTTATATTAGTCCAAAACATTTGGTAAAAATGACAACAAAAAAAAACCTTTTTTAAAAAACACAATTGAATATCTGGTATAGAGCCCATCAGTATATAGGAGGTATTCCCCCCATCTCCCCTTACTCACCTATTTGGGGCAACACATGTTTTAAGGCAGGAAGAGCTGATGGGGGTTTAAAAATTTGGGCAGATAAAGGTGTACAGAAGCTGGCAGACCTCTATAAGGATGGCAACCTTCTTACATTTTAGCAGTTGGGCATATACATAACATGTCAAAGAAACATTTTTATAAACATTTACAAATAAACATTTCATGATGTCGAAATATAAACTGTCATACCTTGAGAATATCATACTGCAAAATCCTGAGAGGAGGTCATATTTCTTTATTTTATGCAGGTTTACTAACGCATGATGAGGCATCCACCACTGATAAGTTGGATGCATGGATCTGACATCCAGGAGGAGATACAGGTGGCAGACTGGGAAACTGCATGTTTAAAACTGCATGTCATTTAATACTCGGATGAAACTCCTTCAGTATAAATGGCTGATGAGAACCTACATAACTCCAGTCAGACTGAACCACTGGTCACCCAACATCCAGATAGTTCTAGTAAATGTTTCGATGGAAAGGGTAATCTCTTTCACTGTGTATGGGACTGTGCAAAATTACAGCAGTACTGGAAGTACAGCAGACTTTGTCAAAGATTGCTGGTACACATACCTGCTGAGCCAAAGATACTCCATACAGCTAAAAGTATTTGCTCACACATCCAAACTATCAGAATCAGGTGTTCCAATCACTTCCATGGCCACAGGTGGATAAAATTAAGCATCTAGACATGCAGACTGTTTCTACCAACATTAGTGAAAGAATGGGTTGCTCTCAGGAGCTCAGTGAATTCTAGCATGGAACTGTGATAGGATGATACCTGTGAAACAAATCCAGTCATGAAATTTCCCTCCTAAATATTCCACAGTCAACTGTCAGCTGTATTATAAGGAAATGAAAGTGTTTGGGAACGACAGCAACTCAGCCATGAAGTGGTAGGACACGTAAACTGAGGGGGCGGAGTCAGAGGATGATGAAGCACATAGTGTCCAGAGGTTGGCAACTTTGTCAATCACTACAGACCTCCAAACTTCATGTGGCCTTCAGATTAGCTCAACAACAGAGCAGAGAGCTTCATGAATGGGTTTCCATGGTGGAGCAGCTGCATCCAAGCCAGACATCACCAAGTACAATGCAAAGCGTCAGATGCAGTGGTGTAAAGCAGCCACCACTGGACTCTAGAGCAGTGGAGGAACGTTCTCTGGAGTGAAGAATCACACTTCTCCATCTGGTAATCTGATGGAAGAGTCTGGGTTTGGTGGTTTCCAGGAGAACGGTACTGGTCTGACTGCATTGATCCAAGTGTAAAGTTTGGTGGAGGGGGGATTATGGTGTGGGGTTGTTTTTCAGGAGCTGGGCTTGGCCCCTTAGTTCCAGTGAAAGGAACTCTGATGCTTCAGCAGACCAAGACATTTTGGACAATTCCATGCTCCCAACTTTGTGGGAACAGTTTGGAGCTGGTCCCCTTCCTCTTCCAACATGACTGTGCACCAGTGGACAAAGCAAGGTCCATAAAGACATGGATGGAAGAGTCTGGTGTGGATGAACTTGACTGGCCTGCACAGAGTCCTGACCTCAACCTGATAGAAGACCTTTGGGATGAATTAGAGCAGAGACTGAGAACCAGACCTTCTGGTCCAACATCAGTGTTTGACCTCACAAATGATTCTGGAAGAATGGACAAAAATCCCCATAAACACACTCCTAAACCTTGTGGACAGCCTTCCTAGAAGAGTTGAAGCTGTTCTAGCTGCAAAGGGCGGAGCCACATCACATTGATTAGGAATGAGATTAACTAAAGCTCATATGTGAGTCAAGGGAGGTGAGTGAATACTTTTGGCAGTATAGTGTACGTGTGTCGGGTATATTTCCAGAGAACTGTGTTTTTAGCTCTAAACAACTAAAATTGATTGACCTTGGACTCCTGCTGCCTAGGCGGCTGATACCCTTGTACTGGAAAGAAATGGATCTACCCTCAAATCACATGTGGGTGAAGGAGATGGAGTTGTGTATTGTACTGGAGAGACTCACTTATATTGCTAGGGGAAAGGGAGGAAATTTTGAAGAAATAGGGTCACCGTTAACTGAGTTTCTGAGACATTATGAAGGAAATTAATTAAGAAAATGATGCTTCTTGCTGAGGATTTTTTTTTGTTTTTGTTTTTTACTTTGGGGATTAGGTTGTTTAAAGTAAATATTATGTCCAATTTATCACTATTATTTCCTTGTTCTATATAATAAAAATTCAATAAATATAATGTGGAAAAAAAAAAACAAAACAAAACACTGAATTGCTATAAGAGGTGTGAGTTGAATTCATGACATCACACCCTGCAGGACACCTGATCGTGTCCAGTCACATGACCAGAGACCACCATGAAACATCTTTATCTGCAGTTTCTCTCAGCTGTCTCACTTTTCTCTCTAAATTCTTACATTAAAGTTCATTAACTAGCTAAAGGTTTATTAACCAGAGCTGGTAACTGCTAAAAAAAAAAAGAAAAAAGACAAGCCAAAGTGCCTTTGGTGAGTTTAATTTCGTTTCCATTAAGTTTGAATCTAAACACGTTTTAAATGGTTTGCTGGGTAAATGACACTTATTTGTTACTGGAGGCTCATTGTTGCAAGACATATATTAAATGGCTTCAAATTGTTAAACAAAAGGACGTTTGTTTTTAAATGGATACTTTAAATGGATTAGGGCCTTCTTACAGGATATTGCCAGCAGGTTCCTGGATGAGATGAACCCAGAAGATGGTTAAAAAAATGTCAGACAGGGAGTTGAGCCATGAAAAGTAGGGAAGCCTTGACCCTCATGTCAACAGCTTATTCAGCTCACTGGAGTTTGAATGAAAGACTTTAAGCTTATTCATGACCTTTTATGAGGGATGACAGTGGCGGGACACTTGTTTCTTCCTGCTCAACACTGCTGCACCTGTGAGCAGTCTTACAAAGCTGATCTGATCAAGCACCACAGACTCGTATCACATGTCCTCTTCAGGCAAATTTGCAACTTCTAAATTAGTCAGTGTGAAAACATCAGTTTGATGAGAACGTCCCATGAGATTTCAAAATCCTCTTCAACTGTTTTGTCGCCAAATGATTCAGATAGCTCCACAGAACAAAAACAGAGCTGGACAAATCCCCTATGATGCCACCCAAATGCTTTTTCTCTTTTTTTTTTAAGTCTCTTTTTTGTCCAAATAACTGGATGCTGCCATGTTGGCAGGAGATGACTCTGCCTGACCACATAATGCAAGAATGGGCCAATGGGCTGGACAAGCAAGCGTAGATGTACCTGGAACAACCCACTTTAGCTCAGGTACCACAGGTTAGCTATTCTAGCTTGGCTTAGCACATGCTGATTAATGATGCTAACTAATGGTAACTTGTATTTAGTCATCTGTCTGTCTATCCATCCTCATTTCTGATGATGTGACTGAAACAAGGACTGCTAAGAGCTGAAATGAGGACTGGCAGAGCTTCAGTCCAGCACGACCGGGACCCTTGAAGAGCCAACTTGCCCTCGGGTCTCTGAGGCTCAGTCAGAGCTGGGTCCCAGCAGAGGTCCAGGTAAAGGCTGGCCAGGAGGATGCCTTGGCTGTGTGAACTGCTCTGGCGGCGGGAAAGTGGAGACAATACAATGGCTGTTCATCCATGGGCAAAGGAAGCAGCTGCCTGCTGCTGAGCGGAGCTTCACCCTCAGACCCCTCACGGTGGTCTAATAATACAGTTAACAGCACTGGGACTCGTTCATGAAATATTCATAAATCTGTGAACACACCACTGGCAAAACCCGGGCCACGTGTCTTCCGTTCTTCATTTAATGCCGTGCTGCAGATAAGTACATTGTCTTTCATTGGAATCTACTAGAGCTGGGCGATTCTGGAAATTTTGGTATCGATCCAATACCAAGTAAATACAGGGCCAGTATCGCCGATACCAATACCAATACCGATACTGATACTTCTTCATATTAAGCTTAATCTATCATGAACCTTTGTGATTTTTGTCTTTGGATTATTTTGTTAAAGCCAAGAATAGAATTTTGTCAAACTTTATGTCTTCAACATTTTTGTGTAAATATTCCTGAGCTTGAATTTCTGTTCATAATGTTTTTTTCTAGCCTACCTTTTATATTATATCTTTCAATACTTGTGTCATTTTGTTTGCACTGTGTGAACTTTCCTGTTGCTTTAACTCTAAAAATGTCTCCGTGGTGGGATAAATAAAGGATTAACTTATGTTATTTTATCTTAGATAATACATTTCAATGGGATACATAACCTGTACTGGCTTATTTCAAGGTCTTAACTATATTTTATTGAGTTGGCTCCAGTAACATTGACTTAAGTAACATGTACTTTGAAAGTTAATATGAGTTGATGCTAAAGAAGACCACTCTTATCTACCTGGATACTCTGCTGGAATATCGATCTTTTTACATGAGTATTGTTCGATATCAATACCAGCATTGGTATCGATATTATCGATATTTGGATCGATCCGCCCACCTCTAGAATCCACCACTGCTTCACGACACCTTTGCTGCGCTCTATAACGGCCGTTGTAGCTGTCAATCTAATCTACTCACTGACACTTGAAGAAACACAACCTGAAGTTTAAATACGCTAAATGCTATCGATTAAGATAAATGTGTTACACAGCGTTTCTAATTTATTCTAATGTTTAAAAATGTTTTAAAAGTATCTGCATATCTTGAAAATAAGAGTCCACATTAAGCGTTGATGTTGTAAATGAAGTCTTTTGTAAAATTAGCTCTTTACAACAACAATGCTTATAACGATATAAAATTATAGGATAAAAGTCTAGGTTGTTTGAACAAATAAATCTCTATCTTGCAGAATTCAGTTTTGCAACAAAAGAGACTTTTTTTCACGAAACATTTTTATGAAATTTGCAATTTTACAAGAACATTTTATGATTTTATTATGACAACAAAAAGTCATGATATTCTGGATTTTGCCTTTTTGAAACAAGCATTAGTGATTTGTTCTGCGTGGACACGAGCAGCTTCGTCCTGACCAGAAACAAACGTCAGGACGTCACCAGCACCATCGTAGAGCGAGTACAGGAACCGGCAGGCGATCCGACAACACAGCTGGGCGAGAACGCAACGAGGGACCCACCCTTTGACGGCAGCCAAGAGGTGATGATGTTTGAGTCCCTTAAGTCCAACAAGGCCGGACAAATGACAGCAACTATGCACTCTCACTTCCTCAGTGGACAATTTAGAAGCGCTTTCACAGAAAACTCAGCGTACTGCATAGCTCCATATGCTGCTCCTTTCCTTCAAATATGAGCCTTAATTCTGAGAAGCAAGATGAAAGCAAGTGAGTTGGGTGTCGGAACCGTCAAAAACAATCTTCTGCTGGCGTTTCAAATGATTGAATGTTCCGACTCTGACCAGCCAACAGGCAGGAATCATTCCGCATGCAGAGTTTCTCCGTACTGATCCTGAAAATGTCACCCATTATCCAGATTTATATTTTCTCTCATCCTAAAATAATGACAATAAATCATCTCGGCTGTCGATAATTACACAGTGAAGTGCCGGCGAGGAGTTTGTCTTGTGATCCGCTCACATCCAAGTGAGGAGAAAATGACAGTGAAAAATATGGCTGCCTCGCACACATCTGCGAACAAACAGGGCATGCATCATAAGGAAGGGATTTGTGTTTGCTCGGGCATAAACAGTTGTCCTCCGCTGAAGACTGCACTGGTGTGTGCGATGAAGAGGCGCTGGGGTGCTGTAATCGTGCTTACAGGGTCTCCCCGTGTTTATCATGCTGCAAGATGCCAACAATTAAAGTCATAAATGTTACAGAGGTCCACGGTGTTGTTCGTTTCGTTCATCTTTCTGTTGTGACATTTTTCAAACTGCAGTGATTAACCAGAAATCACACGCTGTAATTTTCCCAGCTGCTCGTCCGGCCTTAAAGGTTGCATCAACCAAAAAAAAAAACAAATAAATTAGTCTTTGAGCTGCAGGTTCTCCACAGACATTGATTCATTGGGCAAAAATTGAGCATGATTAACTCCTGTAAAATTTGCCTAAAACATCTATCCAAGGCATACCCAAAATAAATTGAAAGCTGTTCTTGAACCATTTGAAGTACATGGATGGTTTTGGTCTCTTTTGAAAGGTAATACTCTGAAGTTTTCCCCCTGACTGTCACTGTAAGTGCTACTAGCATTGAGTAATCTAAGTTTGAACACACTGAAATAGAAGTTTTTTATTTCCACCTGAATTTTTTTTTTTTTTTTGTAAACACATGTCTGCAGATGAGTGCAGCTGTGACTTATTAGCTGGAAAACACAATGGGACCACAGCATGAAGACTTACCTAATGCAAGTTCAAATTTTGATAACAATACCACAAAAAATTAGTATTTCACACATGTTTTTGGAAGAGTATGTCTAGGCGTTTCCAAAAATGTCCATTGGACACTTGGATAACCATGGACACATACCAAGGATAAAAGTCATAACTGCCTTTTACAACAGAGCAAACATAGCAAACTATTCACATATTTACACACATTTACAATTATAACCAATTACAGATTATTTGCAGCATTTTTTATATAAACAAGCCACACTGCAATTGACCACTGATGCACGTTTGACGCACGTAATTAATTACGCAGGTACTTTCTGGTTGTGTCTTTGTCTCCACCCCCTGAAGCGGCACATCGCTGTGTTCAGAATTTCATTGGCTATACAATGCGCCAGTCATCAGCACAATTGGTTCTAACTGGCTCAGTTTTAACATGACACAATGGGAACATTGGCCTTCTTTCAACACAGGCCCTAATTGGCTGTTGTAGGCTGTGGACAGGACAGGGAAGCTCCTATATGGCAATATGAGGTGTCAATCTAAAGGTCAGCTTACAGCCTCCATTTTGAGAAAAAAGATCAAAATCATGGGCGGAGTTTACGGGGGGGAAGGGGGAGCATTGCTCCCCCTGGTGGCTGAAATATGTAATTGCACTGTCAACGAACTGGCAAAAATAAATAAATGTTTTTGACCGTAATGTTTTTTTTAAAGTCCAAAATAAACTGCAGTATATTGTGACAGTTAAATTAATCATGTTATATTTTGTTTCTTAATACATTTCATTTTAAGCAGTCATGTGGCGTAGTGACGTAGTGACTGTTTACGTCATCTACGTGGAGGTTTCCCTCTCAGTATCAGACAGTCTTGCTTACTTAGTCAGTATCCTGTTGCAACTACTGGTTTTGAACATCATCTAATCTTGGACTTCATGGTTTCGTGGTGAGTGTATCTTGTGTGCCATCATGTGCGCGCGAGTTTGCGCATATGTGTGCATGCGCGCCAGTTCGCGTGCATGCGCGCCGGTTCGTGTGAGAGTGCGCCCGTTTGTTGAAAGTGCTTAACAATTTTTGCCCCCCCTGACGCAAAAGTCGAACTACGCTTATGATCAAAATGCTGTTGTGATTATATCTTGAAATGGTTTGCATCGATTGAATCACAAGAATCTTAGCTTTCCAAAGATATGTCGCATGAGTACCTCACGTAACATATGAGCTGTGTAAATGACCTAGTTTTGTAAATTACGGACTGATGGCCCACGGGCAGGCCGTTGGAGTGGCAACGCGTTAAAAAGCATTTTCCAGAGATTTATGCAAGTCCACATTTTACTCATGGTACAGTTTTGGCCATCTTAGAGAGCAAATGCAAAATCATAGTAAAACTGAGTCATCGTAGTTCAAAAATGAGTAGATGTCAAGCAGCATCAGAAATCTGTCGGGATTGTCTTACAGTGCGTCTGCCTGTCCCTGATTCGACATTGTGGGTTGTCATAAGTCAGTCCTCAAATAGTGGGGCACTCCTTTTTTGTTTTTTGTTTTTTTTTTTGGGGGGGGGGGGCGCGGTGACCTCAGGGAACATGCTTTTTTTTGCTGTACTAGAATAAAGTGTAAATGCACATATACAACAGTAGGGGGCGGTGGTGCTCTCATTGTCAACGTGGACAGGGAGTATTAGCTATATTGTGTCGGGTTTTTTTGCAGACATGTACACACAGCACAGACCAGGAGATATGAAGTGAAAAAACCCTCAAGAGACACCACGGAAAAATATTTAACAGGGTTGAAAAGAAAGGAGGAGAGAGATGGAGATAATGAGACAAACGAAAGTCACCAGAAAGACGAGGAAACATGACAACGCTGATGTAACGCTTGGCTTCACTGTGATTACTTTGGGATTGATCCACTTAACAGACTAAAAAACAATGTTGATAAAGTTTTCCTTTGTTATAAGTTGATCTATATATGTTTCTTTTTTGTTTCCCTTAATGTTAACAAGGATACCATGTTATGCAGAGGTGTCCTTATAACAATTTTATAGACAAATTATACTATTTATAGTTGCAGCGGGGGGTAGGAGGGTCTTCTTCCTTTGGGGGCGTGGCAGAAAACAATTGAGAAGCACTGACTTAAATTAAGCTGACCACAGTAAAATAGCTAACTGTAACTGAACTAAAATCGGCGCAGCACAGTACAAGGAAAGAGTCTACAAAGACACTGTACAAAACGTACAGGTGACATCAGAAGAGTTTGTCCAGTTCTTCATATGCTGCCTATGGTTTAGAATCAGTAAATTAATGATCTACCCTTTTCATGTCATTAAAGGAGACTTGCATTAATCTTATAAGACTGTAACAACTATACAGTGTACCTGACTTTAATGATACATAAATGTGGATTTTGCCTTCTTTGTATCACGGTCAGTCTCTTAGTTTTCTGTATTAAGGTAACTCTAATCGATGGTATAACATCTGCAACAGATGCTTTTGATACGCAGATTTGTTGTGTCAGCACTTCAAAGGAGGAGAGCAGCGAAACCATACTTTCCACAAATTTCCTCTGGCTGCCAGTGAATGTGAAATTTAGGTCACGATCAGCGCCGTATGTAGGAAGTGCTCGCTGAGTCTTTGGCATATTCAGTGCACACTTCCACCTGGTGGGAATACGGTCCTTTGATAGGTTCCCCCAGTGGTTTCTGGATACTTTGATCTTGGGATTAAGGAAGCTGGGAATGTTTGAAGTGATCCACGATGCATCATCCAGAGGCTTTTACACCATTTCTACATTGTGATAGAAGCCCCTTGGCTATGGTGAACTGGAACATGTGCACCATGCATGGGAGAGTGAATAAAACCCCTAAAGAAATCCAGACAGTGTACAGCCTTTTCCATGTTTTTCGCATTATCCCTTTAAATTAGATTATTTTCTTTTTTGTCCCTCTTACCCAGAACACATGGATGAATGCTCATTTCAACTATGACTGGTGAGCTTTATCCAACAATACTAATAAACCCAATGATTCTTATTGGTAGATGAACAACAACTGGACTTTGAGGGAGCTTCTTGCTGATATCTTGGCTTCACATAGATGTATTTTAATTGTTCCAGTCCTCACAGGGAACTTTAGATCTTCTTTGATCAGGTCTTTTTGGTTTTGATTGACTGCTCAGCTAAAATCATCGCAAAATACAATCATTTTCTGCACATTTTTATATGTTTTCCCCTCTCCCATCAACTTTTTAATCGAATTATGCTGTTCATCTGAACAATGTCTGGAACGACCCATTTTACTATAGAAATTTACTACAACCAGCATGAACAACATTTTCTGCCTTCGTCCTAAAAAAAAAATCACCTGTTTGACACCTGTTTTAACATTAAATGAATAACCTCACTGCTTTTGTTTGAACACGGCTGTATATGGTTGTGAAAAAGTAAAAACTGTGTTTATGGCTGTTATGCCATATTACAGAATACAGAATAGAGAATGCCTTTATTGTCACTGAGCCAGCGTCCCAACACAGTGAAATTACATTTCCAGTACATCGTCCAAGAAAAAACATACAAAAACAAACAAAAAACCATATCGGACATGGGTCAATGGTGTCTGGAGGTTTTTGCCACATAGTGGCGCTGCCTTCTTATCAGAGGAAAAATAAGATCACATGGGGAGAATGAATATTAACATTCACATATTGAAGTGAATGTTAATACTACCGCCCCTGACCTAGGGGTGTCAGGGAGGAATATGGTGGTAACCTGTCACCGCTGTGCACTTGACAGCGCTGGAGTCTTCTCCCACTGTGCATGTGTGGACAAAGAGGCAACGTGTTAGCTTGTAGACAGCTCAGCTACAAGACTTACTCTGCAGCTTCAATCTCTGGGTAGTTAGATTCCTTTATGAGTGATACGTGCCCTCTGCTGATCGTTTTAAGTATCACACCACACCCATGAAATAATGGAAATAAAACTATGGGGAAAAATTATCTTTAACTTTTTAAACAAAACATCTTTTTAACCATTTTTTTAAACATAAAAAGAACTTAAAGGTATACATGCAAGTACAGTGGTACCTCTACTCACGGAAATTAAATGGTTCTGGAAGTAGTTTCGTAACCTGAAAATTTCGTAAGTAGAGATGTGTTTTCCATGTAAATGCTCTTAATCCGTTCCGACCCCCCCAAAATTCGAACATAATTTTTTTTTATAAATTATAAATAATACATGAAATGGCATCAAAAACCTGTAAGAAATACATGTTAGAACTAGAAAAGCACCCGGAGAGCGCAGACCTCCACCGGGCGCAACATCCAGCCATCCATCCATTATCTATACCTGTTTCATCCTTCAAAAGGTGACGGGGATCTGCTGGAGCCTATCCCAGCCGTCTACGGGCAAAAGGCAGGGGTACACCCTGGACAGGTCGCCAGTCCATCGCAGCCGAGCGCAACAATTATCGAAAATTTGAAAGTGATCCAGAATCCAGGATTTCTTCCGGATCACAGCCAAAATGAAATCAGTTCTTCCTTTTCACATTTCTTACAACTCCTGAAAATTTCATCAAACTCCATCCATAACTTTTGGTGTTATCTTGAACAGACAGACAGATAAATGCCGGCAAAAACATAATCCTCCTTGGCGGAGGTAAAAATTGTTCGTTTACCTGGGTTGCTGGGTTGCGCTCATACAGACAAGGGGCCCTCCTAGCCAATGGGATGCGAGGAAGATGCTAAGCGATAGCCAATGGCAGATCAGCTCAGGACGCACCGCTTTCAAAAAGAGATACAGAGCCGACAAGTATGTTTATGTTCGGTAAACTCTGGGAGCTGCAGAGTAGCAGCGCGTACTGTATTTTTTGCCTTTCGTATCCTGAAATTTCTTTCGTAACAAAGGGCAATATTTTCCCATTCAGGCGTTTCCTAACATGAAAATGTTGTATATAGAGACGTTCGTAAGTAGAGGTACCACTGTACTTTTAACCCTTTACATTAAGTCAACCCCTCTTACAGGATGATCCCCTTTTTGAAGACAAATCTTTCAGGGGCAAAAAAAAGTACACTTCATGTCTCATCTTAGCAAGGCCTTTTTTTTTCAAGTCGTGTGTGAGTGCTTTTTCTGCTTGTTGCAGAAGCTCCCGTTGATTTAATTAGTCTTTTCAATGTTTTATTTTGTCATTTTCTCTATTGAAAATAATGATGGTTTGTAGTTATTGTTTGTCCTGGCTTGGATGCTGTGTTACTTGAGGGATTCCTGTTGCTTCTGACACTTTTCATTACTTGCTATGATAAGAAACCATAGCAACAGGCAAGTTGTTTACAAGTGGGAGCAGCAGCGTACATCCGAGCACCAACATCTCCACTTAATAAAAATTGCAACTCCACTGGCAACCAGGAGCAAATCCCCATTGAACACCACGTTAAAATGCAGAAATAACATACTTACAGCCACGTAACTGCAACTGAACTGAGATCAGCGTGTTCCAGCTTCTTAGTCTTCCTCATCCCTCCCATTTGCAACGTGGAGGTTGCGTCGGTACCAGAAAAAGAGGCTTCGAAAATACTCTTCTGACACCTCATGTGAGATGTCACCTGATGATTCGCCCAGATCTTCTTCATACAGTCCATGTTTCCATCACACCCTCACTGGCGCCGACGCTATGTGTGACATCATTGATGTGAACAAGACAAATGAAATATTTATTTTCATGTAGTGTTTGAACAAATTGAGACTAACAAAGTGTATTAAGACCTCATCAAAATTTTGGACAAATGCTTGAGCCCTTTGTAGGGAGCGTAACTCCTTCACGGCTCCTCCTGTGGGCTCGCCGTCACTGTGATTTACGTCTTGCAGCGCCATATTTCGTGGCTGGGTAAAAAGGCATCGTAGCTTCTTTTAATTTGTTTCCTCGCTCCCTCTACTTCTGAGCCGCTTTCAGGATTTTGCTTTCGGGATCTCCAAGACGCCATCATGGTGTTTTGTCTGAAGCTCCAGTGGTGATCGGCACTTAGGTTGCTGATGTTGCCACCATCCACCAGCCATGTGGATGCAATGGTTGAAGTCAGGGGTGGGCGATCCCAGTCCTTGCCCTGCAAGTCTTAGACGTTTCCCTGCTTCAGCACACCTGATTCAAATGAATGGCTCTTTAACGGTCTTGTGCAGATCTTGATACCAAGCTGATGGTGATCCATTCATTTGAATCAAATATGTTGTGGCAGGAAACATCTCAGACTTGCAGGACTGACGTTGCCCACCCCTGGTCCAGGTCTTTAAAAGTCGAGACCGCAGCTGTAAAACAACCTAACTTTTTCAGATGTATTAGTCTTGTTTTCAGGTCAATATATGTATCAGTACACAACTAAAGCGAGGTTGGGGATGGGAATAGACGGTGGACCAGTTAATGCATGTGTTCACATTATTCAGTATGTACTGGATATTGGGAAATAACGTCTAAAGGCAGAAATATAATGAATTCACTTATGGTTATCTGCTTAAGTCGTTTGCGATTTTCATTTTACACATATTACACAGAATGGATCGTTTGTAGCGATCCATTCATTTCATCCTGGCTGCATATATGACTTGCCTCACTCAGGCCTGACATCCAGCATATGGAGCACGTCTCTAAAAGGAGCTCTCTCCGCCAGCGAAGGTACATTATTCAAGCACCTTCCCAAGGCAACGCTTTTCTGCGAGTGTGTGTGCTTACTTTCTGCATAATGACGGGATTCGATTCATGCATCTCGGTAGCAGAGCTTTCCTTTTTTCTCTGTGCACAAATGATCTCATCTCAAAAGGAGGAAATATAAAGAGAAGGAGAAACACTGGCAAGTCATGAAAACTCAGAAAAGTAAAGTGCAGTGGATATAAACTGGTTGCTATGGTTGCTCATACTTTACAGTGATGGCATATAGTTTTTTTTTTTTGTTTGTTTTTGTTGTTTCTTTTCCCCACATGTTTCACTTTCATTTGAAGGTGTAGCATCGTCTGGCTCCTGCTGTATCCCACCGCTACGAGATGAAGCAGCTCGTGGAGCTACGGCGGACGTCGTGGCCACCAGTGTTGGGCAAGTTCACTTTCTACACGAACAAGTTCAGTTCATAGTTCATATTCAAAATTTGGAACAAGAGTTCACCATTTATTTTTAATTATTTTTCTTATTCTTTTTTAATGTTGCTTCGAGCTACTATTTGTCAAAATGATTGCCACTGCCCATATACTACACCACCACAAACAACAATTATTTTATCCATTTTATCTGTCGAAAACTATTGGTCCAATTCGGAATCCTTAACCAACCAGGGTTCACATTAGCATTGAAGGGACAGCCCATGTAAAACTGTAATTTCCCTTTAGCATCTCTCTACAGTATATTAAAGATATGAGGAAAAACTTGCTGCCAAATGGTCTTTATTATAAGACAAAAACAGGTCCTTAAGGTGCAATTGTTTTTTTTCTCCCCATTTCAATATTTCAATCCCCCCGGGAGTCGGGTCGCTCCTCCGGCTCTGGCTGACTTCATCTTCCTCCATGCTTGTTTTAAACGATTGATGACGCAATTGTTAGCTTGACAGAAGCGACAGCCCATGTTGCCATGTTTGATTGATTTCCTCAGATACATATCAGGCTCGTTTGTGGTGTATTTTAAATGGGGTTCACTGGAAACCTGGCAACGGTTTTGACCGTGCGTGAACTATTGAAAGAGCGTCGTTCACAACTGCCCAAATTAACTCGTTCACACTCCAACGCTCGTGAAGGGGAAAACGAGCGCGCTTAGTTCACGTTCACACAAAATATTAACTAGTTTGTGAACCTTTGTTTAATGAACGCGTTCACGTACAACACTGGTGGCCACTGAGGGACTTCAGAACGTAATGACAGGAGTTGCAAGGAAGAGAAAAGAAATGAAAGGGTAAACCTTGGACAGAGTCCTTAAAGGGACTTAACTTCTACCCCTGTTGGACCCTCTGAGCTCAAAATTACTAAAGTTAGTCTGTGTCGCTTTCTGGACCTTTTCAAATTACAAAGACTGACGTGACGGAAATGAGAGGCCTTCACAATAGCCTTTATGTTCGTTGCCTGGACGACGCCTGGCATGGATGCTTCTTGCTGCTGCTCCGGGACTTATCCCGGACTTATCGCTGGACGCTCCAGTTTGTGCTCGGTTTGTGGTGATCTGCGGTCGGATGTCTACATACTGTCTGCGGGGGGGCGGATCGGTCCTCTTGCGACGGTCGGCTCCGTCGCTCGCCGGACTGAGCTTGGTCTTTTCCAGGGAAGACGGTTTGGTTCATCGTTGTTTCCTCCTCTGACCTGGAGATATCTCACTTGTCATCATTATGGAGATATACTGGTTTTAACGGCTGTTAACTGTTTTAACGGCTGTTAACGGCGGTTAACTGGAGTTAGCACTCGGACCACGGGACCTGGCATGAAAAGGAGCGCTGGACACTAGCAGCTCCCCTAGTACACCAGATTTTTCCTGGTGTACTGAAACTTGAATTTCCCCCTTGGGGGATTAATAAAGTATTTTTGAATTTGAATTTTGAATTTATGAGCTGCTTTAATAAAGAGCCCATCGACACAAAAAAACTGAGTACGATCACGGCTAAAAAAAGTGCACGTGGTGAGTTTAAATTTTGTCCTGTAGTTTAAAATTTCAGATTCGAAGAAGGCAAACTTTCTCTTTTCCTGTTCAGTAGAAACCCTAAAAGCTGTGAATGCCATTCTTAGATAAATTGACATTTCAAAGCTCATTAGTAAAGTACTTACTGACTTTGCGTCATCACAGCTAGACGACATTCATATATTGTCTTATTCGAACACTGTTAACCGTCTTGTCTTTTTCTTTTTCCTCTAAATAATTCATTTTCATTGGGCTGGCTACCAAGGTCAAACCTTCAATGTGCTCCGTCCATTTTCACCAAAAGACGAAGGCGCACACACACACACACATACACAAATTCACCCGCAGCACTTCCAGAGGATCGTCAACTCTTCTGGCGCGTCCTGGGAAGTGACGTGAATGATGGCAGCCTCGTAGCCTCATCAGTCCTCGGTCGAGATTAACGGGTGCAACCAAGCCAAACCGTTTCAATGCCAAAAGTGAGAAAGAAGGGCTTGCACAGCTTCAAATGAGTAAATCACACGAATGTTAAACACCAGTTAACTCCCTATGAGAGGTCCCAAACAGCTTCAAGGCATACAGTTGAACCCTGAAAGTTTACGAAGGCTGTTTAAAAAGACACAACCTTTTTTTTTCTTGCTGTCTGGCATTAAATCAAATTAACTTTTCCTGTTTTAGATCAGGCCGTGGAGGTGAAGTTACTTACACTGACAAGTTGTAACACTGTGACGACTGACAGGTAGTAAACATGAGTAAGTGCCGATCATCTGATTATTAACTCTTGGTGGCAAACTGGAAGATGAGCAGAATCAGACCCAAAATTTGTTGCGTCATACTTTGGATATCAAAGAAGAAGATGGAAAAAAAAAAAAATCCAGGTTTGTGTTTTTGTTAACTTTCTCAGAAAGAGGACAATAAAAGAAGAGATCAGTGGCTTTGGACAATTAGCAGCGACTGAAGAGGTTTTACTGGTTTTGCAGTAAAAACAACCAGTTACGATCCAAACAAAAAACAGATGGTTGTCCACAGATTTATCTTTATAGGGAAGAAACCTACTTTCAAAAGCTGAGGGCCGTTCAAGGTTAGCCTATGCTACATTTTCTCTGAGCGCAAGCTTTGAAATGAAACTCATGTGGAAGAAGAAGTCACAGTATTTGAAAAAGGAAGTTGTGTGTAAAGAAAACGGTGGCTTTACAAACTTCAAATAATAAAACACCTGCCTACTGCTTTAGAATGAAAATACAAAAACATGGAAAAAAAACAAAGTCTGTGATTTTGAGAGGACAGATCTGTGGCTTTAGGCATCCCTGAGAGGATATAAGCAGAACACAATGTTACTACAGTTCATCACAGGAAAGTCAACAGAGTCGCTGCTGATATTAAAAGTAATAAAAGTCAAATCTGATGCTTCATAAAAAACACCGTCTAAAATATGTCACCTAGAGAGTGAAAAAAGTAATTACAGATGTCGGGATATGACACATCTGACCACTTGGTGGCGTCGCTCATCCACTGTGACAGACGGAGAGTCAATGGACGTTCTTCCAACACAATAAAATGTTTTACTATGTAATGCTGGTGATTGTGACACCGCAGCAATTTATTAATATGTTTGATAAATAGCCTTAAAGCAGCTCTGTAGTAGAGGTCTTCACAGGTCCACTTTCATGGACCCGAACCTGACTGGACCCGTGAAAATTCGACCCGAAACCAACCCGACCCAAGCTATTATTATAAGTCCAGGTTCCGTACCCGAATGGACCCACAATATTTGGACCCGGAATTGACCCGACCCGAGTCTTTAGTTTCCAACCACAAACCGAACCGAGATACATGAATAGAACCGAGACAATCCAGCCCATAGTTGTTAAAAAATTGTCTAGCGTTGAATAAAACTTGATTTTCTTACCTAAACGTTGTCTTCTTCTGCCCGGTTCAGTTGCTACATAGGCTACGTGATGTAAACAACAATAAATCCACGTTGTTATTTTCTTTGTGGATACATATGCTGTTTGTAGCAACTGCTAATGCTAATAGCCTACACCGGTCAGGACGTGTCATGAAGATATTTTCTCATCCAACGCTATCATGTTGGCGATCCGTTGTGCTTTACAGCTGCCGGCATACCGGTAATAACACGCTACGACAACACAATTGTTTTATGACGAACACGCCACGTTAATGAATAATCATTTAACTGGCCAGAGTCCTGACATAGGTTAAGCCAAACTACTGTTTGTTTGTTTACAGTTGCTTGACCTGTCACCTGACATTTCGCAGCCTATTGGATGGAAGGGGACGGGGGGGGGGGGGGACCCAAGACCCGAGACCCGATTCGGGTTGGAACTTCTGGTTTCTGGGTTGTCGGGTTGATCCGAAAGACCTCTTCTCTGTTGTCCTATTTAACACCTTTATGCCAGCAAACAGATTGAAAAATTGTGTCGACCGCGATTCAAACTCAGCAGCTTGTTTTCACCCAAAAGAGCTGGAGACTTTGTCAAAGTCAAACTACCGCAGTTGCTTCCATCTATGGGTGATTTAAAGATTCTTATTTAAAATAATCCAGAATGTTCTCAAGGAACAATTAATAAGAGATAATACAGAACAGATTTATTGGTCCTGTATTTCTGGTGCTGTAAACTAAAAACTAAAGAAAAAAACTATATTAGGATTTTAAATCCAACACACATGTAACATGTGATGCATGTCCAAGAACAGTTAAAGATGAATATTTATGCTTGTGAACCCATAAAATCTGAACATGCATCTAAAAATAAAGCTTTAACTGGGATCAGGGCTGTGAAATCCCACGTAGAAAGCAGGTAACATTTCACAGCTCTGCTCTGTTCAGCCCTGATTCAGCCTCGATCCCAGGGAGCACTGCTTCACCATCCATGACAGGCAGTCATCACCACCGCAGCACGCAACTCAACAACATTTCAGTCTGTTTCTGTCAAAGTGGTGCCACCAAGTGGCCGGATGAGTCACGCTCTCACATATATAAATGACCTCATTAAATATCCAGTTGATGCCTTTCAGACAGTCGTTTTAATGAAAACTCACATTTGACCAACTGTGGCTTCTAATATCAGAAGGACTTTTTGTTTTTGTCTTACCTGTGATGAAATGATTCCCAACTTTCAGACCCGCAAAGTCTCACGGTTTCCCATCTTCACGCTTTCTCCGGATTCCTCGAAGCCACAAAACTCTCCTCTTTACTGTCCTTTTCTCTTCGAGGGACCAAACACAACCCTTACACATCAGGATATGTTTGTTTTTTTTTTAATCATCTGATGAGCAAAATGCTACTCAGCAGCTTATAAGGCATGATGCTACTCATGTGTCCAAGTTCCCAACTGTAGATTTGTAGAGTTGGTCACCCAAAAGGCAGCGTGGTCATCCCCAGCAGAGGGTGGTGATTTTTTTTTATTTGTTTAAATGTATGTATATATATATATATATATATATTATATATATTATATATATATATATATATATATATATATATATATATATATATATATATAGTCATGGAAAAAAATAAGACCACCATTTTTTCTTCACTTTCTCGTTCATTTTAATACCTGGTACCACTAAACGTCATCATGTGACTAAAACAGACAGAAAAGAAAACACTGAATGCATAAAAGCAGTGTTTTTGGCAGTACAACGCCATAGCTATTGATGTAAAAACTTAAGTGATTTAGGTTATAATCAAAAAAACCATGGAAAATGGTAAGATATCAGCTCTTAAATAAAACTCTTATGAGCAATCTTTGTGGTTATCGTTATGTTTGTCCAAACAAATGTACCAGGCATTAAAATGAACAAGAAACTGAAGAAAACAAGGGTGGTCTAATAATTTTTTCCATGACTGTAGATATTAGGACTTTTCTGGGACTGTCAGAAATGGAAGAATCGGGCAAAAAGTCAGACCCCAGTTGTTAGTCTGGTGCTAACTTTAGATCTTTCAGGTCAGATTGCTGTTACACATTGATTCAAAAAGGTATTTTCATGCCTAAAAAACACATCAATACTAATGATGTTCACTGTAAAGTCAGTACAAACACCAAAGATGTCTTTGTAGAAATGCATTCTCCAAAACCGAATGATGCTGTTCCACTCTACCTTTCCACTGTTACGTTAAATCGACCAGGGTCTTCAGTGCTGCCTCTCTCTATGAGCAATTTCAAGATTTCCATTAGCAGAGCTAAGTGTTCTAATTCTGACACTGAAGTAAGATTATCTGGCTCAAGCAAGGAGCTTAATGTCAGTCATTTGCACCACCTCACAGGTCCTTTATCTGACAGCTTTATTATCAGCATCACCTTCCACTAGAGCCTACAGACAGTTTTAACCTCTTATGCTCCCCAGAGATGTGTTATTAATATTGTATGGCTCCGCCTGAGCCTGGCTGCTAGAGTTACCTGGTGTGAAAACTGTACAGCATGATATAAAACATAACTGCTTAAAATAATTGTTTTATGTAGTGTTGTATAAAATAAATAACTGAACATAGATAATTTCATTGATAGTTAACAGTAGATAATCAGCATGTTAATACTTTCAGCTAAAGTGACAGAAGGTTGTAATTTTCGCATCTCATTGACATTCATGTGAAATTAACGTTCATACAGAATTATATAATGTTAAAATAACCATACGAGTATGGTTGATTCAGAACAAGATAAAATGGTCATCTGTTGGAAGACTTTGTAGTCTCATAATGTGACTAGACAAGAAAAATCCTGACAAACCAAGGGGCTTCCGCTGTTCAGCTTCACCGATGTTTTGCTCTGTCGGGGCAAATTATTTTATCCAAAATGCACCTCAACTTCTAATAAGAACCGTTGAAATCTCTTTGGAGACCCATGAATTGTTTGAACTGAAAATCAAGCAGGTTGTTCCACAAGAGGAAATCAGAGACCCGTATGAAAATCAACCGTATAGCTGAAACCTTCGTAAAACCACGGATGTTTTACAAATAAATTACCTCCGTACAAAGACCTAACCATGAATTCACGAACGTTGCATAAAACTTTACTTTTTTTTTTTGTTAGAACATGTATATGTACGTGGACTCCAACTGTGTGTTGCGCACCTGCATTTTGTCATGAGTTTATGGCCTGGACTTAATACAGGAGAGCAGCAGGTAGAAATGTCCAACAAGTCTTTATTTAGTAAAAGGTAAAGCAGAGTCTTTGAGTACAAGAAACAAGAAAGAGCGAGACAGCAACAGACAGTGGGGACACAGACAACAATGAGCCAAAGCAAATAGTATAGATACATTTTACATTATTTTCTACCTTTAAACAACCAGTGTACATCGGTATACGTCGCATAGATCCAAAGCAAAGAAGCTACGCATCTATCCCGTCGTGGGTGGCGTGACGGGTTGGATGGCTAAAAGATCTCGCTGCGCAAAGATGGAAAGCAGTGATTCGGCATGAGAGGAAGGACTAAACAGGGAAGGATGTCAACGTGCTGAACCTCAGAAGAAATTCCAGTCCACATGTAATGGATTATTGCTGATATTTAATGCCATGTCTTCTGTTCAATGAAGCATTTGTGGAGTAAAATGATAATGGTTTCATATGATTTTAAATGCAAAAAAAGAAAAAAATGTACACCTTTCATCAGTAAAACTCTCTGTTACAGACAACTGCATTGTCTCCGTTATCTGTGAAATCTCTGGCAGGAATCCATCATTCATGACACCTCTCTGTTGGGTAAGCCTGAACGTTAGCCTGTAGCGACAGATGAAACAGATATGTCAGACATCTATCTGTCAGAAGATCAAGTCCATAACCCACAGACACTTTAAGAAAATGCTGAATATCCATCTAATAAGATTAACATGTTTTATTTTAAACTTATTCTCATGTTCTAAACCGAATCGAAGAGCAGGATTTGCTCGTGCTAATTAAAATGCTAATATTTTCATGACTTCTGGAACACGTTAATTTCGCTCTGCTCACGGTTTACACGCAAATCTGTTCTGCTCACATTTCATGAATGAGGCCCAGTGGCTGTCACGGCAACGAAGCATTTACGAAGTGAAGCGATTATTGACACAACATGGCGGTATTGATTATGGAGGCATGTCTGTTTCTCTTGTGCTGAATTACAAGCAAAAAAATTAGGCTAACCCAACAGTGTATTCTTGTCTTTGGCTGTTGAGCAGTGATTTTTTTTTTTCTTGTCAGTATCCCTGAGTCTTTTATCTCTCTGGCTCATCCATCCATTATTGGATCAGGGGAAAATATTTTTACATGCTTTTAATTATTTTGGAAGACTTCCTGTTGCCTCTCTGTTCGGGCCTTTATCCATGTCCACTCTCAGCACCATCAACCTAACTGCTCAGCTCGAGCTATCCAGATGCCATCGCCTCTAAAATCTCCCTCAGACCTCTTTCTACAGGTGGCTGTTTTCCAGACATCTACAGGTCAGGCCCAAGGATACACAGACTTGTGAGTTTCGCTCATTATCAGAAGGCAGGGCCGGTGTTTAATGTACATCATGTTGCTGCACACAGCAGCTGCATGTGCATTATTGCACCTGTTAGCTCGCACTGATCCGTCTGTCAGACTGGAAGAAGCTAAATAAATGCGGGGGGGGGGGGGGGGGGGGGGGGGGGGGGGGGGGGGGGGGGGGGGGGGGGGGGGGGGGGGGGGGGGATTTGAGACTCCCAATTTCATATGCAGCTCTTTCGGAAGTCATTTGAGGAGAGTTACAGCTGATGTTTGTTTGTGAATTGCTGAGGTGGCATGATGTGTTGTAGCTGTCAGCAGTTTGCGGATTGCCAATTTTTTTTTTTTTGTTGTTGAGTACAAGGACAAAGCATCAAGAGATTTGAAAACAAAGTTGGAAGAAATTGTTCTTCTGCTCCTCATAAAGCTCCAAAGCTGTAAATTTGTTGAAGAGCATAAGAAGCTTACTGAGACAGATAACTAATAATGTTGGGCCACTAATTTGACTTTTATCACTGTTTTTCTCCGCCATATCGACATTTTCCACATTAAATGCATAAATACACTCGAAAGCCTGGAGTTTTTAAATTTGGAGCTTTCACTTTGAAGGTTACAACTCATATCTAAACTTTCATTGTATAGATAATTCATTTAGCTGACAACTGAACTGAATTTGAAGTCACACAGAAAAAACAAACTTGTGAAAATTTAACTAATCTTACCGTACATAAATTCTGATCAAATCTGTCAATTATTCTCATTCTGAAATGTTGTTTTCAGTGGCGACATTGATGGTTCTGGTTTCACATCAATTCTGGCAGTCCTTGATTTAAAGAAATAGTTTGGCATGAAATAAACCCTGGTGTTATTAGTAGATGGAAATGAGTGTAAACTTTTGTTATGGAGCAAAAAACTTTATTAATCGAAGTAGTTTTAAGATAGAATGACCTCGACACTTCAGAACTGCCTCAATCCTTCGTGGCATAGATTCAACAAGGTACTGGAAACATTCCTCAGGGAGTTTGGTCCATATTGACATGACAGCATCATGCAGTTGCTGCAGATTTGTCGGCTGCATATCCATGATGAGAATCTCCCGTTCCACCACATCCCAAAGATGCTCTGTTGGACTCAGATCTGGTGACTGTGGAGGACATTTGAGTCATTTTCATGTTCAAGAAACCAGTTTGATCTTTGTGACATGGTCCGTTATCCTGCTGGAAGTAGCCATCAGAGGATGATACTTTGTGGTCATAAAGGGATGGACATGGTCAGCAACAATACTCAGCTAGGTTGTGGTATTTAAACAATGCCATGTTGGTACTAATGGGTCCAAAGTGTGCCAAGAAAATATCCCCCAAACCATTACACCACCACCACCAGCCTGAACCGTTGATACAAGGCAGGATGGACCCATGCTTTCATGTTGTTGATGTTGTCACAGCAGAAATCGAGACTCATCAGACCAGAGGGGTATACTACGAAGCAAGTTCGACACAGCCAGGCTTTCTTTGGGTGAGCTGGCTTAACAAACCTGAAACTCGCGATCAGAGATAACTGGTACCACGACGGTGGTTATCAACTATCTTTGTTAACCGCGGCTTTCTGCTTTCTGCTCTGTGCGTGTTCACACGAAAGGGGGCGTTTGATGCGTCATTTGACGCCTATTCCGGATCAAATGGATAGATGGCGGTCCGTATATTTCAGTCAGGAGGAGCAGGTTTTAATAATGCAGGGCTATGAGGATTTCAAAGAAATCTTTACGGCCAAAAGCAATACTGTTGGTGCGAATAAAGCCAGAGAGGAGTGCTGGCAAAAAATTGCAGATCGTGTAAATTCGTAATGTGACAGTGTGAGGTCCTGTCACTGACTTCTGATTGATTACGTATCCTGGCTACGTAGCTCAGGAGATATGCCTTTGGCAGACTGGCAATTGTGCGTGACTTTCACCCGGGAGTCTGGGGATCATACCCTGCCCGGGTCCTCTGTAGTGTCTCTTACCACAGTAAATTATATTTATTTCACCACTTAATACACCTTAATTAATCTCCCTCCCTCTTTTAGAGCGCTTAAACTTTAAACTTAATGCAGCAGATTTAAACATTATGTAGGTCTGACTGTCCCATTATGGATGATAAATAAAAATCACTTTAGTTTTTGCTAAATCTATGTGAAATTAATTTAAGATTTAATATTATCTGTGATACCAATATACGTTCACCGGCCACTTTAATAGGTACCCTATCACCCTGGGGAATCTATGAATTATATTACAACATTTCACATGAAATTCCACGTCACACTGATTATCAATATAACGGACTATTAATTTATGTTACCTGATTTAGTAAAACGCTTCTTTTATTTGAAGCGTGGGCAGATGGCCAGGGAATACTACAAACATATTCAGCAGTTCAGTAAGAGCAAGTACAACCTTTATTCCAGTATTCTGGCTCAGATTTTCTGCATCACCAACTAAATGCATGTAGGTTCCCGCGGCAAAGAAACGCACACCGTTAGCGCTACTGTGAGCGCACGGCTGCGTTTGGTGGCGCTGCCAATATCTGGCTCTAGCAGATTACAAATGTAACATATTCCCTCAGCTGGAAATCTCTAGCGTTCATAGAGAATATGGTCATGGGAAGCCAGCGGATCAGTCCGGTCTCTGAATACTCTCCCTCCATTGCACAATCCTGGTGCTAAAGTCAACAGGATTGGGTGAAAGTGAAAGGGCGGCGCTTTTTAGAGCCGATTTGAGCCTAAACTCTGCACATAACCTGCTCCGGACCAGGATAAGTTTGAAGAGTAAGTTACCATGGTGATCTAGCCAGGTCGAAAGAGAGCCACCTTCGTGGTACCGGAAATCCTGGCTTTAGACTCAACATACCTCGCTAACCCTCTAATCTCGCTTCGTAGTATACCCCTCAGGTCTTCTAGTGCTGCATTTCTATCATCTTGAACCAGTCTGCCTTTTCTTTTCTGACCTCTGTCATCAACGAGCCATTTTCATTCACAAAACTGCCGCCCACTCGATATTTTTTTTTTTGTTCAAATGTTTCTCCTAGAGATAGTTGTGTATGAAAATCCCAGCAGATGAGCAGTTTCTGAAATACTCATCAATTTTATCGTCATTTATTTACATTTTAATTATTATGAGTCTGAACAAGCTTTTATTTTGAAAAACATTTTATTTTGAAAAATGACTGGATTCTCTCAGGTTACACCTCGGTTACTTGAGCGCCAAACTTTAACCCAGCTAGTGAAATGAGTAAGAAACAGACGTCTTTGGAAAGTCTCCTTGTGAAGGGGAAAATGCACAGTAAAGAGAAATGACATTCCAAGAAAAACAAAGCTTTTAACAGACAATACTAGGAGTCCTACTGAAATATGGATTTATCACGACAGGTGATTCCCACGTACCAAACCCGGTCTGCATGAGTTTTTTTTAATTTTTATATCTAATGGGTACAGAGGATGTTACCAGAGACTTTGATGTTATACTCAAAGTCTCTGATGTTATGTTTTATGTTATGTTATGTTATTGGTATGATGTAACAAGGAAGCCCCTCCCCGGTCCGTGGTAAAATTGTGAAGTATTGACTGGTCCGCAGTTACAGAAAGGTTGGGGACCCCTGGTCTAGACCACGTTCACATGTCTAAATGCATTGATTTGCTGCCATGTGATTGGCTGAGCAGCCATTTGTGTTAACAAGCAAGTGAACAGATGTACCTAATAAAGAGGCTGGTGAGTGTCTGTTTTCTGCACAGTGAATTTAACATTAATCCAGAGGTTAAGTAGCAAAGGCAGAATAAGTTGCTGTTTTGAGACTGAAAAGACTCAAAATCATCATTCCACTTAAGTGATCGGGTTCCTATGGAAGAACCAGGGTCATTTTTAACTTTGTGAGTGTACAGAAAGGTCCATAATAAATATAAAATAGAAAACGTGTGGTAACTGAAAGCTGAGATGGGAGTGTTTAACAGGCAGCCACACTTGCTTGTTCCACCCTTTTACCCAGAATCAGGGATATACACGTCATTTAACACAGTGGGCAGAAGAGTACATAAGGTCCAATCCAGAGACTAGAAAATGTGTGGGAGGTGGAAGACACTGATTTAACGTGAGGGTGAGGAGAAAACGGGGAAGAATATCAACACGCTGAACCTCACTAGAAGTTCCAGTCTATCTTTCCGTCAGTTTGATAAGGAAAAAGTAAATATTGACGGCAACACGAGCGGTGAACCTGTCTATTTTGCCTAGAATAACTGGAGGAAGTTATTCTGTGCAGAAAAACAGATTTGCAAAGCCCCGGAGGAGTGTCAGCTCTTCCCCCTTTACATGTTATATTACAGAGTAGCTGCGAAGCAAATGACAATCTTACTCACCATTCACACGTATGCATTGCAAGCGTCGCCTTCATCAGTCTCCATATACTGAATTGTCGGTTCTTGCATCATGTCAATGGCTTTGTTTCCATCAAAAGTTGGGGAATTTTCAACTTTTCCCATTTCAATGCATGCATCAACCAGTCGAGTTGCAGCTACACAGCTAGAGCTAGCCAATGTGGAGGCGGGACTGAATTTAAAGTACAGCGAGTGAAGCAGGAAGGACCCAATGATGCCAGTCGGGTCTTCACACCATGGCACATGGGCGAACCCAACTGTCCATAATTCAGTCCAACGTGAACTTAGCTTCACATTTTCTTTATCAGGACTGGCTGGTTCACTCTATAAACGTACATTTCTATAGAGAAAATATCAGAATCAGACAGACACCGAGTTTTACTATGAGTCCATTTTAGGCAGGTATTATTTCTGAGGTTTATCAAAAACTCTAATGGTCAGCAGAATGAACGCATCTAAAAGTACTCCAACTGTCAGGGTCATGTCACATTTTACTGAATACAGCTGCAAAAATAGATAATGAAACATGTATAATCGGACAATTTAGGGCTTTATTTGGATAATTACTTAATTAATGAGTGTCACGACTGAAAAGATCCACTCTCTGATTGAGGACTTCGGTTAAGGACAAACTGAAGCTGAATTCTTAAAGCATCCTTCGACCAAGGATGCTCTTAGTTCTTTGCAGTTCTAAGATGCTCAGTCACTTCAACATGAGGGCTTACACCAGGCAAACAAAGCTGGTCTGCCGGTAAAAGTTCGAGTGGCTCCTTGAAGGTTACTGCTAATTGGGGCGATTTATCAACATGCTCCAGCCAATAGTGACAAGTACATGCTCTTTTCCCTGTTTCTCATTACCACTATCTGTAATGAGGAGGGAAAGTATCTTGAAATTTACATACAAGGGCAGCCAGGGAGGAATAAAAACAAGGGGGTTTGGGGAGTCGGTGAGTAATGGAATTACTCATTTTCGATACTTTGTGGGCTGTTCCTGTCTTCCTGAAACTCACCCTTTAAACATTCTCAGTGCTGCTGGGAAAAAAGCGAGTGAACCTTTTGAGTTTAGAGCTGGTTGAACGCTGTTGCCTTTCTTTTCTCTGGATCGGACCTGCGCAAACTTTGATGTAGCTGGGAAAGACATTTAGCACCGTGTAGCACAGTGGTTCTCAACTGGTCTGGCTTCAGGACCCACCATCACCCTTAATGACAAGCCATGACCCAAATCAAGGAAAATTTCCAATTTCTCTAATTTATTGAACGAAAAGATTGTACAGTTTGAATCGGAGATAGTAGAATAGAATATCACAGAATGCCAACACAAAAAATACGTTTATTGGTGAATCAAAATGGCAAAAACCAAAAGTGGGAAATATTCCCTTTGATGCTCAATTAGCTGCATTTTAATTAAATCCAAAACACTTCACTTCAGTAACTTCAGCCTTTTTTAACAGGCTCAACATGCACAAACATGAAATAAAAAAAGTGCAACCACTGAGCAGTAGTTTCAAAAACAACTCAAATATGTAGCATTTGCTGAGTACCCACTTCCTGAATATATAATTTCCTATTAAAACTATCTAGTCACTTATTTAAGCATTAATCATAAAGCTGACATAACAATCAGATCATTTCAGTAACAGCCATTTTTAAGACTCAATTGTGCTTTTATGCACAAACGTGAAACAAAAAAGTGCAACCACTGAGCAGTATTTACAAAAAGAACTTAAAATAAATAGTTTTAGTTTAATAACCACTCACTGACCTTTGTCTTCAAGATAAGAAAATCTATATCTCATATATTCTTCGTTGTATCTGTGTTTCACCATGGTCAACATATGTAAACAAACTTTGCAGGTCTTTTTCTATGGTGTGAACTGGTGGGTGTCAATTCGCATTACAGGGCTTTATCGCCATCTACTGTTAAGGAGTATGAATGCCACGGGTTTTTTTTTTGTTTTTGTTTTTTTTTTTTTAGTATTTCCTTCCCCAGGCAAAGCCCCACGACCCACTGAAAACGGGTCTGCGACCCACTTTCGGGTCACGACCCACCAGTTGAGAACCACTGATGTAGCACCATCATTCCAACAGTGAAGTCTGGCAGAGGGGGCATCATTACTTGGGGATGCTGAGCTACCTTGGAAATGGAGAAGAAAATCGGAAAGGTGGGAACGTGAGGGAAACTGAAAGCAGTTTCTTGAAGCAACCCGTCAAAGGAGGATCAACTACCCATCAACTCCATACGTGCTCTTTCTTTTGTCCTCCAGCCCTGTGAATGTTTAATGGACAAGTTCAGTAAAGACCCATGAAGTTAATCACATTGTGCTTGCATATTACTGCGACTTGGATAAAGATCGGATCTCATTTGGCGGCAAATTAATGCGGAAAACCAGTTAATTCCAAAGGGTTCAGATACTCCATCATCCCGCCGTAGCGCGCACCCCAGGTGGCACGCAACCAGGCACACATTAACATGAGAGATCAACCTGGTGCAGGATTCCTCCGGCTCTTTTGTTTGCTCAGTTTACTAGTGCCAGGTTGATTTAATTATCCATATTAGCAAAGCTAATTAAAATTTCTGTGCCAGCGTTCGGTGAATACGCTTTCAGAATAGAATTACCTTGAGATGTTGTTTGTCCTCCAAAACATTGGTATGCGGAGACCGGGGCCGCTTCTCAGCGTTCTTGACAAGCCTTATCTCCAGCAGTCGTCCACAGGTGTTTGCTGTCACAGGAGTGTGATTAAAATGCCGTGCAGATAGCGCGCTCCAGCCAAAAGCTGTTTACCCATCAGATTACAGGCAGCTCTCTGGGTCTCTGGAAGTAAAACATCTCCACATTTATCCTCACTCTTAATAAAGATAATAGTAACCAGCAGCGACAGCATATAAACAAGCAATCCTACACATCCATTTTAGGAGTTTAAAGCCATTGTGTTAAAAAAAAAAAAAAACAAGACCACTTAGATGTGTATTATTATTACGTAATTTTTACAACAGCAGACTTAAAAGAGAATAACAGTTGAATAACATGACAATAATGACAATAAGCATGAATGTGTTTAAGCCTCTTGTAATAGTTGAAATATTATGTGGAAAGATAAAAGATAATCTACTCTATGTCTTTAAAAGGAACATTCTGGGGGTTTCATTATTAGATAGGAAAAGGTGTGAATGTTCATTAGGAACCAAAAGAATGTGAACCAAAGCAGTTTTGAGGAAAAACAAGATGTGTTGGCAGCAACGTGGCAGTTAATGTCGGTCCTGGAGGCAATGGAGCGACGCCAAAATACTTTTTTCTTAGCTTCCACTAAGACTCTTTCCACTTACGGCCCCTATAGGCTCTACGGCAGAAGGTTCTTAACCTTTTTGACCTTGAGATCCAATTTTTTAGTACAAAGTGGCCTGGTACCCATTAAATATTAACACTGTATAGGTTTAACTGACCTCACTCTCGGTTTGATTTGTATTCAATAATAAACCAAATCGACCTACTGTTGAACAAGCAAAGACCTTATCAAATAAAATTACATGATAAAATGGGGTTATGACAAATACTTTTATCAAATACGTGTATGTAAACCTGCACACACACTGTATGAAGACATGTCAGGCTTTTTAATAATAATAAAAGAGATCAATATTAGGAATTTACTTTAAATTAATAAAAAAAAACAATATATACAATCAATCAATAAAAGGGAGCGATAAAAAAAGGAATTTCAATAATATAAGTCTATTTTAAATTAAATTTAAAAAAACTGCAAAGGCCCCCACGACAGCCCCCTGGTGGGCCGTTGTGGTACTGCAGGTGGACCGTGAGAGGTCATTAAAAATAAACAAATGTTTTAAATCCTCGATTTTTAAAAACAATATGTTTTAATTAGTATAAAATATAAAATATTCATGACATGATTTAAAAAAAATATATTTATAGGTCCCTTAGAGATAGGGTGAGAAGCTCGGTCATCCGGGAGGGGCTCAGAGTAGAACCGCTGCTCCTCCGCATCGAGAGGAGCCAGATGAGGTGGCTCGGGCATCTGGTTAGGATGCCTCCTGGGCGCCTCCCTGGTGAGGTGTTCCGGGCACGGCCCACTGGGAGGAGACCCCGGGGAAGACCCAGGACACGCTGGAGGGACTATGTCTCTCGGCTGGCCAGGGAACGCCTTGGGATCCCCCCAGAGGAGCTGGAGGAAGTGGCCGGGGAGAGGGGGGTCTGGGCTTCCTTACTCCGGCTGATGCCCCCGTGACCCGACCTCGGATAAGCGGAAGAAGACGGTACGGTATATTTATAGGTAGTAAAACAAACCAATTGAGTGTTATTCTACTGTTTTTAATATGACAAGAGTCACCTTATTTGTTGTATGTATTGGCGCTTGTTAAACAACTGAGTGACGCATTACCGCCACCACGCGGTTGAAAGCTGCACGCAGTCTCGTGGCCCTTGTGGCCCACAGGTGCAAAACGTAAAGTTTTTTGTCACCCTCTGGGGGGCGCTGGCGCCCAAGTTTGGGTCGTGACCCTATGGTTAAGAACCACTGCTCTACGGCTTTAGGCTGTCATAGACGAAAGATCACTGTTGTGAAAGAATTATCTTTCGCCCAAACTGTTGTACATCGTACCTGTGAGCAGTTTGACGATGATCATCACACTGATTTTGCAACTAAAGACTACCTGATATAATCATAGAAACAGTCAGAAACCCTAACAGATATCCGAAATTGTCCTCCTCTCCCTAACATGACCAGGACCACAGTCTGCCTTTCCTCCACTTCTGTTTTTAAAGTATTAATGCCACACGGAGCAAAAGCTAAATGAGTGCTTCATTTCCACATGATGTTTATTTACTGTCAACTCATACCGATGACCAAATTTAGCAGAAAATAATTGAGAAGTGCGGATAGTGTAAGATGTTATGATTTTATAGGTCTACAGAAATCATGCATCATATAGGAGCCCTAAAGTGATAGGGTGGACCAGATCCCTAGAGACAATTTTAACTTTAACTTTTAACTCTACCAAAGGTCTATAAAAAGGACTGTTTGTGAAGACACCAGGGAGCCCCCAAGCTACAAAGTCAGGCTAAATATAGATTTTATGGGGAGACATGAAATGACTTGTCATCTGTTGTCACCAAAAAAAATTTTGATTCTTCACAATGAAACAGGTCGATCAATTTATTCACAAATTTGCAAATTTATGAGGTCAGAATTTTATTCTTGCAAGTGCTTTTATAAAAGAAATAATTTCTGAGTTTACAAAGACAAGATTTATGAGTTTATGTCTAGTCTGTTTGTATATGTTCACATTCTTTTCTTTTACAAATTCATAAAGTTAGAAATTCATCATTTGCTCTTGAAAATTTGTGAGCTTGAAGTCAGAAATTCTTAGTTTTCACTTGCAAATGTATAAAGTCAGAATGTCTGAGTTTTCTTCATGGACTTTTAAACTCTTAGATACACAGTGTTGCTGGATTTAATTATTTATGTTACAGTTTTCCTTTCTTCTTTTTTATATGCTCATTGTTCATAGTTAAAATGCATGAAATGATTTGTTGGAGGTTCATTATCAATGAAATAATTGGAAATAACACATTCTGCTAGTCACAAAGACATTCTCTGAAACCATAAACAGAATCCAATCAGGAGATTTGGGTCCATTCCCAGTTGGCCACTGCCAGTCCAGCTGTCATGTGATGACCTTATTGATGACTTTGCATCCAGAAAATGCTGACATGTATATCTGTAAAATGAAGTAGAGGTCCTGGACTAACCTCTTTGCTCCTTTTCTTGTATAAGTTTGTTATGGTGTATAAGATAAAGAAAACACAGCATTAGTTAAAGTACTGTAAGATAAAAATCCACTTTTAAAGCACATATCTCTTTATATTCTAAAAGGGAAAACCTGAACACGCTAGCAATCAATTCTATAACATGTCACCATTTACTGTACTAGGACTGATTTTTATGTACTATGGGTCCCTGTGTGGAATAGTCATTGAGCTGCAGGCCACACCCACTGCCCAGCTCAGATGATTGACACCTCTTCACAGCCAATAGAATCAACAGGCAAGGGAATTCAGAAATGTACAAAACAATCAAATGTTCTATTCAGCATGATGGCACTGAAATATGATTTTCAGTGGCAAAACACCAAAGGTAAGACTCAATTAAGTTTCTTTTTATTTCATTCAATTTATTTGTTTGGGTTTTTTTTGTTTAGTGTGTGTGTGTGTGTTCGTAGCATGTAGCAGCTGATCTGTAGTGACAGTTTTCTGTATATTTGACCTACTGCACTGTTTCCATTTGAAAACTGTCTGGATACTTTCTGACATTCCCGATGGCCTGCAGTTGTACATTGTCATTTTTTTTTCTCTTCTGATTGATTACTCAAATTGCTTTTACACCAAAACTTACCGCCATCCATTCACTCGTGCAGTCATACAGAATTCACTTATATCTTTTACAGTTTCATCTAATAGTCTCAGAGATGAACACATCATAGCCAACGTAGAGTTCATTGCCTTGCCTAAGGACTACAAGCCAGGAACTAAACCACAGCCATTCTTGCGTCTGACTCTGTATGAGGACTCTTTCAAACGGTATTAAGCAGGGTCCTGGCCAGTCCCTTTTTGCTTTCTGAGGCCACGGCTATCAGCACTCAGCGTAGTGGCACCTGAAATTAGGATGTTTGGGAAAAAAACGAGAAAGTAATGAATATAAAGTGATGTGAATTACCATCCTAGCTTAGCAGAGGCTAAGCGAGCCAAGCTTCAAACAGCTAACTGGCGACCGTGCTCCAGCCAGCTTCGCAGCGCTATTGGTCCCACTTCTTTGCAATATTGGCACTGAGCAGCTTGAGAAAAAACAGGCTTCAAATGCTCTCTGTACAAAGCTATGGGTCATGTGGCTGGATGCTGTGTCCATAGTTGATACAGTCGACAAGCCTTGGTTTGTCGACTGTATCAACTGTCGACAAGCCGACAAGTCGACAAGCCTTGGTTTCAGCTGCCGGCAGGCTTCCAGAGGGACTTCTCAAAGCGCTAAGCTTAGCCAATGATGTTCCAGTAGTGACGCTTAAAATGAAGATGTTCAGACAAAGTGAAAAAGAATGAATATAAAGTAATATTAATTATCATCCTTGGTTAGCACCTGACTGTTGACGTGTTCCAGCCGGGTTCTCAGCGTTGCTGCTTTGGCCTCATTGCAACACGGCGCCATGTGCTTCCAGCAAAAAACAAAAAAAGAAAAATGCAATTGAAATTCTGTTGATCTACCATTAACACCAATCAAACCCTGAAAAGGATTTTGGGTGTTTGTTTTTCTTTTCCCTTAAATGATTTATGCTCTGTCTCGAGTGCGGTTTGATCTCTCAGAGGAAAGAGTCTTATTTTTTAAAACGCTTTTTAACTATTCCATTTGTGAGTGTTGCTCTCATCCGGCAGCCAGCTGGTGGACTGTTAGAGCTCGTTACCTTCAAAATGTCACGTCAGGATGGACACTCCAAATATGTAAAGGCATAGTTCATAGAAGGTGCTTTAGATATGTAAAAATTGCAGTTGGCTTAGCTGTATATCTTTAGTGTTACGTCAAAGGCTTGTGGCTTCTGGAAGTCCTTGGTGTTTAAATCTCTGATAAAAGGTATTATCTGCTGCTGCCCGACCGTGTCAAAGAAAGGAAAAAAAGGAAATAGATAAAGTGGATGGTAAGGTATTTTCTTCTATTCCTTATTGATGTATCCTTTTTTAAAAGATTAACTTGTCTTTGGGGACAAGTTATAATACTGACGAGCTCCTGTTGTGATGCGACTTATCTCACAGAGCTATAAAGAAAGCCAGGAAGGCAGAAGATTTTGCTGTATTAGCCAAACAAGTATCAGATAAAAGTGCATCCTGTTCCATATTAACAGACTGTCATACCTCAATGTCATCACTTCAGCAATATTTCGATGTGAAAAGTGCCAGGGAGGGTGGAAAAAAAAGGGACAAAGGTCTAAGGAATCCACTGAAGGGGAAAATATACATTTGTTATGGCCAATAAAATTTCATCATAGTGAAAATAAACCTCTGGAAAAAGTGAAGAGTACTTCATAGAAAGTAAGTCACAATAAATTGGCCTGTTTTTCCTTCGAAGAAGAGGCATATTTTAGTTTAATTAAGAAAGATGCTTATTTCAAAAGGTCGAGTACCACTGCTATATCATACGCCGAGTCAAAGCCCGGTGAATTAATCAGAACCAGTGGGGGGGGTTCAGTGTTTTGTTTTGTTTTTTAAAACTTTATTATTACAAGTTGCTTATGTAAACTTTTAAAAACTACTTGAAGCTGCGTTTAAACTTGCTATGTAAAAGGCATATAGGCTTAACTATGAAAAAAATTAGGTGACAAAGAGGAAAATAGAAATTGCAGTATTTTCAATAAACACAGCTGTAGTGAATCAAGGTGGAATAGAAGATGCAGTGTGTGTGGAACTATTTCCATTTACAAACTGACGCATCTCTGTGTCTGTGCACAGCATGTGTGCATTTATACCATTATGTTTTCATGTGGTTCAGGAAAAATGAATGGCTATAATGGGAGGTCAGAGTCTGCCTCTTGATTCTTGAAGTTGTGAAAAACACCATCCATCCTCTATACCTGCTTTTTTTTTTCTATTTTACAACATCCCAACCGTGCTCTATTGGTTTGAGATCTGGTGAATGTGGAGGCTGTTGGAGGTCAAAACTGTTGGAGGTTATAACTGTGGTCACAACTGGATGAACGCAGCCAGCAACAATATGTCTTTTCCTTCTTTTCAGGTTTTTCTCTTCAGGGATCTCCCTTCATTCCTCTTTTTTTCCGGACATACCTCCACCTCTCTAGATGTTCCTCCACCTGCTCCCTGCTCTCACTACAGATCACAATGTCATCTGCAAACATCACAGTTCATGGAGATGGACTGTCTAACCTCCTCTGTCAGCTGTCGATCACCATAGAAAACAAGAAGGGGCTCAGAGCTGATCCTTGATGCACTCCCACCTCCACCTTGAACTACAGCTCTCTGTCCTGCACCACTTTTCCAGACATCCTCATACAGTACCATTGCTTTCTTGAGGTCCCTCTGACCTTCTATATTCTTCTTTATCAACATCCTCAAAGCAAATTTTGCATCTGTAGTCAGTAGTCGAGTTGTAAAAAAAATTCAGGGGGGATGGTCAATGTTTTTCACTTAAAAAAAAAAAGTGGCAGGGGCAGGGCTGTAAATTCATTATCAAAACAAAACACTGTAAATAAGACTTCTGAATCCTCTCAAATCAAGTCAAGTTTATTTTAAGTGCAAAATCATAACAATTAAATCTTTTTTGTGTTATTAAAGACAGTACAGAAGTACAGAAAAACTCTCTCAACATTTTATAATACTTTTCATTTTCTCCCCTCTGGTGCACAGTTTTTAGTTTCTCAGTTTCAAGTCTCAGTATCTCATAGCAGTTTCCAAAGACTGTCGTAATCATGTTTTTTGTCGACAATTTTTTGTGTTCTTGCTTTCTGATTGTTAGCTAAGCAGTGACTTTGAAGATTAATAGATTAATGTGCCTTATAGCCACTGAAATAATGAGCTACATACTAATAGGCCTACATATGAATTGAAAAGGGTAAGTATGTAAACTAGAGGTTGCACTAGACTTTTTTTGCAATTGGTCATTTTGATAGTCATGAAAATTTTGTTATCAGTTTCTACATTAAAAATTATTTAATTACATTAAAAGATTACTAACAGTCTTCCGATTTTTCAATTATTGTGAGGGAAAAAAAGTCAATTACAGGGAATCCCCAGTTAAAATAACCCCTGGTCTAAACCCTAAAGGTTTAATAATCAAACCTGTACCTTCTGCTCTTGATCCTCCTGCTTCCTGGCCATGGCTTTCCTCTATGTGAACAAAATAACATTATAGGGTTTGATCAAATGAGCAGACATGTCTTGCTAAAAGCACATGACCTTGCTCTTGGATAATAGACAGAATGTACAGTATAGGTTAAAATCACATTTATCATATTCACTGTAATATTAAATTACAGGCCACAGCAACAGGCCCCAGGAGGGGGGAAAACTCCTTAATGTCACCTGCCTTGAACATCTGAATTTTAGCTAACATCTTCACTTATATTTGTTGCCTGACGAGTCCTATTGATGAAAATAATATAGCCGTGTGAAGAATATTTCATCATTAATTCTGGTCAAATATTTGAGACAAACTCTCGTCTAACGCTAACAGTAAATATCTGTTTTACGTTTTCCACGCTCATAAACCAGAATCTAACGTGACTGAATGACAAGTCCTGTGTTTCATCAAACTAGTTAACAAGAGAGATCAACGTTAACATGAGTTCATCTCAGCGAGTTTGCAGGCTACACAGTAAGCTTGGAAAACTAGCTGTGTTGTTATTGTGCAACCTGTGGCGAGTCTGGCGACTTTTGTATAGATTAATAAAAAGTAGTGATTGAGATTCTTGATTTATAGCTCACCTGTCATTTGAGTCTTTTTAAAAAAAAAACTCCCTGACATCTCGTTGTCCAGCCGCTCGTTTCCTCATGCTCACGTTCCAGTGCAGTTAATCCTCAATATGTCGCTCTGCGCAGCAGCTCGTGCCGCTCCCTCAGGCATCAATTAACCAATTGAAAATAACAATTATGTTGCGTCATTGCATGTTTGCGTGCCCCTGTGCCCTCAGATTTTATTTCTTTTGCTCAACATGCGAACTACTTTCTAATGATGAAATAATTATAAGTTATATTCCCAACATTTACTGTAAAAAGGGGAGGGATGGAAAGGGGGGATGGCAGTTTTACAGGGGGGATGATTTTGATCGTTTTTATTTCAGGGGGGATGCCATCCCCCCTCATCCCCCCTCAACTCGAGTACTGTCTGTAGTACTCTTAATACTGAGGAAGGCTGTGGTGTTTATATCACACTCAACTGGCACGAAAGGGCCCAAAGTGTACCAGACTCATCTGTGCAGGCAACATTTCTCCAGCCTTCTTTTATCCAATTTAAGTGAGTCTGTTCAAATTGTTGCCTCAGCTTCCTGTGTTGAACTGACAGGAGAGGCCTACAGTGTGGTCCTCTGCTGCTGGAGCCCATCTGCTTCATGGTTCGACGTGTTGTGCGGTTGGTCAGAGATTGTAATCTTGGTTGTAACGAGTACCAGTTTGGGTTCCTGTTACCTTTCTATCATCTCTAACCAAACAACCCATTCTCCTCTAATCTCTGTCATCAACAAGGCATTGTCTGGGACTTACAGCCATGCCACATTCAAAGTCATTTAAATCCCCTTTCTTTCCCCGCCCCGATGCTCACTTTGTACTTCAGCTCATCATCTTAACTACATCTACACGCCTAAATGCATTAAGTTGGTGCAATGGCTGATCACCAATTTGTGTTAAGAAGCAATTGAACAGGCGTAACTATTAAAATTATTAAAATGGCTAATGAGTGTATATATATGTACACTGATCAACCATAATGCTATGCACTGTGCTTGATCAGTAATTACAGACCCTATTGGCATAATGGTCTGAATGCTTTTGTCCACATAGTGTATTTATAAGTGCATCTGAGAGTGTACGCTCCTGTGTGATTACAGGTGATTACTTTGAAATTGTGCATGCTAGTTTAATGTTACAATCCATCACTGGTGATCAAGCGCCTGAGCAGCCGAGCATTAGGAGGCAGACTGCTGGATTACTTGTGACTTTCGAGGGCCATTGTTTTCAGAGTTCATGAAGTGGATAAATCAAGTTTCGACGTTTCACACCTGTAGCTGTGGCGGAACGCACCCCCTCGTTTCACTGGGGTTTTAAATACAAATCACAAATGAGCGTGGTGCGTACTGAGGCGAATAAAAGCCAGAGTGTGAGAGATTAAATAACAAATAAGGGCCGAAGTCCCCCAAACAACTTTAGTTAACAAATACAGGGACAGGAAAAAGGAATAATGTGTTCAAAAACAGTTTTCAGTACTGCTGATTCAGAGGTCAGAATTAAGTTACTGTGTGAGGAAAAGTGCTGCATAGTCTGTAAAAATACAATCGATTCAATATCTAGGGAAAGCATTGAAACAGGTTCAAACCAAAGGGGAATCCATTTTAAAATTGAAACTTTTATTTTTTGATACACCTGCAACAACTGTGCTCAAGTGTGCTTTGCTGGATCTTTGTTTGCCAGAATTTATAACCCCAAATCAGAAAAAAGCTGGAACAGTGAAAGTCCAAATAAAAACGTAATGCTAATGCCCTTCCTTTTACGTTGACTTTTATGTCTTTGCAAACACAATTAATCCAAGGTGTCGAGGTCAATCAAACGTAAATCAACACGCAATGAATACTTTCAAAATCATGGAGTTTCAGGTATTATCTATGGAAAAGAAGATTAATGGATTCCTCAAACTGCGCAGGTTCAAAAATCAATTTATTCAGTCAATGGTAGCACCGATGATAGCATGGAGTTTTCACCAGAGAGTAGATACCTCTATGACAGATGTAAGGGGTGTGATTTTTTTTTTTGTACCACATCAGATAAATTCAAATGAAGTGATAAAAGCAATAAAGCTGACCAATCAGATGCCTGTGTGTCATCGGACATTTTTTGGTTGATAGCTAGCCACTGGCTCTGTTGTTGGCTAACACAGCTACACTGCTGTTATGATTTTAGCAACTTAGTGCTTAGCTAGTTATTGACTTCTGAGCTGTGAATTAAAAACAGAGCACGGTCATATTATAAAGAGAATATGTGTCTTGTGTGGATTGAACAGACCACCGTAACTGGTTGTGGTTGTTTAGGAAGAATCTGAGTACGAAGGAAGCAGCTTAGCTTCGCCATGCTAACCGCAGCAGTCATTTGTCACCACCAAAGCATAATTAGAGACTGAAGGTGCCGGTCGCAAGACCTTTGGCAGCTGAGTCAGCCAACAGCTCCACGAAGGACCACCAACACCGCTTAGCTAACAAAGCTAAACTGCTCATTGAAAATCCTTTCAGGACTTTTTGAAGTGGAATTGCTCAGGGTCCAGGCTTGTCCCTCCATGGTGATGCCCATGGTGGACCACGGCTTCTGTTGCTGGAGGCTCCATTGTATACTTCTACAGTTATTTACAGTCTGAGTTCAACTGGTTCTTGAACGCACACACAGTTTGAGGAACTTTTTTTGGATTTGAATTCACTGGTTTTTGACAGTGAATTCTCAGTTGTGTCTTTGTATTCGTAATGAAGAAACTGTAACCAGAAAATTGTACTTTGTATTCATAATCTTTTAAAGTTGGAACTATTTAAAATGTATTCTCAGAGACAATATACAAGACAAAATACTAATTTTATACACCTTTTTATCCTTCCATCCATCTATGCAGTACCTATGCCCCTTTAATCCTATGTAGGGTCACAGGGTTCTGCTGGAGCCTATCCCAGGTCTCTTCAGGTGAAAGGCAGGGGTACACCCTGGACAGGTCTACATCATTTTACTAGTGAGAATTAATACATTTTTATTGACAACTTTTTTCATTTATGTCCACCTTTAGATGAATATGCCCATCTCCAGTGAGCTCTCCTGGTCAACAAGCATCACAGCAGTGACTAAGAAGGCCCAGCAGCACCTACACTTCCACAAGACTATTGAGAACAAACTTGAACAGAAGCCTTCCATTCATGCTATTGTTCTGTATTAAAATTATACTCATGTACCGCATTGGTGGCGAGGTACACTGGGAGCTCGGTTGCAGACAGGAGAGCTCTGAAAACTGTCATAGACACAGCCCAGAGAATGATTGGCTGCCCTTTGACCTCCCTGGAGGAGATTTCCAACTTCCAGTAGCTCAAAAGAAGCTACAACTGTTCACCCAGCCCTGCACCTGCTTCACCTGTTGCCCTGTTTCAGGTGCTACAGGTCGGTGAAAGGCTGCTCCTCCAGATGACCAATCACTTTCTTACCCTGGGCCAAACAAACTATAAATGTGTGCAATATATTAACACAATGACTATGAACCACATTCTCTGTACAGTACAATACATTACACTGATAAAAGACAACATAATACATCATTTTGTCTTTGTTAATGTGCCTCAAGTGCCCTCTGTTTATTTCTTATTTATTACACCTATTTTATCAAGCGCAATTGTATTCTGTGTTATTCTTGCTTTGCTTTCAGTGATGTGTATGTATTTGTCTGTTGTGTTTTACTCTTCTATTGTCCTTCCATTTACTTGTTTTAAGTCACTGACAATGACAGTTATGAATCTCATTGTATTTAATACGATGGTAATACATTTTTTATCGTCTCACTGGCCAGTTTGTTAGCTTCACCTGTCCAGTGGCTTCACTTGAAAGTGACTCAGTGCATTTATTCATGTAGACGCTGTCAAGACGACTTGCTGAAGTTCAAACCGAGCATCAGAACAGAGAGGAAAGAGGATTTAAGTGACTTTGAGCGTGGCGTGGTTGTTGTTGCCAGACTGGCTGGTCAGAAACTGCTGATTTTCACACACAACCATCTATAGGGTTAATGGAGAATGTCCAGTGAGCGGCAGTTTTGTGGATGGAAATATCTCGTTGCTGTCAGAGGTCAGGGGAGAATGGGCAGACAGCAACTCAAATAACCTCTAGTTGTTAAATGCCATTAAATGATACGCTGACCACGACAGAGGTGCAAAGTGATTTATTCTCCAAGTCGTATACAATTCAGAGAGTTCATTAACTCACATCACACAATGCAGGATGATCAGAAATGACAAGTTGCCAATAGGAAACAGTCGTCTTAAGAATCACATGAAAAACATGGAGACCTTGAGATAAGTTGTCTAGACGCCTACGCGTCAAAACCTAGCGACTTGATGGATAAACAGAAGCTGTGGCCTTCAACAGACCAGAATCTAGAACAGAAGTCATGGACTTATGAAGCAGCATTATACAATAAGGCCCCAAAATGCAGTTTTAATATTACAGCCATTCTCAGAGACTGCAGGTACAGTGACATATGGAACGTAACCGGTACAGTCAAGGTATGAACCCCATAGGGTCAGTCACCCCATGGGTTGCAGGTCTGTGCCAGTTTGGCACTAGTTTTATGCCAGATGACCCTCCTGATGCAACCAGGATTCGAACCTGGGACCTTCCACGTGATAGGCGACAGACTACCACTAAGCCACCTGGGAGGCTGATGGTCTTTTCCTGCAACACAAATATCACCCATCATACACTCACTACCAAGGTGTTTGTAATAAAGTGGCGCTTCAGTGTTTACCGATGTCCACTTCCTGACACGAGACAGAGATTTATGAACAGCAGCTGTCAGAGCAGGTAATATTATCCTGACATTTCATTGCTTTGGAGAATTTTACCTGATGTGCTACGGAAAAAATCCACCCTCCATACAGTTGTCATAGATGTGCAATCTAACTATAGAGACCAAAACAATTTTTTTGCATCAAGCTGTAAATGGGCTTTGGAGCCAGCACCTAGTGGTCAGTCAAAAAAACTGTAATTTTTGTTATTTCCTGGATTGTTTTGAACCTGGAAGAGGAGATGTTGGCACTTGGTTGTGACACGTAGGTACAGTACTTGAATGTAACTGTTGATGGTGAAGATGCTGAAAGGAGCCTCTTAGTTTGAGTGTCGCAGTCACTTTGTTGGCTTCCCTGCCAGAAAGAATAAATATCGCTGCAGATATTTAAAGATAAGTGTCTCCTGAGTGATGATGGCAACCCTTGTTTGCCAGGGCTCAGCCCCGGTCAGCCCCGGCCCAATTTAACCTCTGGCTCGGGTGTTTACAACCATTCAGCGTGTCCAGGATTGAAGACATGAATGACCTGCTATAAACTTACGAAAACCAGCAGGCCATCCTCAAAAATCTTATGATTTTGATAAGGTTTACACAGTGGCAGAAAACTTTAAATTGTTCAACTGCCACCAATAATATGCACAAAAGTAAAAGTACTTTCTCTAATGAGACAATCTCTTTCTTTCTAATTTCAAAGAGAAGATTCAATGGACAGTTATGAAATCATGATTTCATAACTGTCCATCCCTATTTATACATCCAGTTAACACTGATGAGAGGTTTTTCCCTTAATTATCACATATTAGATGTAATCCATCTATCTTTATTAACACACTGTGTGCCTTTTAAGGTCAGTGTAATTAAACCTCTCATTTAAAAAACATTGTTTTGATCAAGCAGTGTTGACCAATTATAGACCTTTATCCAACCTCCCCTGTATTTTAAAGGTCTCAAATACATAAATATCATTGACCATTTTCACAGAAATTATTTGTTTGATGAGTTTCAGTCAAGAAACAAATGATATCATGGGTATAGAAACACCTACTTTTTTTTTTTCAATTCAACTTTATTTATATAGCGTCTATTGCAATACAAATTGTCTCTAGATGCTTTTCAGAGGCCCAGAGCATGACTACCGAGGAAATATGATAACGATAGCTAATATTAATAAATCTTAATTGAAGAAACAATGGAAAGTAAAAGAACTCCCCTAGTGGGATGAACACCTTTAAGCCAAACAGTAGCAAGAAAAAACTCCCCATTAGGAGAGACGAAACCTTGAGCAGGACCTGGATTGTAAGGGGGGAACCTTTCTACTGAAGACCGGTCGGTTAAAGAAAGAAAAGTCTCCTCAGGGTCTTTGTTTGGAAAGCCCTAATAAAGTGAAGTGTTTGTATTGTAGAAAGCCAGTCTGCCTACTGAAACAACACGCTTTCATGATGTGCCATTTCAGTAGCGCCCATCACAGCGTTCTGGATGTTGCAGAGGATTTTAATATTCCCTCAGCCTCTGCCATTACTGAGCGGTATCAACAAGGTATGTTAGATAGATACCTGTAGTCATTAGAGCTGGGCAGGTTAATGCCTTATTATTGCATTAACGCATTAATTTAGTAACGCCAACATTTATTTTATTGCACGTTAACGCATGTTACTCACATGCTTTTGTTTTGAAAAGTCTGTTTCTGGCTGCTGTGGAGCCGGGAGAGAATTGGTAGGTAATGTAGGATCCCTCTTCGGAGCTTTATTTTCTTAAAGTAAAGCCACTTCTGCAAAGCTTGTGAACTCTCACCTAATTCCCCCCCCCCCCCTCAGCAGATGTGCGTCTCAGTTATCTGAAACCTGGTACCAACCAGCACCGAAGCCATAAAACTCCAAAGATGTCCCCGTTGCCATGACAACGCTCAGCCGAAGATTAGCAAAAGCCTATAACTTTAGTACAGATGACACCCGGAATGAAGGAACCCTCACAAAGACCCTCACAAAGTGCTATAAACCCCCCCACAAGAATGCGGAAAGGACCAGACAGAAATCTCTCTCTCTCTCTCGTCTTCTGAACAGACGATGAAAAGTTTATACAAACAATTTTCTTACAGGACAAAACTACTATGACTTCCTTAAAATGTTATAACTCAAGACAATATAACATTTCACGAACACCTGAAAAAAAGAGAGACTGGGAAGTGGAGTGAAATGATTTTCTGTTTCAAATTCCTGTCATTTTATAACCTGATCTTCCACAGGACAGTTTGTTAAATGAAAGGTTAAAAGTTATTATTCTGTGGACATAACTGTGATATTTGTGTTTGTGATGTTTTATTTCATCCTGATAATTAAGTTAATAACGGCTTAAATGTGTTTAAAACTTTGTGGACTACGCATGCCGAGGAGACAAACAATCAAAGACTCCGTCTCCCAGCATTCAGTGCGCCGGATTCCGGCGGGAAAATTCCCTGCTTCGAATTGGACAATATTGATCCTACCCCATTTATTTGCATAAACGCTCATGAATTATTCGGGGAGTATAAAGCCGGATCAGCCCTTTTGTCCCTCTCTTACTCTTTTGACGCTCTTCTCTTCTTGCTCTTGTCTCTTCTCTTGACTCTGAAACTTTCCCTCCTTTTTATTTTATTTTCTTTGAAACTTTGGTGGCACGGATAAAGACTCTGAAATCCCTTTTGGTTGCTTAATCTTAATTTTCTTAAGTTGTTTATCTTGTTTCGGCACCCTTTTTTCCAGACCTCATTTTTACAGAAGCTCGATAGTCGTGCCGCATTGACCTTTGATAGAACAATCACGAGACTCAACTAACGAAGTTAGTTGTAAGTTGATAACTTTTGTAATCTTTTTGCGTGCGGCTGCAGTGTCCAAACGCGCGACGTTTGACACCCGAACCCGAAAGCCCCGCCTAGAACTTTTGCCAAATCCCCAGAGTTTTGCATTAGTGTAACAAATTTTGATTTTTTGTTGGCCGTCTTTCCTTTTTGGGGCGCACGTCAACTTTAACGTGCAATCGAACTTTTAACTGCCGGTTCCTGTCGACCGAAGTCAGAGGCCACGGGACCAACTCGCCTGCCAGACGGGAGAAAGCGGTACGACCCGCCGAGTCACGCGCTACGTCCGGAGACCTGACTCCAGGGACTTCAAAGAGAGCCATCGACCAGACACGGTTCCCGGAGAGCCACTGCGAACTGTGCCAACCGATGCGACGACAGTAAGCGCCAGACTCGCCCAGGGTAAGGCTGACAGAGAATAAGATTTGGTGTCTCCCAGTGTTGACGGTTCCGACCGGTCCGTGCGTCACGAACCACGCTCGGACCACACGTCCCCATTATTCGGCAGCTAATTAGTTCGAGAATTGCCCCTCTTTATTAATTTGTTCACTTTGATAACAGATTAGCTGTTAGCAACCCGTTCGTACCCGCCATCTTTTTTGTTATGACTCTCTTTCTTCCTATTTCTCTCTATCGTCACTTCCTGTCATGCGCTATAGCCAAATATGAAGAATTCGCGATGTTGATGTGCCTGTTTATATATATATATATATATATATGAATGTCTTATATGTTTTGCGTTCTTGTCTGTGTCTAAATAAATGTTGTACAACGTATTAGCGACTCTGATGATTGATTTTCCACGGCCAATCCAACTCGTCAAGAACCCACTACAAATTGTGACTCATTTGTTCTTTTAAGTTTTCCGTCTTTTTACCAAAAGCCGGTGGCACCCCTAGATAATTATTAAAATATTAATAAAGTCACACGAGTCCCCCTACATATTATTGGCACGGCCAGATGGGACGATTTGCGACGCTGTGGAAAATTAATCTAAAGTCCGCTGATATTAAATTTGCTCTGAGGCGCACCCAGCCGCGCTCAGACCAGACCCCCCCGCTTTGTCTGCTGTGAGCTGACACAGAGAGAGCTGCAGGCCAGAGAAGGCGCGTGCCCGAGAGGCCGCTGGTAAAGTCGCTGGACTCAGTGTTGAGAACGTTCTAATGTTATGCATGCATGTTTAAGATTTTGTTGAAAAAGGGCCCCAGCAGGCGAAGTTTCAGCGTATTCCTGAATTTCGTAGCTGCTCTGAGCGCTCCTGTGCGTGTCCGCGGAAATCCGGCGCGTGCACGAGGTTCAGCAGAGCGACGTCCGGGCCTAGCTAACCCGGGGACTGTCGTCTCATTTTTGCGCGTTGTCACCACAGAAATATTGCTTCGCGAAAGTACAGAAAGCAATCCACAGTGTGGTAACGAAAATCTCCTTTGAAACCGTGAGAGAACACGGAAGAACGACCCCGCCCCCGCGGGCCGTCTGTCCTGCAGCCCCGAGAGGTGCAGAAACTTCACCTTCGTTCTCCCAGACTAACGTCTGAAGAGAGAATTTATTCATTTATCGTCACAGTAGTCAAGTCCAGACAACAGTTTCTGAGGAAACTGGGGTCGGGAGACACGATCTGTGATCAGTGGCAAAAGCCGACTCGAGCCAGGCGCGTTCACGCGCTGACGCGCTTTGACCCGCTCACACAGCGGAATTCTGCTTTGCGCAGCTGAAGTGTGAAACTTCTAAAGCGAAAAAACAAATTTTGAGCACTGCCGCTTGAGATTCAAAGTCCGTGTGGCAGGACCAGTTGTTAAACTTTTAAAGCAGAGGTAAAGTAGAGAACCCGCTGGGTTCAGTTTGTGTCAAGAGTTATTGAATTAACTAACGCTTTTGATGGTGGAAGTTTGTGTCACGTAGAGTCATTTTTGTGAGCAGCTGCGCGCACACGCGACGCGTGAGCTCTGATTGTCGTTTCTGGCCGCTGGCCAGAGGTGAAGTGACTCGTGTTACAGTTGGGAACCTCACGGTGGGCGGAGTCAGGGCGTGACGTGACGACGTCATCGCACTGGTAACACCCTCCGTGACGAAACCCCACGTTTGCAGGTGGAGAAACACCACCCTCTTGTGGTTATTGTCAGAATAACCAAGTTGGCGCTAAAGGCACTATATGTAATAATTTTGTCCCAAGAAAAGACAACAGCAGATCACCTCTGATTATTGAATGACACATTCCAGTGAACATATTTCGATTGAGCAGTCTAAAAAGAACTGTATAAGGCCGACTATCAAACAGGAGTGATAATTCGACCCATAGAGTGCTGCAGCACTGAGAAGTGACCACTAGGGTCAGTATAGGCTACGTTGATAGTCAGAGAAGCTCAGCTAAGCCCTCAGCCAGCTAAATGCTAACTGAAGCTAACCAGGTCGACTCATAGCTGATCAAGCTAAGTCAGGCTAAGCTAGGTGGCTAAGCTAGGAGGCTAGGTGCTAACACGAGCTAGCTCAGCTGTTTTGTAGTTCATTAAGCTAGGAGGCTAAGTGCTAACTCAGCCATTGGTAGCTAGTTAAGCTAGGTTAGGCTAGGCTAAGTAGCTAGGCTAGGAGGCTAAGTGCTAACCGAAGCTAACTAGGCTAATTTTTTTTTGTTGTTAATCGAGCCAAGAGGCTAAGCTAGTGAAGCTAGGTTAGGCTAGGCTAAGTAGCTAGGCTAGGAGGCTAAGTGCTAACCGAAGCTAACTAGGCTGTTTGCGGCTCAGGAAGTCAAGAGGCTAAGCTAGTGAAGCTAGGTCAGGCTAAGCTAGGTAGCTAGGCTAGTAGGCTAAGTGCTAACCAAGGCTAACTAGGCTGTTTTGCGGCTCAGGAAGTCAGGAAGCTAAGCTAGTGAAGCTAGGTTAGGCTAGGCTAGGTAGCTAGGCTAGTAGGCTAAGTGCTAACCGAAGCTAACTAGGCTGTTTTGTGGCTCAGGAAGTCAGGAAGCTAAGCTAGCAAGGTTAGGTAGCTAGGCTAGGACGCTAAGCGCTAACTGAAGCTAGATAGATTGGTTTCCAAATTTAAGCCAAACTAAGTAGAACAGATTAGGCTAAGTCAGAACCAACGTTCGGCTAGCTAGGTGGCACGAAGCTAAAATAGTTAAGGAAACTGCCAACAAAGCTCAGACAACGGAGAAAATGGCAGGTGCAGACCCTTCTGACGGTTCTAGCCACGGAACCATCTTTGATAACCTGAAATTAGCTGTAACCGAACTCACGGGGAAGCTAAATCCTGGCTATCAAGAACACGTTGAGCGATTAACCACTACCGAAATCGACTCAAAACTGTCAGACCTAATAGCGGAGGCACTCACCAACCCTCCGAAAGATAAAGCTCTGGCCAAAATGCTAGGTAGCATGACGATTTTGCTAACTTCCCAGTTCCTAACAGCACAAGCTCTGCTAGGAAAGGCACGTAGCTCACTCGAGTCACGCTCGCATAATATAACCCAATCTCAGAAAACCAACGCTTTTCTCGAAACCCAAGCGGAACAGTACAAGTCCAAGCTCAGCGAAACAAACGCTCAGATGGCCCAGCTCGTAGCCGAGCGGGATGAGGCCAGAAAGAATGCGGACGAGTGCGAAGCCACTATTACAACCTTAGAAATCGAAAAAAATGAACGCGATCAGACAATCGCCACTCAAAGCGCCTTCCTTAAGGAAGTGGACGAAGCGTGTAAAGCGTCCCATCGGGAACTCGCAGAAGTCCGACGGTTAGCCGCAACGACGCAGGAAGAGAGCTGCGCTTACAGTAAGCAACTCGACGCCAAACAGGAACAGGTTCTACTGTTGCAGGCGCAGCTCGCCCAAACTCAGCATGGGCTCACAGAGGCCCACCGCCAAATTACCGGCTTGGCCGAAGATTTAGAGACGGCTAGAAAAAAGCTGAGGAGGTCCCTCACAGCCAGAACGGCTGGAACACCTCCGCCCTTTTCTATCGAACTAAAGGCTGATCCTCGCATACCAGGAGCTGGTAGTGAACCTCCTTCACCGCCACTCATGTCATCGTTCGCGAAACCGAATCAACCTTTTGAGTCAATCCTAGACACGATGCGTCAAGGGCAGTCGCCCTCCCCAGCGGTTCACCAGGTTCCCCGGGGCCTCCCCGACAGGGAATTAGAAAGGTTAGCCCGACACATACCAAAGTTTGAACCCGTTCCTGGAGCGATAAATGACACTCGCGCATACTTGGAAGACCTCAGGTTCTACCTGCAAAGGTTCCCTGATGCCTCGACCCAGGACAAAATTTATCTAATTAAGTTGACGGCAAATCGTGAAGTCAGCCGATTTGTTGATCGCCAACCTGAAATCGTTAAAGGAGATTTCGACAGGCTGTGCCAAACTTTGGAGAGAGAGTTCTCCGACAGTGCATCTCAATGTGGTCTGACAGCAGCGCTTACGGTCAAACAGGGTCGACAAGAGCCTCCCCAACAGTACTATTATAGACTACTGGAAGCCTATTTTGGTACTCGTAACGAGCCTGGGATGGAGGAAGAGCAGAACTTCAAGTCGCTCTTCGTTCAAAATCTCCATCCCGCTACGAGCCACCATCTCGGGGTCATGGCAAACCCTCGCTCTTCCAGCATTGCACAGCTACGAGAGCTAGCTGGTCTGGGTTTCCAGAGGCAGAAACAGTCGCATGCCAAGCCCCCTGACCACGCCGTATTCGCAATAAGTGCAGAACCCCTATCCATGGAGCTCAAAGGGGCCACCAGACCTAAAGCGTCTCGATCAACCCTGCTCCCACGTTCGCACCACAACATGGGCGAGGACACACACCTCCGTCTAGCCCAAAGCGACCCAATCGCGAGCCCAACCGCGCCAGGTCTTATTGGCCTGACCGTGAACCACGATCCCCACCGAGCGAACGAAGGTGGCGTGATGGATTTCACGGGCCTCCCCGACGGGGAGGGTATCCACACAACAGGTACGATCGACCTGTACCTCACCATTCGGACCACGGATATCGAAACCAAAACCACGGTAGATATCAGTCAGAACGGTCGCCGCCCACTTCTCGTCGTCCTCCACCAATGAGAGATCATTCAGATGCGAGAAACACTAGGCACGACGTAGAAGACGAACAAGAGGTTCTGTACCTGACCAAAAACGAAATGAAAAACATTAAGTTGTTATTACAGGAAATGGAGAAGGGACATCCGGAAAAGGAGGTTGATCTCTTCACAGTTTCTGCAGTCAGTCACGCGACCGCTAGACTCAACGACGCGCTGGGCAACCCTGACGCGGGCCCCGAACTCAGTAGTCTTAGCGATGCTGCCCTGACAGTTGTCTCTCCCAACAAAAGGGGGGTGGACCAAAGTCGTCCCGTTAATTACCCCACAGAGGTAAGTGAGGACGCTCCTCCTCCCAGGGCCACCTTGGTCGCCCAACTGGATAAGAAGGATGAACCCGCAGATCAGAACAACTCGAAGGTCCAGGTGGAACCACCTGTCAACCAATTTATCTGCCACCTCACCGAAAAGGGTTCCACTCGAAAATTCTACCTGTCCCTCACACTGGAGGGCATGATAACCTGTGACGCCTTGCTGGACACAGCTGCAGACGTGACCATCATGTCAACTGCCCTGTTCCAACGACTGCGTCTACTCACAAATCAAACCAATAAGGATTTGGAAACGCGCCCATGTTCATTGAAGGTAAGACCGTTCTCCCACGAGAACATCATCCTAACGACCGTTTCACTCGTCCAACTGTCCGTTGGCCCCATGAAACTGGTCCACCCAGTCTATGTGTCGCCCTTCGATTCCATACCATTTCTGGTAGGAAAAGACCTGCTTAACCGGTTTGAACCCGTAATCGATTTCAAACGGCAAAAACTCTGGGCTCAAGTCCAACGACCTTTGACCCTGACCGTCCACGAGCCAAGAGAAGCACGGTGTTACTTTGTTCAAACCCCATCGGGTGAAACCAAAGAACACCCAAACCTTCCCTGGCCACACTCGATCCAACCACCCGACCTAAAAACTCGGATGGTGGACGAGCAACCAAGTCCAACGCCACCAACAGGTGCAGCTGCTGGACGGGATGACTTTTCGTGCTCTTCTAATGCGCCTGAGGCAGTCGAACCCTACTGCCCTCTGGTGGCCAATGGTACCGAACGCCACGAGAACCAGGTAACAGAAGTGCGCCGATACTTGGGGAATGATAGATCAGCCGCCAACCAAGAGTTGCGCAACACGCTGGCGCCACAGAACCCAAATATGCGGTCAGCCATAACGCCCTCCTGGTTCCCCTTAGACGTCGTCCGTAACAAAGTTGTCGGAGACAACGCCTACATACCAGTTCCAGACAGGAACCTGAATGACATCGAGAGCACAGTAGCCGAACACAGCGCCTTACGAGCCACACCGGAGCTCTTCAACCAGGCGTGGCTACCTGTCTCCCTCCCACCCACCCAATTTGCGCCCATCGGCGCAATGACTAAAGCGACCACCACCGGTAGCGACGTGAATCACCCTCCGGACCCTCGGTCCGTCGAACCTGCGTTCACATATGACGACTCAACCGCTCTTCAATATCAGGACCCGGCCATTTTATTAGCCATCAATTCCTTAACGGAAACACCCGAACCGCAGGCTACGCCGGCAAACGTCTGCGACGTTCCTGACTCGCCCTCCTTGGTAGACATGCGTTCTCTATTTCGAATGGTCACGGGCATCCTACAATGTGTTTCCGGAGCACACCCTTCGCCAGGGCTCGTGGTCCCCCGCAAACAAAGGGGGGAGACGCTAATGCATGCCCATGACACCCCGTCGGCGAGACACAAGGGCACCGAAGCAACACACAGAGCTCCCCTGCAACAACAGGGAACCTCGTTTCCTTGGTCCAACCTCCAGATCGACTGGATGGGACCTTCCACCAAATCGACACGAGGTAACAAAAACCTCTTGGCAGTGACCCGCGCATCCACCACGTGGATTGAACGCCTCCCAGCCACCAATGACACGACCGAGGCAACGGCCTATATTCTGATGAACCACGTCTCTTTCTGGTTCAGGCTTCCAAATCGCGTCGACTCCGACCGGGGAACGCACTGTACCGCAGACGTGATCCGACAAGTCTGGCAGACATTAGGGGCGAAAACAAAACCCCTAATCAGCCATCAACACCAACCTTCGGGCCAGGTAGAACGAACAAACGCATACGTTGCGCTCCAATACCTCGCCGACCTGCACGTACACCCGCGCAAGACTTTCGTTTTGGCGAAGAACCGACCAGAGAAAACGACCGAAGGTCAGAAAGCCTATCATGACCAGCAAACCTCCCACGTGGAACCTCAGGTGAGTGACGAAGTGTGGTGCTACCGATCCCTGCAGCATACCAGACCTGGTACGCTGGTACCAGGTCTGGTACGTGGGAAAACTCCTCCCACGTTGGACAGGACCACACACGGTCACCGACACACTGTCTCCAGTGGTGTCTCAGAGCAGGACCGATCAAGGCCGAAAGGACCCCCTTTTCAGATGGGTCCAGGGCAACCCAACCGAGTTGCACCAAACCCCCATGGGACTCGCAGGGGACCACCCGATAGCCAATAGTTAGTAGGACTCATATACTGTCGTTCTCAGAGATAATTAGAGCAATTATCACTCCGGTAACGATAGTTGACAGCGTAGACTGGTAGTGCGATAATTATTGGTTCAACCCCTCAGCGTAGGATAAGTTTGAATAAAGTGTGTCAGAGCGAACTCACGAACGTGTGGGTACCGGCCTACCAACCAGTTGGAAGACGGGTACCTGGTGTGATTCTAAGTTGACGTTTGTTCCAACATGTTTCTAACGACGCCTATGCTCTCATTCCCCACTAGAGCGACAACACTGACCCCAGCGGCCTGATACGAGTCCAGCAGGAAGCTGACAAAAGGGGGGTGTTCATCCATAAACCCCTCGCTCCTGTATAAGTTTCCTTCTCTCTTCCCGATGTGTACCAGTAGAACACCTTTTTTTTTTTTGTCGACTTTATGATGTGAAATATACCCATTTCCCCTAGATTCTTTTTTCCCTTTTAGAAGTTTTTCTTCTTTATTGTGTGGTCATAAAATCGTAGGTTAGCCCATACCTGGGAAATGTGAATTAGAATTAGGATAGACAATCATAGCCAAAGGTCGAGGCCTCGGCTCAGATTACTCACTGTGTGTTTTGCGTCTGTCTTGTCCTGCATGCCTGTAAAGATCCCCACGCCAAAAGGTTCTTGCTAACGATAAATAAACTTACCACATGAGTAGAATATGGAGCCATCGGAGTGTGCTCACTTAGAGATAGTAACACCGTTATAAGGACGGTAGGAGTTTAGATCGACTGTTAGCGATAGAATACTGGGAGACACTGATCTAACTCTGTTCAGACCTTCCTTCCTCAGACGGGACCTTTGGATTGATCGACGCCATCTAAAGAACCAGAAGACATCGATCAAAAGGGGAGAGATGTAGGATCCCTCTTCGGAGCTTTATTTTCTTAAAGTAAAGCCACTTCTGCAAAGCTGTGAACTCTCACCTAATTTCCCCCCCCCCCTCAGCAGATGTGCGTCTCAGTTATCTGAAACCTGGTACCAACCAGCACCGAAGCCATAAAACTCCAAAGATGTCCCCGTTGCCATGACAACGCTCAGCCGAAGATTAGCAAAAGCCTATAACTTTAGTACAGATGACACCCGGAATGAAGGAACCCTCACAAAGACCCTCACAAAGTGCTATAAACCCCCCCACAAGAATGCGGAAAGGACCAGACAGAAATCTCTCTCTCTCGTCTTCTGAACAGACGATGAAAAGTTTATACAAACAATTTTCTTACAGGACAAAACTACTATGACTTCCTTAAAATGTTATAACTCAAGACAATATAACATTTCACATTTCACGAACACCTGAAAAAAAGAGAGACTGGGAAGTGGAGTGAAATGATTTTCTGTTTCAAATTCCTGTCATTTTATAACCTGATCTTCCACAGGACAGTTTGTTAAATGAAAGGTTAAAAGTTATTATTCTGTGGACATAACTGTGATATTTGTGTTTGTGATGTTTTATTTCATCCTGATAATTAAGTTAATAACGGCTTAAATGTGTTTAAAACTTTGTGGACTACGCATGCCGAGGAGACAAACAATCAAAGACTCCGTCTCCCAGCATTCAGTGCGCCGGATTCCGGCGGGAAAATTCCCTGCTTCGAATTGGACAATATTGATCCTACCCCATTTATTTGCATAAACGCTCATGAATTATTCGGGGAGTATAAAGCTGGATCAGCCCTTTTGTCCCTCTCTTACTCTTTTGACGCTCTTCTCTTCTTGCTCTTGTCTCTTCTCTTGACTCTGAAACTTTCCCTCCTTTTTATTTTATTTTCTTTGAAACTTTGGTGGCACGGATAAAGACTCTGAAATCCCTTTTGGTTGCTTAATCTTAATTTTCTTAAGTTGTTTATCTTGTTTCGGCACCCTTTTTTCCAGACCTCATTTTTACAGAAGCTCGATAGTCGTGCCGCATTGACCTTTGATAGAACAATCACGAGACTCAACTAACGAAGTTAGTTGTAAGTTGATAACTTTTGTAATCTTTTTGCGTGCGGCTGCAGTGTCCAAACGCGTGACGTTTGACACCCGAAAGCCCCGCCTAGAACTTTTGCCAAATCCCCAGAGTTTTGCATTAGTGTAACAAATTTTGATTTTTGTTGGCCGTCTTTCCTTTTTGGGGCGCACGTCAACTTTAACGTGCAATCGAACTTTTAACTGCCGGTTCCTGTCGACCGAAGTCAGAGGCCACGGGACCAACTCGCCTGCCAGACGGGAGAAAGCGGTACGACCCGCCGAGTCACGCGCTACGTCCGGAGACCTGACTCCAGGGACTTCAAAGAGAGCCATCGACCAGACACGGTTCCCGGAGAGCCACTGCGAACTGTGCCAACCGATGCGACGACAGTAAGCGCCAGACTCGCCCAGGGTAAGGCTGACAGAGAATAAGATTTGGTGTCTCCCAGTGTTGACGGTTCCGACCGGTCCGTGCGTCACGAACCACGCTCGGACCACACGTCCCCATTATTCGGCAGCTAATTAGTTCGAGAATTGCCCCTCTTTATTAATTTGTTCACTTTGATAACAGATTAGCTGTTAGCAACCCGTTCGTACCCGCCATCTTTTTTGTTATGACTCTCTTTCTTCCTATTTCTCTCTATCGTCACTTCCTGTCATGCGCTATAGCCAAATATGAAGAATTCGCGATGTTGATGTGCCTGTTTATATATATATATATATATATGAATGTCTTATATGTTTTGCGTTCTTGTCTGTGTCTAAATAAATGTTGTACAACGTATTAGCGACTCTGATGATTGATTTTCCACGGCCAATCCAACTCGTCAAGAACCCACTACAAATTGTGACTCATTTGTTCTTTTAAGTTTTCCGTCTTTTTACCAAAAGCCGGTGGCACCCCTAGATAATTATTAAAATATTAATAAAGTCACACGAGTCCCCCTACAGTAAATATGTGCAAAATCTAAAACTGGCATGGAGAGCAGTAAAAATCTGTATACTTTACAGTTCAGGTTGCAACTCAGTTAGCAATATTAACAGTTCTGTCTGAAAAAAAAAAATTCTGGACAACAAGACTTTTAAATCCCTTTGTTCAAGACGATTGCGTCATTCCTCCATGTTACATCAGATCTGCTCCATGTGTTCTCTGTCCTGCTGTTCTCTAGCTTGTTACTTCAGTGCGGCTCCATCTAGTGGCACAGATGTGTAATGACAACAGAAAGTCCAGTCCTCAATTATAAAATGACCCCATTGTTAAGAATGTTACTTCTATATTAAAATATCGTCCTGGGTGTCCTGCACTGGTGGAAAGGAGCCTTAAGGAGATTCTGTGCTTGTTATGATGTGAGGAGAAAAAGACTTATGTCAGATGCAGAAGTGGAGAGCGCTGTGGTTCATCTATTTATGAGCTGAGTTTTCATTCAGATTTCCACAATATTGCAAATATTAAAGTATGTGATTCCAGCGCCGCCATGATATCTGAACTGCCGCACAAAGCCACTTCAGGGTCACGTAAACTGGATAATTAAATATTAAAAACTAATTCAGTCCCATAGCCTGTTTTTTCATTTTCTATTTTTGATACAAGTCTAAAATTGAAATATATATATAAAAAAAAAATCAAGCATTTTTTCCTTTTTTTTGTGTTAGATTAAAAAAATGAAAATCAAAATAAAATGTCACTTTTTAAATTTTTTAATTTTTGATTGACAATTGAAAATGGAAAGAACAAATGATACACAGATTGAAAAAGTAACAGAACTTTTACATGGACACTTTCATTTTAAAGTTCTCCCAGACAGAAGATTCGACAGAAACAAGGTTATTTGTAAGAACTGACAAGTTGAACTCCCCGTTAAAAGTTTCTACTGTTACCTCAGAAATGACCTGTTTTAATGTTCTGATTGTGGCTCAGGATTTTGTTGGTAGACTTTTTTTTATTTTTCATAAAAAAACAGGATGACATTAATGCCCTGGTAGTGGCAATAAGCTTTATTTTATTTAACATTTTTTTTAATGAGATTTACACTTAACATGTGTTACTGACAAGTGCTGATGTTAAAAGTGTTTGAACAACAAATGTTATGACACTTTAGTTGATATGGCAGCAGAACATTTAAATAAAAGTGACCTTTACACTACTTTGAATTCATTATTTGATTTTGCGTATACAATGCGATTAATCGTGATTAATCAGGGAAATCATGCGATTAATCGCGATTAAAAATTTTAATCGTTGCCCAGCCCTAGTAGTTATATAAAATCACAATGTGTCCCCAAATCTCTGAACATAAATTTGGTCAATGCAGTTGTGTGTCCAACAGCAGTTTTGTCTTCTCTTTTAAAGGGCAGACCAAGGAAGATGAATGAGGCTCTAGTAAACATGGTTAAGGATTTACAAGTCCTTACCATCATGGACGATGACGGCTTTAAGGTCTTTGTAAGCTCGCTTGATCCAAGTTAAGTCCACCCATCCTGGAAGGCCCTCGAAGCAATGGTCACAGATAAGTAAAACAATACCCAAAAAAAGGCCATGGGGGATGTACAAAATGAATTTGTTAACCTTCCGGCTGACATGGTTCTTCAGTAATATGGATTCGTGCTCTGGTGTCACTCACCATTACATAACACTGGAGGCAAAGATGGCAAGAGATCTCCTTAGAGAAAAAAGGTTTTATGAAACCACACGACTGAGCACATAATGGAGGATAAATTCCCGGCTCATATCTGAGTGGGGAAAACCCACTAAAACCCAATGCATGGTGACCTATTACACCGTGTCCATGGTACTTAGTGCCAAGCCACTCGACCTATGTCTCTAACCTCAGTTTGATTGCAAAGTAGGCCCTGGATCAAACCCCAGTGATCAATGATATTTGTCAGTAAGCCTAGAATATAGTGGGATTTTTACAGAAGCAGAAAAGAGAAATGCAGGGACTGATGAGCAGAACAACTTGCAAATTGATACAAGAGGTGGAGACCAGACAGAAGACCACTTCTGACATGCTTTAACGCCTTTATGAGCAATTGGAGCCGGTGGCTGCTGCCCTTTTCAATTTAAGCTGCGATGCAGTTCCCCTGACAGGTTTTGAATATAAAATTATTCAAGAAGCACGGCGTCTACTGCAGCCAATCACACTTGCCACAACAGAGTTGTCAGGAGAACACAGCGTCAATGTGAAAACTCATTCCCCTTTACAGGACGACGCAGCACAAGCTTTCAGGGAAAATGAGCATCACAGCAACGGGCCGTGCATTCAGGTGGCTTAAGCTTTGGAAATAATTGTGATTCCAAGAAAAAACAGAAAAACAAACATACATACAAATTTGCGATAAATCAAAAAAAAATGTGTGTTTGGTGTCAAGAATGCATGGCGCCATGAGTGAAAGTGCATGTGGATATGACATTTGCAGCCTTGTAACGAGCAGATTTTATCTCTGAATGTCATAAAACATTTTTAACGCCCTTTTGCTTCCTAACTTTTCAACATATAAGGACACTGTTGAATCGCCTCTTCATAATAGCCAGTCCGCTGCGGTGTTCCCGTCTTCTTCTTACTTCCTGTGAAGCCAGGTGGAGTCCACATCTTGTCATACTGATGACAGGGTAAAACATTTTAATACGGCCTGTGCGCCTGCTCTTGATTCTGCTCATTCCCTTAGATCTAAATCTCCCCACAGATAGCTGTGCTCCCTGGATAAAACATGACAACAGTTTCATTACAGGACACAGATGGAAATCAACACAACTGCTTTTGCACTGCCTTTCCAGGGCAGGACTGAGGGACTTGTTGAATCAACAAATAGATGCAGGAACCTGCTTATTCTAACAACTTCATCTCTTCAAACAACTGCAATCTATGATTTCTTGTCAGATCAACAGGCAGAAACACAACCCAGTCTTGACCATGATACTCTAACTCAGTGATTCCCAAAGTGTGGACTGTGGCCCCCTGGTGGGTCGTTGCGGTACTGCAGGTGGGCCGTGAGAGGTCATTAAAATTAAACAAATATGTTTTAAATCCTCGATCTTTTTAAAATATGTTTTAATTACTGTAAAATATTAACGACATGACTTAAAAACATTTGTGTTTAAAGGTTTCGGTGGGCCGCGGAGATTTTTCACATTTCAAATTGGGCCTTGGTATTCTGAAATGGCTGATCTAACTGATCACTGGGGTTTTCTTGTGTAGCACTCCAGAGCTTTGCTCCTTACTTCACTAGCCAAATGCTTTTTGTTGCAACTGATGATGGTACATTTTCATTAATTCACATCAGGGGTGTCAGACTCAATTTCACTGAGGGCCACATCAGCATCATGGTTTCCCTCGAAGTGCCAGATTGACAGCATGAATGTAACAAAATGCAATGAAAATCAAAATAAATTAAACTACAGCTTATTATATTGTTAAATGACTCATTATTATATGAAACTCAGCATTTGTGGTTGTAAACCTGCTGTAAACATCACTGAGAGTATCCATTACCTTGGTTTCAGAAGCAGAAGCAATTCTTTGTTTTTCTTGTGGGCTAATTTTAGCATACTTAGCTCCGTGTTTGCTGTCAAAATGCCAACGTAAATTATACTCTTTCACACTGACATAAAAAGACAAACTGTTTTTCCACCTTGAGATACAAACTAATATTTGTTTTCCCATTGTTCATGAAACTGCCTTCCTTGTGCATCAATTTCTCTTTTCTTGGACATGTTGGGGTTAGTTTGTAGAGGAAGTCCATCAGTTCTGAAAATCGTCTTCATGGTGAGACACCATTATCATTGTGGGTAATGATGAAATGCATTGTTGGAGATGTCATTTATTGTTAATATGTGCTTTAAAGCACTGTAAGTTTATTTAAAATATTGCACCAGCTCTCGAGGGCCACATAAAATGACGTGGTGTGCCACATTTGGCCCACGAGCCTTGTGTTTGACACATTTGATTTACATGTTCAGTTTCTCATCCTAGCCATCTCTCATGTAATCAGTAAAATAAATTGTTCTGTGTTTATAGCGACATATGCTGGCCATTTAATGTACCTGCAAGGTTAGTTCCTTACATTGAGAAGCCATCGGTTTATTGGTTGAGAGCGGTCAGATGGTTTCATGTCAACTTCCTCTTTGGCCATTTTGTAACAAGACACTGGTGGAAGAGCGTTTTAATGCTGTGTCTTCAGTCCTTAAGCATCTGTTCTGTTTGTTCCAAGCCTTCTAGAAGCCTCGCTTGTAAGTGATGTAGCTAAGTTTATTGATTTAGTATTCCTGTGTCTTGTAGGGTTTTGTGTAACTATTTTGTGACGCTGTGTAACATTAGCAGTTCACCCTTTTCAGCTTTACTATGTTGTTAGACCAGATGTGTTGTATATATGCAGTGATTTAATAACCAGCCTCTCTCAGGAAATGTGTACTTTATATTCTGACTTTATTTACACTATATTTGGACTATCTTTTGTAAAAGAATTGCATTATTTGTATTCATTGGAAAGCCATTAGACTAAAATGGAACTTTTATTTTGTGATTACTTTAAAAGATTCACTAACTAGAAAGCTCTGTCCAAGATGTTCTCAAGTAAAAGAGACTGGACTTTATTCCTCGTATCTGGGTCATCACTCAGCCTACAGTTACTGACTGTTTAGCTATCTGTCAACTTGTGCACAATAAGCACACGTACTGGAGTACAGAATACCATCTGTTACCCTTTTATAGTAAATCTCTTCTATAAGGCCGGTGACCTTCCTGCTATATTTCTACAACATGGTGTGAACAGCCTGGCTCCTTTATATGTCAGTAAATTTTGATGCCGCATAAGCATCTTGTCCGGTTGTACTGTTGGTTCACATGTGGCTAACTTAGCTGCACTTCGGCGCAGTGCCACCTAAACTCCAACTCACCAAGTCTAACCCACAGCTGCACTCAACACGACTCCGGACCAAGCAGCCAAGCTTGGATTCTACTGGAAGTCAGCCTGGCGCTGCTGTCTAATGTCTGCCCGGCGCTGTGGCCATCCACCAGACCAGTCCCTGCGTTCAACCCGGCACCAAGGTCACCTGCCCCTTATTGAACTGTCTTGCCTTTCGGCCAATCACCTTAGTCTTCCTTTTGATCCCCTTTTTTTGGCTCTGGACTAATAAAGGACTACTTGTTGGTGACTCTTGCCTCCCCAGCTCCTGCATTTAGGTCCTAACCCCCAAACCGTAACAGTGACTTTGTCTTTTCAACTGATGGAGGTAGTGACACAGCTGCAGAAATGTTTTCTGCCATCAATCCAACAAAAGTCTGGCTTCTACAGTCCACCTGGTACATCATCAGCTTTCCAGGTGTTTAATCATCCCATCTAATATGAAAACCACAATATTTAATTTTCTTAAATTGCAGTCGTGTTATGGCCTGGCTGCTTTTCCCTCTGAGTTCACACTGGTTTGCTTCATAATTTGCAATAAAGAGAGCCACTTTTCATACACACACATACACTTCATGCACTAAATAAATACTCTGAATAAAGCTGGAACCAAAAAATAACTGTTTCTCAGCTGTTGTCCTCCACCAGCTCTAAGACTGTGTCCTTCACATCGATCAGCTACTGTAGATTCTGCTGTTGGTTCTGTAGACTTTTTGCTGTACAAAAACTTGCATCATTTGAAAATACCAATTGGTAATCCTAGAGATTTACACAATATTATGACAGTGCCTGGAAAAAAAAAGCAGTCTAAGCTTTTCTCCTGGATACACTATGTAATTTGGCAGTGCACCTTATTTTGTGTTCTCAAGACAGCATGGTGGTTGAAGAGTAAAAGTAGTACTTTTTGCACTTGCTGTATTACCCAAGTTAACTAAGTGACATTTTTCTAACCTTGTTTCTCTAAACTTTAATTCATCACTATTTGAAATATTTCATTGTAAAAAAGCTAAAATAAAGAAAGTGTACCAAAATCCAGACCTGTCAGTTTGGATCGGGGTTTATCCACTTCCTTGGTTGATGGGATTATGAGCTCTAAGGCTATGAAGTGGCACAAAAGAAAGTTTCGCCCAGAGGATCCCCCTAAAGACATGGAGGTTAAGTCGCCTTTATGCCACTCGTTTGGTCTTTCTGCCATTTCCTCTAACATCATCACTTTCTGGGTGTCGTGCTGCCAGGAAGTACGAATAAATAAAATAAAGTAGGTTTTGAGAATCTGCTGGTCCTGGTTTCAACTCTGGCAGCACTCATTTCAGTAATATTAATAAGCATCGTAGGTCAAGACAGTACTTCTCAAATAGTGGGGCGCGACCCCTTGGGGGGGGGGAGGCGCTGTGTGGTGCCAGGGGGAGGGGGCGTGTGACCCCAGGGAACATGCCTTTTTTTTTTTTTTCTTTTGCTGTACTGGAATAAAGTGTAATTACACATATACTAGAGTAGGCGGCAGTGGCGCTCTCATTGTCACAATGTGCTAGGGAGTATTAGCAGCACAGGGCAGGAGATATGAAGTGAACAAACTTTCAAAAGACACCACGGAAAAATATTTAACAGAGATGGAAAGAAAGGTGGAGAGAGATGGAGATAAAGAGACAAACAAAAGTCACCAGGAAGTTAAGATGAGGAAATATGACCATGCTGATGTAGCGCTTGGCTTCACTATGACGACGGTGGAATTGATGCACTTTAAACCTTTACAGACTAAAAAACAATGTTAATAACGTTATTATTTGTTATAAGTTGATATATATTTCTTTCTTTCTTGTTTCTCTTAATGTTAATAAGGATACAGCATTATGCAGAGGTGGATAATTGAGAAGCACTGGGTTAAATTAAGCTCAACCAGCTAAGCTATAACGGCTAACTCTAACTGAACTAAGATGGTTTTGTGTTCCAGCACTTTTCATTCCAGCCTTTTGCAACGTGCCACGCAGTATGAGGTAAAAGAAGCTTCTGAATCACCGTATAAAACCTGTGGGCGACGACATCCACCTACACCGCCATCTTGCTCCGCCCTCAAATGAGGGCTTGTCTGTTTTTGCTAATGAAATCAAACATGGGGAAAAGAGATGGCGCTATCACATGTTTTTGCATTAGTTACTCAGTATCAATGGAGCCTACAGTGAATTTCTGATATGAGACAGAATTCATCATCATGATTATTATTATTATTATCTCAGTCCCAGTTGCATTTAGCTTTTAACTGCTTTCAATTTCCCAGAATAGTAAGGGGCTAACTTATTTCAGATGTTTACATAGAAGGTGTGCTGCATTCTCCAGAAGTCCAGATTAAAATGTCTGCACAATGGATTTATGTTGGCACTCGGATGCCAAACTGGCTGCCTGACCTACAAACTGCTTTCAATCACCCTTTGTCAGCTTCAGAAAGGATAAAGTGTTCATCATTTTATGAACAGCAAACATCCTGTCACAAAGTATGCTAAATGACTGCGAACATGACGTCCAAGCCACACGTTTTCCTGCCAAATACGAAGCGCTGAGATGCACAGATGCAAGGACGGCGACGGCGGCGGCGGCGGCGGCGCCGGGTTGTGATATTCAGGCTTGTAACAATGCCAGAAGGAGTTCACAAGCAGCACATAATGCAATCAGCAAAGCATAACAGCTGGTGAGGTGGTTCCTGTTGTGAATGCAGAGGCTCTGGCGTCACCCAGATTCAGTTATTAAAAGAAGGTCCCCGGCCCCGGCAGTCATTATCAATCTGTCTCAATCTCCTGAAATAACAGGTCTTGTCCTTGGTGACTGTCAGCAGAAAAGCTCGGAGTTTAGTTCCTTATGCGACGTGGAGACAAAACTTTGACTCATTGAGGAGCTGATGAGCATCGAATCACCGGTGTCCTCTGAGAAACGCACCGAGGCACCTTCTGTTATAAATAACTTGTAAATCTGTTACATAAAGGCCCGGGTCAGTGACTGAACTCCTCTAAATCCATATCAGACAGTGTAAATAGTCTCCAGTAGGTCTGAAGCCGAAAGCTCCCAAGATGTGTTTGAACGCAGATTTATTTTTCCTTTGCAGGTTTGAGTAGACAGGTCTTCAATCACAAATGAGGAACAGCTGGGATAACGGGGAAAATGTAAATCTGGCAAATGCAAATTAAGACAAAAGGGAAAAAATAAGTCTTATTCTTGCATTCGCTTTGACATTTATTTCCTTGCAGATCGTATAACCATAAGATATGTCATGTATTGTTTTTGTTTTTTTTTCCCTCATCAACATTAAATTTCAAGACAATATGTTCAGAAAGAAAAAGCTAAAAGGTTGAGCTGGTGAAGCTTTAACTTGTAATGTATTCCTTCTCATAACACTTCTGATATTAAAGTAAGGTTTTATATTGACCCGTCATCCCTGCAGACAGCAGTCCGCGGTTATCACTGCCACAACTCTAACCTTCTAAATATTAATCACATTCATCATCTGGAATCCTGATTTGTCCAGGACACATTTGTGTGTCTGGGTGGTGGTCCATCTCAGGTGGACTGTAAACTCATCCAGATGATGGACTCCAGAAGGAGAGCTATGCAAATCCCGTCCAATCTTTCTCGCACATCCGTGACAAAGTGAAGATATTTTCATGGTTTTGTATGATGAAATCATCATCAAAAGTTCCAATTTGAAAGTATTTCAAGGATATTACTGTGTGTAATCAAGCAAACGTATCATTTTGGGTCCTTCAACACAGGTGACCCAGACAGGGATAAGACCCTGACTTGTGTCTAGGTCCCTTTTAACCACAGACCAGCTCTTGTGATCCACAGCCATCTGTGATGGATCTTGCTGAGCAGTCCCCTGATCCCCGGAGTCTTGACGGCTCTGCAGAGCAACTACAGATCCCCGACAGCCAGCCTTGATAAGGAGACTCTGGGTCTTTCCACCCCCTTCATTCATCAGCAAGCTTTTTCCTCTCAAATCCTTTTCCATCAGCTCTTCCCAGGAAGCTGTTACTTCCAGTTGGAGCACATGGCCCGATAACTCAGACACATGAACTCTCTCAGACCAGAGCGTGTACATGTCTCCCCAGGTTGATCTTCAGCTGCCAGAAGCCTCCTTACTCAGGCTTGTGTGATGTTGTGGCTTCTCTACAGTCATGATGGAAGGCAGCAGCTCCTTGCTGTCTACTCAGAGAGATCTCTGCAGTGAAGGCCTCTGCTATCACCCTGGACACCTGGTCACAGCACCTGACGGCCTGACGGACAAGGGCTTGATGGATACACAAGCTTGACACGGTCTCTCTATTCTGGAATCACAAACATCAAATTAAGTAAGAGAATCGATCACATCAGAGTGATGGAGAGAATTTTAAAAATGAAAAAAAAGAGAGAAAGTGCTGTTGGAGAGACCAAATGAAAGCATCAGGAATACAGAAGGAAAACTGGCCCATCTGTAATTTCTAATTAATGAACACCTAGACTGAAAAGAGCAAAGTATGTGAACACTTTGAAATGAAAGATTTTCTGCTTTAATTGGCCATAAACTGTGATCTGAGCTTCACCAAAATCACAATAACAGACAAAAACACCAAATTTCATCAGTACCCCAGTACCACAAAAATGGTATCCACTAGGTGGCAGCACCAGCCGAAACCAGTCGTTGCTGTTGCATTTAGGGGCTTTTGCGAGATACGTAAAGTTCCAGCATTAAAAGTGGCGATTGAAAAACTCCCAGTGATTCGAAAGACAGTGATTTAGTGTGAAGATGAGGACAAAATGGGAAAAATTGTCAACGTGCTGAAATAACTGGAGGAAGACATGGCAGAAAAATGCGACTGTCTACAAAGTCCCAGAAGAATTTAAATTCTGCCACCTTTCACCTCATTAAGCTATACACCTTTTCGACTTGAAAATTGTGGACATGCGCCCCCTAGTGGCCTCGCCATAACTGGAGGGTGCGGTGCTCCACCAACTAACCCAAATGCAGCAGCGTGGAGCATTTGTTACGGATAACGCAGACATGTCTTGGATTGATGATGTTAGGCAGTGGCCTCCAGTTACAGATGAAGGTAGTTTATCGCTGTTTTTAATGATTGGTTATGGAAATAGCATGATCTATTCCCATAATCAAACACTAAAAACTGTGGAACGCTGCAACGCTGGCTATAACTAATGTCAACAAGCCATAAAGATTATGCTACTGTAACGTTAACGCTAGCGGTAAATTAGGCTATGTGTTAATGTTATATTTAATTTATTTTATCATTCTCCTAAGTCACTCATTCATTCATTCCTTCATTGATTTATAGGCTTGTGCTAGTGCCGAGGGCTACAGTAGCCTCATACTGCTGTTCTTTCAGCCAGAATCGTCCGGGACTCTCAGCGAGACTATGAGTAGTACGAGATTGAATGTTAACGAAAACTCACCCGGCTGTATTTATTTGGAACAAAGTCCTTTCTGTTGATATTTTTCACCCACGTCTTCCTAACTTCTTGTTCTGCAAACAAGGCAGTCTTCGTGCAGTAAAGGCTTGTATATTTCACATACTTTCTTCTTCCATTGTTGAATTTTCACGCCATTGTTGGCACAGTTTATGGCGGAACATGTATTCCCACTCGACAGACTCGACATTATAAAAATATATATTTGTAGAAAGAGAAAAACACTGGTTAATCTGCGAAATCTGTGAAATCGTCGCTCTGTGTCGCTCTGTAGCACCCTCCAGCAATGGCGGACGGGGTACTTCCGGGGGGCTGGCCCGAAAAGGTCTATAGGTGAGTAGTTCCTATTTTTCCTTTCGGTAAGCCCCGCCCCCTCCCGCTTTTCCCTAGTTACTGTTGCTAGGTCTGACACTCTTGCTGCTCCTGCAATAAGGACTCTGTTAATTCGCTATATTTACGATGTGTATCATCAGTAACTGAGGGGGCGGTGCTTACCGAAGGGTCAATTGTTAAGAAATAATACCTAGTATTATGCCTCTATAGTGGCTTAGTGGTAGTGCTTTGCGCCTACCATGTTGGAGGTCTGCGTTTGAATCCTGGTTGCGTCAGCAAGAGGTCCGGACTGCTGACAGGTCGTTCCTTCCTCTCCACTCCCAGATTCTGGAGGTGGTCTCTGATAAACGTGCTCTGGTTGAGCATTATCATCTTGTAGGATAGAGTTTGGTCCCAGGCTGAAGATATGGGCCTGCCACTGGTAGCGGGATTTCACCATCACTCTGCCTCCTGCAAAAGATGTTGCTCTATCAGCATTCAGTGGAGGCAGTGTGATGGTGTTAGGCGGCATCTCCCTCACTGGAAAAACAAGGCTCGTCATCATCGGAAGGAATCTCAATGCAGAGAGATATCAAGCTTTCTAACGCTCTTAAGAGTGATTGCCAAGAAGCATTGTTACAACAAAGAACTAATCTACCAAACACAAATTTCCTTACTTTTTGTGCTTTGTTTATATTCATATATTTCTAGGGAAGTTGTCTGTCCTTTTGTGTATTCTGTCATATATATACTGTATTTGCACAGTTTTTTCACTTCACCATGTCAGGCTTAAAAAGGTGCTCCAAGAACATATGTTCATATAATCTCAGGGATGCGTGTGGTGCTCACATTCATCCTCTATAAATACCAGTTTGTGTGTAGGAAAAGGCATATGCGAGGCTTTTATGTGCTGGCATCTGTGATGAATCTGGCCCCAGGACTGTTTAAGAGAGGATTTATTGCAGAGGACAGAAGTAAATGAGGAAGCCCGTTTAGTGATTTCCCTGAGAAACAAGGAGACATAACTTGGAAACAAGCTTCTGTTCTGAGTACACTGATATTACTTACCCACATTGAAAGCTAAAACCCCTCTAAATGCACAAAGCAATCTGAAAATGACTGGAAGGCGGGCCAGGTTATACTCAAGGCTGGATCTGAGTCCTCCACAATAAACTAGAGGTGGTCAAGTCATCACCACCCAGGTATACACCGCCATTCAACAGGATAAGGTTAATCTCGCCCTGCTGAAAATGTACGGCTGCCACAGTAAACTATAGAAAAAGCAACGTGTTGTAAAAGTGTGTACATTATTAAGATGTAGAAGTTGATTATGTAGCTTAAGCCGCGACAGTTTAGCTGATGACGTAACATTTTGTCATGTTGTATTTACAAATTGCAGTGCTGTTGTAGAAAGACAAGTTTGTTCTCGTAAGCTATGAAAATTTGGGGGGGGGGGGGGGGGGGGGGGGTCAGTTAAATCAAGCTGAGCACACTGATGTGATAGATATGAACACATCAGGATTTGACAAACAGATGGAAAAACTTAATCACAAATCTGACTTTGTTAAGGGGAAATAAACGCACACAAGGAAATGCACCTCTAGTGGGTAAAAAGTGGTATTGTAAGATGTGCCAGGCCGTGCCCCAACTATTTTCAGTACAGTTTCTCTTCTAGATCTAGAACTGATGTTGCAACAGATTGGCTTTAAAATCCTGACTAAACAGGCTGAGCAACAATGGCCTGCCTTTAAACCTCTTCTTCTTTATTTCTTTATATTTAATTACTGTGCTTCTGCATCCTTGTAAACTTAACTGCACTATATTGTCCTTGTAGTTGTTTGTGCTGCTCTGGCCATGTAGCTTCCAGAGCTACATGCTGACCAGCAGTCCGATCATCTGACCATCCCAACATTTGCTGCCTACACCTCTTTATAAAGTCATCTCTGTAGTAATTAATGATGTAGCAGTCGCAAGTATATAGAACTCCATCCTCTCTGTCCTTCTTCCTCCTCTTTTCTTCCTTCACCCAGCTGGTTTTCAGCAGGAAGGTCCCCTCTTATGAAACAGGTCCTTCTCAAGCTTTCTTCCTCTTATAGGGGAGTTTTACCTTGCCACCGTTTGGCTTAAAGCTTTTTCTCCCAGTAGGGGAGTTTTTTTTTTTTTTTTTTACTTACCACCGTTTCTTTACTAAACTTTTAATAATATTTGCTCGGGAGTCTCAATCTGGATCTCTGAAAAGCACTGAGAGACAATTATTGTCATAGATGCTATATAAATAAAGCTGAAATTGAAATTGACTATAGCCCTAACTGTATTTTGGAAACCTAACTTTTCAACTCAACCTGTCATCATTTGTGAATTGAAACATTTACCTTTCAATGTTGACCAACTTTGAAATAAAACAATCATGGGTTTCCTCTGAATTTCCTACCTGGTTGTAGTATATGCTGTGAAGGTAATGCATCAAAACCGTAAAGAAAATCATCCTTATTGTATAAAGATCAGTATAAATAGGAGACAAGGCTATAACGAGATTTCTTAATTAAAATCCCATATCCTTCTGTAGTAACAATAAAACCAATACAAAGTTTCAGATTATAGAGTATATCTATACAGGACAGCTCCCCAAGTACCACAGGCAGTTTCAGTCATGTAATTAACTATCTGGACATTGAAAAAAAAAAACTTTAGTTCAACAGTGGCTTCAACAGAAACACTTTTTGAGTCTGACACAAAAGGACTTTTTGCAGAATCAAAGAAAAACAACTGAGAGAAACTGTTGCAGGTGCCTTTGTATGGCAAAATAAACACATAAAAATAAGAAAGAAATAGAAATGTTTGACGTTTAGGTATAGGTACTTAATGTATAAGTACATCTACTGTCATGTGAAAAACAAAGAATACTTTAATTCTACGCCACCACAGAAGCAGAGAGTGTAAAGAACAGAGGACGTCCTTACTGCTTCCAAAGGGTTTAAGAGGGCTGCCAATTAAATAAACTTGATGAATTGATCATTAGCAAGTGTGAGCACCTCTATAAAAGCAAAGGCTTTGTCAGTTGTCTGGTCTGGTCCCACAGTGCCAAGAAGGAAATCATCAGCGAGGGTCTTAGGATAACAGTTGTTGCTGCACATCTATCTAGGAAGGGTTATGAAATCCTTTCTGAACTATTTGTAGTTCATAATTCTACTGTGTGAAAGATTATTAAGTGGAAAACAAGCAAACTCGTCATCACTACCACCTCTGGACAAGGTTAACATGAGGCTTCTTTTTTTGCCAGTAAATTTTTAACAGTCATTACGCAGTTGTCTGAGGGATCAGAGATCAGGGGTTCATCTTAGACTTAGACCCTCGTCCTTTACACAGAGAAAGTCCTTCAGCTATTTTTGACGGTTTCAATCATATTCTACCCGTAGAAGAAGAAAAATATGCATTCCTTTCCTATCTTTCTTTTAGGAAGGTTCTTTTTAAACATTTCAATGATTTACCCACATGTTTGATGACAAAGTGGAGATCCTCTGTCCATCTTTTGCTCCACAAAGACTCAGCCCTTCATGGATACTGCACACATCTTCTGAAATAATATATATATTTTTTTGTTTCACCAACCTCTTCTTTTTTTTTGTTTAATACTGTCTTGTAGTCCTTAAGTGCAGAATTGGATATAATGTATAAAGTCAAATGCATTTTTGAACTTGGGTACTATATACTACTAGTGCATAAAGATTTTGGCCAAATTAAGTACGTATCATGCAATATGCAAAGAATTGTACATTCTGCACAATGCAAGAAGTACTTCGACAATTTGCTGTTTTCTGAGAAAGTTTCTAGAATGCAACTGACCAGGCTACCCCTCATAATATATTCCATAATTCAATGTGTGATGACAGCAGGAGCCAGCTGCTTCCATTTGTGCCATAGCATAGTTGTTTTTACTGATGTTTACAGCCAGACCACTGTGCAGTACATAACACATGCCACATTGTTAGTCCCTCTCGAATCTTTACATGCTGTATGTTTTACCTGCACAAATCCATGTAAATGGGTTAAAGGATGGTGATAAAGCAAACCTCATCCTCTGAACCATATTCAGCCAGTGACCCGAACGCATTTCTTTTGAGACATCCTGGAAACAAAAGGAAAATGCTTAGTAAGAAGTCCTACTGTTTCCACCAGGGTTTGAATAAATAAGTAAATAAACTTACCTGGTCCTCAAACTTCACCTTTTTATGGCTGCTGAAGCACTTGGCTGTTGTGGACTTGCACTGCCTAGAGATTATGAGTCTGGCCAGACGCAACCAAACTCTCTCTTTCTCTGCTGCAGAATCAACTTAACCAACTGAAACAGGGCAGGAGCAGGTTTGATGCAATGATTTATCCATGAGGGTCCAAGAACCACGATTCAGAAACAACCAACATGGCTACAAAATTGCTAATTAACACCTTGAAACAACAGGTTTTTCCTGCATAACAACAACAGCAGTCATTCAACAGGGTTCTTTCTCTGCTGTAGACTGTTTTGGATGTCTTTTGTTGATGCTAGTTTGATTATTGCTCTGCTTACGTCACATGCTTCCTTTCTCTTATTGTCTGTTTGTCCAGTGACGTCCAGAGGCCTTTTCTTTCGAATCCCTTGAAACTGCTCTGGGAAATCTGAATAGAATCCAGAGAACCAGAGTAATTGTTTGTATTGACCAGGCTTGAGGAGTATGGTCGAACAAGGAAATTCTGCCCTCTGTGATGTCAGAGTTGAGCCCATGATAGAAAAAACTCTCCCACAGAATGGGTTCTCTGCATCATAATACAAACACTGCAACCTATGTTTAGCCTTAGATCCATCGTAATAACAATGTAGATAAGCCAGAAAACATGGAACATCACATGGCCTCTTAAAATATTTTGCCTTCCATCCGTTTGAAGCTATTCGAGTGAAAGCCTTTCATGTTATTAATCACCTACATTCATGACTGGAATGTAACCAGACCTTTTTCAACAGCCATATACAGTCTCTCTGCACCAAAGGCTAATGCAGTAACAAGGACTCTTTTATTTACATGTCATGCACCATGTAAGATCTCCTGGTCTCGGTGCCCGGATGCCTCTCCAGGAATGATATCGACTGCTTGTGCACATCCAGACACAACCTGGCGAGACAGCACAGCACTTTTCATTCCACTGACACAACAAGCTGCCTATATGGAGGTGCCTGGAGGCCTGGCCATTGTTATAATGAAGCAGCCGAATCAAATGAAAAAAGAAAAGCACTTTCTTGTATCTTTCTCCTCTCGCTCTGACACCAGTGTTGCATACATGACTGAATGAGTTCGAGGCACCAGCTTTGACACTCAAACAGCGTGCATTTCGAATTTGTATTGCCCTGCTGCACGCTACACTTGAAGCCCTTCTTTTTTTTTTTTTTTCCTCCTGAAATAGAAGACATCATGACCGTTTCTCGTATGCCGTCCTGGAAATGCACTCCCCTTGGAAATCCCCAACATGAGACAAACAAACATCCTCCCCACGATACATCAGCTATTCATTGAAATTTGCATGGTTCTGTCTGATGCTGCCAAGACTCACTCTCTGTGCAATGCTAATCAATTCCTGCAGCGGCTGGATAAGACCACTGCTACCTCCCTTTGAGCGAGCGCCAACACTAATATGAATAACTCATTTGCAATGTAAAACAAGATCAATTAGTAATCCAGCATGGAGGGTGCATTCAAACCACTCCTCAAACTAAAAATTAAATAATAAAAAGCTGTTTCATGAAATGGCGGGCTGTTGTGGTGTGTTACATTTAACGGGATTACACAATTCTGAAAGGTCTACATTTGTTTTGATGCTGCCATTTCCCTGTAAACCATTTTTTTTTTTTAAATCGAATGTACAATTTGCTCAAGCCACCCTTCAGTGCCGCTGCACCTTGACATCGTTTTGTTGATGTTTCATTGAGGTCATTGGTCACTGTACCTGAAGTCAAATCAAACCATATACTGGAGACCTTATCTTTCGTATTCTCTTTCTCCTTCTCTTGTTCCATATAGTTGGTGCAAATCAAGTGAGCAGTAGAAAAGGATTAGAACATAATTGAAGATAAGGGGATCGATCTTGTATCCTCTGTTTCCATTGAGTGTCAGAATGGTCTACTTTACTTGTTAAGGCATAAAAAAGGATTTTGGTATCATTGGATCGAAATATGTGCCATTGGAGGAGCAGGGGCTCATACCTATCCTCCATGGATGCTTAACTTAAAACGTCAATGGCAGGCATGCTAAGTAAAAGCTGAAGTTTGTTCTTGTCTCACTCAGCCCTGATTGATTCGTTCCACTCTCCAGTCAGCCTGGGGAAATCTGTTAATTAATTACCCACACATCCATCTTAATGTTTAACATCTGTTTTGGTATTAGTCCGATATTACTTTCTCTATGTCTGTCCGATTGATGAGGAGGGTGAGATGGGTCACTTTTTAATGTAAATATGTTTCCTTAAAAAATACGGCTTTCTAGTGGTCCTCCCAATCATGGAAGAAGAAGAAATTGTGTGACTTGAGTGTGATTTATCCTTTTGTGTAGCAAAAAAAAATTTCCAAGTGCTGCAAGAACTGTGTTATTTTTATCCACAAGGGTGGCAGCACCAGTTGTTAACGTGTTGAATTTGTGGCTTTTTGCTAGACATGACTACTTCTGGTAAAGAAAGCAACAAGCCAAAACAAGCGGTACAGATCATTCATTGTCTACCTCTAGACAACCAGCGTGTACGGCCGCGATCCTGGCGAGTGCAAATGGCATCAAAATAAAGAAGCCACATCCTTACATCCATAATCTATCCTTTCATGACTGACGTCACGTCACCTTGCTTGTCTAGATCCAAGAACTCCAGGTTACGTCAGGGTTGAGAGTTACCTTACCAACCAAAACACTGGTACCACCATTGCTAAACTCATATATCTGTTAAACTGATAAAAAAAGAAATTATTCCCACATTCATAAATACCAGTCAGCTTTTGAAACTCGCAGTCAGTGTTTATAAATGTTATCCTATTACTAAACAACTCTGGGGGTTTCACTATAACATGCCTGGAGTTTAAGGATCCCACTCAAAGCAGAAGGCATAAATCCTGTTTTTAGTAGTCAGCAGTTGAAAATGCAGTGAGTGTTCACAAACACATACTGCAACAACTCTTATAAAGGTAGACTGAGGTAAGACACTCGTTTTGAAGTAAAACACCATTATCAGTGTCCTTTGTGAACCGTGGTCTTTCACAAAAGTAAAGTGAGCTCCAACATTAGATGACAAGGTTACGATGTCATGCCGTGGTTCTGTAGTGGCTGGAAAAGCAAACCGGCTCCCTTAAAAGGTGCTAAAGAAGAGCCATCTTTGAACCAGAGGTGACGAGCGTGGTCTTCTTATTTTCCATGAAACTGAAACTGCATGAGCTTACTGACAAATTAGAAACTTCATTAAAATCAGCTTGATTTGGCGAAATATAGAAAGGAAAGTGGAAAGTATTTTTTAATCACGGATTACATAAATTTGCCAATCATTGCGCCACCTGTTGGCCAGCTGGTTCAATACTGTTTTAAAACATTTTTTTACCATGTGTCATCATGAATTTGCCTGTGAAGACTTTTGAAAAAAAATTTGAATGAAATAACTTAGGCTGTTAAGGAGCCATTTTGAAAAGTTACGATTGAAGCCTTCTGTAAGTTTACCAAATTTCAGACTTTCATCTCAACTGGTTTGTGAAACATCTAAAGAATCTGACATGTAGATCTGATATTGTAGCTCTTGTTTGGAGGCGAACTAGTTGGGACATCAAGATTGGTAACTGTAGTGCAAGCTTGTCAATAAGCTGGAATGATGGGATCCAGATCATTTGTGGATGGTTATATAACCTTCATCATCAGTGCACACTGTGATCAGTGTGGCTCTGGGGATCAAGCAGATCTTCAACTGGAAGACAAATATTGTGCAACCTGAATCATAGAATCTCATCTCTTTGTTTTAGTTCTGGTTTCATAAGAAGTGCCTTTATTCATTTCCTGGCTGCATATTTAACTAGAACGTCTCTGCCAGCAGGTCTGATGCTTTACCCAAAATTTATGGAGCCATTTTTCCAGTGCACCCTAAAAATTATGCTCTTCTCTCAAAATTGAATTTTGTTCATAGTTACTCAGCCATGTATACAGAAATCTTTCTGGCTGTTGACCAAAAATGTATTGTTCTGATGTGGAAGTCAGATCTTCCACTGCCAGTTGGACTATGGTTCAAAGAGTTAAAAAAAAAAGTAATCTCTTAAAAAATAAATTACTTTCTAAGGGACAAGATACACCTTTTCTTTTGAAAATATGAAAAATTGTTATTGAATTTATGGAACAAGAGGCATTTGACCATTTTGCCATCTCATTTAAATTTTGATGGCTGCAGCATATCTCAGGAAAGCTGGGACACTGGGGGAAAAAGGGTGGGAGAGTCAGTGGTACGAAGAAGGACATGTAGGAACATCTTTCAAGTACCTAGGTTCATTCATAACAGGTCAGTGACATGACTGGGTATTCATAGAGCACCGTCGGTCATTTTCACACTGGTGCTCTTTAGGTGTGGTTTGATCATGACTGTGGTTCACTTGGGTCAGTGTGAACACAACAACTGCATTCTGATTTACACCAAAATGGACGTGCCAAGACCTCGGTACAGTGTTACACGAACACCCACCACACCAAACTAACTGAAAAATACTGCAATGCAATGTTGATGCACACCAACGACTTCAGAGAGGCTCTAAAAAGTAAAGATGGGCAGAAAACAATTTCACAATAATGATCCTTCATGTACAATTACATAAAGGTTGCATATTTCATAATCGACGAGACATAATGTCATTAAAAGATCCAGACACTCTGGAGATTAACCCTTTAAGTGCCAAAGTCGCAAAATTGTGAAAAGCAACATTGCTGAATAAAACAGGCTGTATCTATAAATGTGGTGCTGAATCTTGTTACTAATTTTCACCAGGAGATAGCGGACATGTGTGCCTGTAATCTGAGAAGCATTTGTGGATGTGGTTCTATTCAAAATTTTAGGCTAAAGAGTCTAAAACGAGAGAGTTTCGGAGAAAACACCCTCTGGCACAGACACACGTGGCGGTAGTGCTGAGCGTAGCGAGAGCAGAGCCAGAGCGAAAGAGTGTTTTTTCATGTACTCACGATGCTGAGAGGTCGGTTTACCGTCCACGAAGAACTTTGTCAGGTTCTGGCTAACTCCGATCCCGAGAAGGAAGACATGCAGTTGTCTGGTGAAGCAGAAACTAACGTTGGTAGTGACGGCGAGTCCATGCGCCATAGTCCACTATCAGCGCATAGCATAGTGGATGCTTCACCTCAGCGTGGCCGGGGTGGAAGCATTCTGTGATCACCAAGCAGGGAACAGGGTCGAGGTGTCAGAGGGCCTCATAACACCGCAAATATGGAAAAATATAGTGGGGATGAAAATAACTGCTGTTGTCCTGGCAACGCAGGAGAAGCCACGGGGAAAAAAACACCTCTAATAGTGCACCAGAAATCACAGCAGCGATGATAATGATGATGATGGCTGGCAGTTATTGAGAGAAGATGAAGAGTATCAAAAGTGGAGCCTAAATTTTGATGAGCCTGTTGGTTTTTGTCGAGACGATCTGACAAATTCTGAGCCCATTGATTTCATCTCACTTTTTCTGAATGATGAATTCTGGAGCCTTATCACCAATGAAACACACAGATATGCCCACCAGTTCTTTGAAAGGGACAATTTTGAAACCAAACTCCAGATTTCATGACTTTATGATGTGATTGTCCCTGAAATGAAAGCTTTCATTGTGCATGGGGCTTGAGGAAAAATCTGAAATTGAGGACTACTGGGCAGGTGATGTCACAATAACCAAATTAGATGACAAATCTACTTCCATCCCAAATTTTGGTTCATACTAAAGATATTTCTCATTTACAGTATGTCTTTATCTCAAACCACTTTAAAGTTACAGCCTTTTGAAATCTTGATATCAAAATTAAACATTTTCCAATATGGCCGCCGCCGTGTGACGTCATAATATGCAAATTAGATGAATAATTTCACTCCCATCACAGACTTTGAGTCATACTGAAGAATTTTCTCATTGACAGTATACCTTTATCTCAAACTGCTTTCCAGTTATAGCCTTTTGAAATCTTGAGATCAAAATTGTATATTTTCATGAAAAAACCCTGGCACCTTAAATCAATTTTGGATGTCCATGATCAGGTCCTGAGGCAGCACTGCATTAAAATCAGACATGACTCTGTGATGGAAATCACTGCATGGCAGTGCCATCCACAAATCCAGATGCAGAGATGCCACCCTCCTCTACGGACCAGTGCTCATTCAAAATGGACTGAGGATAAGTGGAAACGATGGACCCCCATCCTCCAGACTAATGAGGGGAGAGACCATCCAACTTGTTTGCACATCTTCAGACATCAATGCTGAAAAGTATACACAGGTTTTCAAGCAACACCTGCTTCCATCCAGACAACGACTCTTACAGGGAAGACCTTGTTTCAGCAAGACATTGCTGAACCACAGAGTCCAGGTACTGAACCGGTTTTCCTGTAGTCCAGACCTGTCAACGATTAAAAACATTTGTTGCATTATGAAACAAAAAATATGACCCAAAAAAAAAAGCAGATGAGCAGCTTCAATCCTGTATCAGACAAAAATTGACCAACATTCATCAGCTGGTCTCCTCAGGTTCCAGACCATTACAGATTCTTGATAAAAGAGGAGATGGTACAAAGAGGTAAACATTGCTCTGCCCCAACTTGTTTTAAGACATGTTTTCAGTGTTGGACTGTGTATGTCACAGGGGTTTATGAGTTAAGGAAGTTGTTGTAATTCAGTTTTTATTCACAGTTTAAAAAGTGTCCCATATTTAAAATTTATAATCGGGCTTGTATTTGCTGCTGCTTCATTTTAAATCTCTGTGCATCTCTGTGCTTGTTTACGCTGTTTGTAGAGATCCTTGACGTGTGAAGTTGCGCGTCCTAAAGTGCTTTGGTGAGGATTTTTTAGAGCAGGAACACTCTGAACACCTTCACTTCTGCTCAGCTGAACATGAACTGAGATTGCTGTAACATGCAGTCGAAGTCTATTTGATGGGAAGGCAGTCTTTTTTTGTTTTGTTTTGTTTTACATCAGCACTGCATCACGCTATAGATTATAAAACACCAAAGGCAGCATTCTGTTCCCAGAGCAGCATTAACTTTGGATTTCGGTTCATCTCCTTTTATTAAGCTATTAGCAGTGAAAGCTAATCACTGAAAGGACTTGATCATACTTGGTTTATAGGCTGTGGGAGGAAAAAAGAGATCATTTGCATGGTTGTGTTCACACACTTTGCATTACAGGAAACTGCACGGTCACTTAAGTTTATAAGCGCAGCGTTCTGATCGGACGGACAAGGGGTTCTTTGACTGGATCTTTGCCTTGCCCGGGGCATTCTTGCAGGAAATTTATCTTTCCCTTGTTTGTTTTACTGCAGTCACAGAAGTAATATTTTCCTAACATCCCTCAGTTGCTTAGAGACAGAATCTATCATACAGTATACAGGTCTAGAGACTGTCTAAATGACCCTCAGCTCCAGACAACATCATTCATTCATTCATTCATTGAACGGCCAGGAAGTCTTTGATAGAACAATGCAGAGCAGATGCATCAGGACAATGACCCCAATGCGAACCTTTACAATGATAAATGATTTTACAAATGGTTGCAAGGACACAAGCACATTTCCCACTGGCAGATTTAAATCATGACGAGTCTTGCTTAAGTTGGGGCGTGCTCTGGTGATCTCAGTCTTTTAGGTCTAAGGTCTAAGAGCAAGGGTGAATTCCAATTCCTCCTTTAACCCTCAATCTCAACTCTCAGTCTCAAAGGGCAAGTGCTGTCCCGATTCTTAGAAAGTCAAATTGAGGGACCAGTTTGAGGGCTGTATCACCCTCAAAATTGAGAATTTCCGACACCACCCTTGGAAGTAAGGGTTATCCAGAAAGCACTGGATAATTTAGCCAAGACATCTTCGAAAAGGATGGTGACAAAAAAAGCTAGCTACAAACGTAAGTATCTTCGTATATCTTAAAGATATAAATGTTACGAAACCATCTTATTGTCTTTGTTTTGAGATTTTTTTCATGGATTAATATCGTTATTGCGTAACATTTATTTTTTTACTTTACGATGTTTGCTGCCGGACCGCCGGTGGTCCCGGCTTCACGTTACTTGTATACCTTGTTGTGTAGCGACGGAGGACTGAATAATGTATCCTCTATTGTGTTATTTGCTAATATTATTTGGAGAATATACAGCGCTATTTTCAACGTTATCCCTGTGTCACTTCAGGAAATACAGAGACAACACGGGCTCTGATACATTTCAGTCTGAAAGACGTAACTGCACTCGAGGGGTGTCCCGTTTTTAAATCACAAGATAACCCTTACACTTACTTTCGAGGGTTTAGATTGAGGGCCAAAAATTGAGGGTTAAGGGCGAGGGTTGAGATTGAGGGTTAAGGGAGGAATTGGAATTCACCCCAAATCTGAGGCAGTCTTTTCCCAAGTCTTGGGATTACAACAAAATCAAACATGTTTAACATTGTTGCAAGTCTTTAGTCTTGTCTCAATGGTCTTGACCTCAAATTTGGAGGTCAGTGTCTAATTGATTGTCCTATGATTCACAAACAAATTGGTTGCAATAGTAAGAACAGTGGTCTAAGATCCCAGTTTTTGCAAAACTCTAATTTACAGTCTTTAGATGTAAGATCGTGTCGTAAACTGGCCCCATACACCACCCTTATAAAGCTCCGTCCACAGGACTCCAGGATGAACATGGTTACAAACCATGAATTTACAAAACATATGAAGCTGCAATCAAACAAATTCATGAACATAAAGTCGTCATTTCTGCCCCCAAAATTGTCAGAGTGCAGAATATTTCAACTTAAAATGAAATTACTCTCTATGTCAAGCGTCCTCGGATTACTTCAATTTGTGAATTGGTTCTTTGTAAGTAAAACTGCAGTGAACAGTAAAATGATTAAATAATCTTGGAGCTATGAAGCCCCAGCTGATCATCAAGGCTTGAGGACATATTAAAACTGGAATATTTCGAATCTAAAGGACAAGACTGGGTTGGCACTTTTATTTCTTAGCACAGTCCAATCAGACTTAACTCCTAAATATATGGATCCATTCTATCAATGTGGAAAAGTGGAAAACTATGCCTCTTCAAACCACCCTGACTGGCTCTTACATGCCACAAACATGCTTAAAAATCTGATCCAGAAGCGTGGATTTTAGGTGGTTATTGAGCATTTCTTTTACGCACTGTTCTGTCTAACCAAATAGGCCATTTTATGCTCCTAATATGCTTTCATTTGGATTCAGTCAGTTCAAAGCCAATCCAATCATTCCAGTGTAGGTGAATATACACAGATACAGGCTTATCGAATCAACACTGTTGAAGATGTTTGGGATTAAGGTGATTTCTAAATCAGCAAATCTTTCACGAATTGGGCATTTCTGTCAAGACTGGATTCAGTCTATCTCAGATCCATACGGAGATGTGCGTACTGTGACCAGGACTCAATATTTGTGCCTTATTTGATTGTACAGTGGGCTTGTACAATCTCAGCTCTTCCAAACCAAACAGCTCATCTTTAATTAAATACACATTGACACACTGACACAATGAAAATAACTTTTTGTTCACTAAAGCACAGCTTTTAGACGGGTATCATATTTGATTTTTTTCCCATTACTTCTGTTTGGGCGGGACTTTAATTCTTAGATGTATTTGAAACAGAGACAGTTTAAAAGGAGCTCTCTGTGTTGATCCATTCTCATGAAGACAGGCGAACATCAAGGCTTTCAGTGTGGTGGAAGTGGTGGAAATGCGATCACATGTAAGATCCATTTTATATTTCATGTAATGACATTTGCATACCTTTTAAATATTCCCCAGTTCTTCCAGGCTAATTGATTTGCCATTCAGTTTTATACCACAGATAGCCTCAGAAACTATGAATGTTTGAGCGCCAGGCCGTTTTGATCTTTGTGCCGTCTGCTCTGTGGGCTCAAGAACCAGGCAGATTAGACACAAAGACAACAATACACATTTTGTACACTGCGATGGACAAAAAGACAGCCTGCAGTCCTCAGCGTGTGGATTTCTGTGTGTTGCTTAATGGAAGGTAATTGCTGCCTGAAAGGTCAGAAAAGACCTGATGCAAGTTAGAGAAATGCGGAGGAAATGCAAGTGTATGATTCATCCAGAGGCAGGGCTTCCATCAGCGGGGGTCCATAGTAAAACCTACGAAGGCTGGATTGTAACAGGGACGACTGCCTTTTTTGTCCTTTAAAACATCAATGCACAGTGGAATCAACTGAGTTAAAGCCACGTTCACACTCCTATCGTAGCTTTGGGTAAGATGCTACCGAGGTGTTGTCAGCTGGCAGTGTGAATGGGGCTTAATCAAGCTACCACTCCAGACCACTTGGTGGTGGTAGTGCTCACTTTTGCTGATCAATGGTGTTTTGTTTGCTGTTTGCATTTTTCAAGGAATGACAAGATGAAACTCGGACTCAAAGAGGACATTGACGTGGCCGAACAACATCGTCTCCTGCCTCCAGCATACCCCCACCCCCCACCCCCCCATCCAGCAGTTTCCCGAGTACCAAATCCATGCCATGGACCCATTTCAGTGAGGTTCCCAAAAATTCTTGCTGTTGGGCTTTTCCCTAAAATAGACTTGTGTCAGTGATTTAGGCCTCGTAAAACTACCCTGGACCCCACTGATGGAAAATACAAATGAAACGGATGCTCTTATCCAAAATCAGCTACGAGTGAGGAACACGTTAGCCTCTTTCTCACTATCAAGCCAAAGTTGAGCCTACTGAGGTCAAGCTGGACCACTAGGTTGAGGTTGTTGGAAGCTACAAGTACTTCGTACTATGGCAGTAAGTGGTCTTGCAACACAGACCACCTGTATAAGAAGGAACAGAGCAGGCTGTAGGTCCTGAGGAGGCTGCACTCATTAAACATCTCCTGCATCGCTGTAGGCTGGGGGGTGATGACAACTAAGATCTGCAGCTGTACGTTCATTTGATGTGATGTGCAGCATCATACCACCTGGTGTGCATTGTGTCAAAAACCGGGTGTGTGAATGTATATTCATACTTATTCCATTATTGATTTTATTTAACTTTTAATGCTATTATTATGTCCTGTTTAATTGGTGCTGTTGTGCGGGAACCCTAATTTCCCTCAGCGGACTCCCCAAGAGATTAATATAATTCTATCTAATCTAATCTAATTTAATAATCTTTAACATGTTTAAAGTCAAAAAGAAAAAAAAGATGACACACAGTAGCCTGAGATGAAGAAGCTGTTTACCAGCACATTTTTACTCAGTGAAGCTTGATTCACTATCAAATAACATGATCAGAGATGCATCTTTCCTTTTGAACCTCAGCTATCGTTCCCGCAGATACAATAAAACCTGTTACAGCAGATCGTTTCATGCTCTGGCTGTTCATTTTCTACGTGTAAAATTATCTGAGCCACTTAGACTTGAAAGGAATCCCATGAGCACCCCCCCCCCCCCCCCAACACTCCCTGACAAAAAAGGCAAATTATATCACAACAATGAGATTAAATTTCACCTGAAAAAAAAAAAAGCAGCTGTTTTACCTGCACCAGTAAGTGTCCCAGGGTCAAATGAATCAATCCATAGACTTGGACTGCTATTCACATTCAGTCATAGTGATCCCTTATTTTTTGCGGTTAATGGGGGACCGGCGCCATTTACTATATTTAAAAACCGCAAAAAAGTATTGAGGCACTGCAGCGAAACAAGACAAAGGCTCAACTGTGGTCTTTCTGTTACCTTCACAGCCTCTGGTCTCTGAACCGTAGTAAACAAACTGCTGGTATTGTGCTATTTTTGGCTCGTAATTAGCGGCTAACATGCTAACAACAACAAAAGAAAAAGTCCGGTTTTCTCTGAATGGAACGAGCACTTTATTCTGGCACTGCAGGGAACTTGTAACATCACACAGGTTGTATTGTTCGGCTCCTGTCAGGTTAACAGAGAACTGATTGATGAGAACGGCAGACCTGGGTACTTTTCCTGGAGTTGTTAGCTTATATAATAATAATTTAATGGGACTACAGTGCTGCTTTGCCTGCTTTGTTGCTTAGCTTGGAGTCGATCCCAGTTGAACACCCTGGACAGGCCGCCTGTCCACTGCACTACATATACATTATATACATGGTTATTTTTTTCTGTCAGGTTTGGATCTACTTATTTATAGTAAGAAACAACAGGGTTCCTCTTTCACTGGTATCATCTCTACATTTGTTAATTTGGAGTCATCAGATGTCACTGAAGTCATTAAATACAGTATTATTTACCGTTTCATTGTCAGAATCTACGAGTAATAACACCACGCATGGGTATTTGTGTATTAACACACAGCATCTTCCTCTTACAACCGACCTTTAAATGATCTTATAATAAGTATCGCTTCTTATTTTAACGTGATAGATTTGTGCCATATGGCAGAGCTTATTTTAAGTTCCAGTATCCCTGAGTATAAACTTGAAAGCAGCAAACAAATACTGGCTATGTTAAGATGCGTCAGTCAATATTATGAGAAGGGAGATTGTCCATAAATCTATGAAGGGTTTCCCTTTGTAAGGAACAGAAGTTTTCCATTGTTTAATAGGTTATAGAGCAATGCACTTTTGGCATTTGCAAGACAGATTGAGTAACTGTGGGTAGAATTTAATTTTGAATGATTAGACGAAAGGCAAGTCTGAACAGCCATTGGAAAAATGGCTTCATAAATATTGGTTGAAGTATCATGGATCCCCTGCCAAAAAACCTCATGGTTTAACACACTGCTGGGAGAAAAGCTTCCTGTGAAATTGTGGGAAATAATTTAAAATTTTTCTCCTCACAATTTAAACCCTCAAGGGCCAAGCTCCATCATACCTTAAATACCTCAAACCTGCATGGTGTCCTAGCAGAGCGCTCTGTGCTTACTTGTTATCAGCGTTCCCAGGTCACCAAACCAGTTGCTAGCGCTGGTTTGGTGACCATTAGTCAACCTTTTAGCTACACTGATTATACATAATTATAGAGCTGGTTAAAGCCTGAAAGAAGGATTCAGGACATCCATTAAAAATGGCATTTAGATTTTCTTCTTCTTCTTTTTGTATCACTTCGATACAAAGGCATCCTCAACCAGGAGGCTTAATGGAGGCTAAACATTTAATGGGTTTGAACAATTTACACTTTAAAAAGGTTTACGTATTAAATTATTATCATTTATCTTCCTCAGATTGAGTGGAGTGGAAAAAAAAAAATCAAAAGAATCATCTGTTGCTGACCTATTATTGTTTAGGCGAGGAGTTGGAAGATTATGGTACCATTTATAAAAAGCAAATTTATCATTTTCTGTTTCAGTGCTAGCGCTTGTCCTTTTCCCCTTTTTTTTTTTGTTTCTAGCTTCAATGCCACAGATTTATAGCTTTTTATATCTATTCAGATGGGTTTTTTGTATTTTTATTTAAATCTACATCCCACAAGATCTCTTTTTTATAAATATATATAATAAACTGCCTCCTTAGTCAGGCCCTATGAGTATCTTCTTTATTTCTGTTATTTATGGAAGCAACTGTGCCAAGAGGAAACTGGTCTCTCAACAGATGTGGAGAAGAAACCTCAAGTACGTTGAGAGATAACTGGTTGGTCAGTACAAAATAACCAACATGTGTGTGGTTATCTCACTTCCTGTATTACCAGCTAATCAAGGCTTTGAAGCACCAGAGTGATCAAACCACTTCCATCGTTTCAAAGCTTAGAAAGCAAGTCAGTCTCCAATGAACGCTGTAATTAAAATGTTTAACTTTACTGCAGAAAAAAGCATATTTACTGGCTGCTGAAAAAAAAAAAAAGAATAAGCTTTAGTCCCCACAGCTAGATTTTACATTCATGACTACCATATGGGAAGTGAATTTTTATCCATCCCGTCGGGCGAAATTATACAAAGCCACAGGTTTCTGCATAATTAAGGCATGACTGTTTGAGTGGCAGCTGCATTGCTGTCTATGGTGTTAAATGCTTCGGCTGCCTGCTCCAGGGACGCCACCTTTGACCCGACACCATTCGAGACCATCTTGTGAGGGTCAGGGTTGGGGTCACAGTCCAACAACCTCGCTGGCTTGAGGCTGGGGAAGTGCCAGATGGCTGCAATAGCTCTTGTGGAGCTTGGCCAGTATCCTCACTGGTAACAGTAGTTAGCATCATGCATTAACATGAGCGACGCTAAGCTAAAATAGGTAGCTTGCAGTAATGGCTTGTACCTGTTTTTGGATTAGCTAGAGCTGGATGGAGTCAGTTCCTGCAAACATAGCATCCTCCATGGACTTAAACGACTGACTTCAAAAGCTCTCTTCAGAAACCTGGGTGTGATGTCACAGAGGATTTATCCAGTTCTCTTCATACAGTCTACGTTCAGCACCTCCACGGTGACATCTACTGGACACTTCCTGTAACTTGACATTTTGTTAATGTGTTTGATTAAACAACCCAGAAAATTGATACGAAATTCTTAACTAGGCTTGGTTTATGCCGAGCTAGCATTTAAGATATTTTAGAGAAAATCACACAAAAAAAAGGGAAACTGCATTTTCTTTGAATGTTTTATTCTTGTTCTGCTGTTGACTGGATTAACAGAATTGAAACCGTGTCTGTTGCTGAGCATGAAGAGTAATTAACGTTGCCAGCTGGTATGTTGACCACTGGAGTTGATGCAAATTCCATTAAATTCATAATTTTCTTTGCCTTTCATGTGTTACTTGACATTTTCTAAGAGACTCAATTAACAGAAAGCTGCTGTTTATTTCTTGACATTTGATGATTTAAAGAACTTTTTAGGGAAATGTCTTCCATCTCTGGAAGAGTGAAGTGTGACTGAACAGCCGATGATGTTCATGGGAATATTTACAAATGCATCATTCATTTGTCATATTGTCAAGATTTTCTTCATGAGCTGGTTTCCTTCCCTCCTTTCCTTGTCTTCAATACGTGAAAAGCATGTTGTCTAATCCACTGGAGAAGATTCCCTCTATTTTTCTTTTGCCTTAAAAAAGTCTTCATCTTCAACTTCTGTCGGCAGTCACACCGGTGATGTGCCCATACCATAACACCACCTCCACCATGTTTGACACGTGTTCCTTTACTTCTCCAGACTTTTCTCTTCCCAGCTTCTTCTACCAATTTTGTCTCGGTTTCATCGACACAAAGAATCTTGATTCCAGAAGATGGGAGGCTTTTTCAGATGTTTCCAGGCTGAGTCTAATCTGGCCATTCTTGAATGTTAGTGCTTGTGAACCCGCCGTATTCATGAAGGTGTCTCTTCATTGTAGATTTTGACCATGGTACGTCTACCTTCTCTGAAGTATTTCTGACATCTGTTGATGCTGTGAAAGTGGTCGCTACAGTCAGACCTAATGTCAACTCCAGACCTTTTATTTGCTTCATTTGTCTTAAAGTAACAAAGGAATTGAACCACAATTCTGGACAGTTAACTTGTTTTCAATCAATTGTCCAAATACTTATGAGGCTTTTACAATTGAGCCACTTAAAATAGCTTTAATCCAACAGTGATAAATGCCATATTTAGAAGCCTAAATTACCGTATTGGCCCGAATATAAGACGATATTTTATTCTAGAAATCATATTCTCAAAAGTGAGGGTCGTTTTATAATAGTGAACCCTCGCCAATTTGTGCTTTAAATCCTGCAGTTTTAGTTATTCTGGAATTTTTCAGAAACATATAATATGATAAAGAATCAAGACAAAATTTGCGGAAACATCACAGGATGTTGTGCGCGTTCTCTCACAGCGAAGAAATGCTGTGAGCCAGCTGGCCCCTTTAAGAAGGTGGCTTTATGGGTAATGGTGTGGCCTTATGGGTAATGATGTGTTTGTGTTGTGGGACAGCAGAACAAAAACGGGGTTAGATGAAAAGTGTAGTGAGCATCAACAGCAGCCCAGCGTGTATAGATTTGCATTCTCTGTTAACAGACAGGAGCCCAACAATACAACCTGTATGATGTTACAAGTTCCTGTAGTGTCAGAATAAAGTGCCCGTTCCACGCAGAGAAAACTGTAGTTTTTGTTTTGTTGTTGTTAGCGTGTTAGCCGCTAATTACGAGACAAAAATAGCACAATACCAGCGGTAACAGAAAGACCACAGTTGAGCCTTTGTCTTGTTTCGCTGCAGTGCCTCGCTACTTTTTTGGAGTTTTTAAACATATTTTAAACACATTATTTAGGCTCGGGGGGCTCCGGCTCCAGTTCACGGATTTTGATTTAATGGGGCGCCAGTCCCCATTAACCGTGAAAAATAAGGGATCACTGTACAGCAAAATGTTATCTCTGTGTGATTTTTTTTTCTATGATAATTGTACAATAAAATCTTGTTTTATAAATAACCTTAATGTCTTCATCATAGTTTTTATCTTCCCAAAACAATATTTGAAAAATAGGGGTCGTCTTATAATCAGTGTCGCCCTATATTCGGACTAATACGGTTAATTAAAACTCAAAGTCAATACTTAAGTGTCACATTCGCACTCTATACTGTGACATTTGGACTGATTAGATCAATAGATCGGGGTGTCTGTGGCCAGGACACTGAACCCCAGACTTCAAAATCCCAGCCACTAAGAGGTCACAAGTAGTGCGGCTCCCAAGCTCATGTAAAAAGAAAAGAGAAAAAAATCCAGGCCAAATCAACATGCGGGACACAATGATTCGCTGTGGGAACCCCTGATGAAAAAGCGCAGAAAGAAGATATACACACTATTCCTTGAAGTTCTCAAGTTTATTTAAGGTTAGATTTTATCCTTCCTCTAATGCAACTTTAATATGGGCAGGATGGAGACTTCTGAAGCTCATCCCTTTGAACTGTTATTACTGCCGTATTTCTTTCAAAAGGCTGCACAGTCACGAAGTCTCAAGATGCTTTCTTGGCAGCGATGTCTGTGCATCATGATGCAGAGCACATGGTGGCTGCTTTTTATCTAAATACTTAGATCTGTTCCTTTTCTTTTTTTTTTTTAGATTCAGTTGAGGCTCAGTTTGCCTGATTGGTTCAAAAGTTTTTCAGCATGAAGATAACAAGCCCAACACTCAGACGCTGAGACCTACAGCACAAGTCCTCACGGGGTTTCTGTTTCTCCTTCCACGTGGAGACAAGTCGGCTCAAATCTGCAGAGGATCTGTGGCTGGTTCACAGCAGCGCTGGTCAACAACTCAGCTGTCTAATAACTTGGAACAAGTTTCCTGAGGAGAGCATATTGATGTATTTGGGTCAATAACTGACACTGAAAAACGAGATGGAGCAGATTCTTTCCCATGTTGGCAGTAGTGTGTCTTCAAAAGTCATTTCATCCTTAAATTTTGAAGTCCTTAAATTTAGCACGGCTTGACAAATCATGCGTTGTTACTGGTCACCCGTGACCCTGGTGTCCATCCTTTCATCCGTCTCAACATCAACAGGTCTTCATTAGAACAATGGTTACTGCATTCAAAATTATGCCAGCATTTGTTTTTAAGGGGAACTCTTCTTTTTAACACCACTTTTATGATCGCTATTCATTTGTGAAGAGTGTAATGCTGTGATCTGATGTTTCTGATCTAGAAAACAATTAAACGATACTCCTTGAGAACATCCAGACACTAAAGAAAAATCGCTGCAGCAACACGTATGTCTGTTTTTTTTCTTTACGATGGTAAACTAAGGTAAGGTAAGAATGCATTGTTGCAACACTTTAGACGAGTCAAAAAGCATGAAAGAATGTAATCCCCTATGGATATTCATTAAGTTCACTAACAATTAAAGGTCTCATGTTATGCAATTTTGATCCTTATTTATATTGATCAAGCACCTCAATAGAGTCATTCTACTTTGATCACAACTCAGAAACTCTCTGGGCTTGTTAGATTTAAGCAGCCGAAATCCTCTATTTCTCTGTCTGCACCAAACAAGGAGCAGCAACCCCCCCTCCCACTTTGCTGCTATTGATTACCTTCCTAAACCAGTCAGACAGGTGAGTGTCAGTTACCTGCCTCGGTGACGGAGGCAACTGGTTGCTCTTCAACTGACTGTCTAAAGTGGCAGGCCTGATCTCATGTGGGGAAAGATGTGGGCTGATTCCATAGACTGTAGAGGGAGAACTGGAGAAAACCCTTGTGACATCACTCCAGGTTTTCTAAAGATAGCTTTTGAAGCTTCTTTTTTTTTTCTTGTGCTGCCAAGTATAATATTGCAAAAGGGGTGGAACAATCAGGGCTGAGAAACTGACGAGAACCCACTCACCTTCCATCAATTACAGTTAGCGATTTTAGCTTAGCTGACTGAGCTTATGCTAACCTATAAAGCTGATCGATATTATTTTACATTACGTCTGATTAAATCTGTCCAAACATGCTCATTTAAAGTGACACGACATGGGAATCTAGCGTGGCCAGAGCTGAAACGAGGACTAGCAGAGCTCTGCTGGGACGCACCGGTCGGTCAACCAACCACTCATGGGGATAGACGTGTTGCAGTCACGCCATTGGCCCACGAGTCGCAGGGTGATCGACCGCCCAGCAGTCGGACTTCTGCTTGGAATCGCCCTGAAATGGTCCCGAGCCACGCCGGAGGAGCTGCAGAGCTGCCATCAGCGGAAAATGTAATTTCAGAAATGACCGCGACATTTAACTCACCCTTGGTAAGAACAAACTGCCCTCCGCTTGGCTACGCTTCAGCGCCAGACTCCTCTAGGCCAACCCACAGCCAGTCTTTTAGTCCTATTAACCACACGATAAAATATATTCTTTTTAAAATAAGAATGACTACGCTCTTTTTATTCACATCTCTGAAGTCATTAAAGTGCTGAACAGCAAAACAACTACAGATACATAACTTGACAAAACTTCTCTATCATTAAATGGGCCTGGTAACCACCATTCCACTGATACAGAACATACCGAGCCAAATGCAACCGGGTCGGGCCGGGCTTCATGTGATGACTCCTACAGGAGCTTTTAAAAACAACCAAATATCTCGGATCAACGGACTCTATGACAAAAATCAGAGCAGTCATCCACCAGCGTCTCCGCTCCGGTGCACATCGTCTTGAATGCCTTTTGTTGATACTAGTCTGGTCGTTAACCACAATTTGTTGGCTCATCCGGCAATGTTAAATGGCACCGTAACATTAATTCAGTTTCCACACCCACTTCAGTCTGGGTCACTGGGAGCGCTGGAGTCGACCTCGTCTGTCAACACAAGGGAGGCGAGGTTTGCGCCGGACAGGTCAGCAGTCGGTAGCATTATGATGCAAAACAGGGAGAAATAGGGAAGACTTACCCATTAATTCTGATTTGCAGAGGCATGGGCCGCAGCAGAAGAAAATTGGTCAAATTATTCCTGAATATAAATGAGAGTGGCTCCAAATTCTCTTCGTCAGCTTGCAGGACTTGAGTCCTTCCAGCTATTTGTTTGTCAAATAAAGCAAGGCATTGCATCCGGGTGCCACGTAGATGTCAGTGCACCCAGTTGGGTGGAATACTAAACACACTCGCTCGATGGGATCGAGGGGTTATTGCTCAAAAGGCGTGAAGAAAGTATAATGCCATGCAAACACGCATTAGGTGCCACTGGGCTCATTCCACTGCCAAACAGTTTATCGAACAGCAGCGCTGCTTTAACATGGAAATGCAATCATCCATGTCGAATATAGCACACCCTCATCGATTAACACCAAAGCTTCGGTGTGATATAGAAATGCACACGTCAGCTCAGATGATTAGAGAGCATCCACACAACAGAGTAGTTTATTCAATAACTCGGTCAAGTGTTTTTCTGAAAGTAACCTGTCGATTCAGCTATTTATCTAGTTTAATGCAAAGCATTTTAAGGGATTTCATAACCCAGCCACTAGGGGTCACAAGCCAGTTTTCCCACAGTAGCAGTGCCAGGTAAATGGGGAGGGTTGTGGGAAGAACGTGCACAGGCTCAAACGCAAACACTCAAAGACCTGGGCAAGTGCCCTTTCTGCAGAAGTACCACCGAGAAGCAACTGCACCATCAAAAGTAACTATCTTGCATCAAAAAGTCTCAATTTTATGTCCTTTGAATTCCTTTTCCAGATTCACAACGTAATAAGGGACTTTTGTGGATATTCCTGCCTCAGGGTCCTCAACAGCTCACCACAACAGAACGAACCGGACATCATGGGCCCAGAAGGAGGGGAAATGATTGCCCTTCTTGAATATTTCTGTTGTGAGGTGGAGAAGGACGTATGAGGACCCTTTGGAGGAAGAACACCTGCCTTTTCGTGGCACTTGGCTGGCCCGACGGGGACCCCAGGAGGCAGTAACGGGGAGACAAATGGTCATCTTTTTGGCCAGCCTGCTTCTTGGCAGAGGCCAGGCAGGTGCTCAGGCTCCTCCACATTACCCTTGCCCTCCAGCTCCCAGGTGGACCACAGCACACCTAGTCCTGTTACCATGGTGGTCCTGGGCAGGGCACTGCTCTCTGTCTCCGTGGTGGTTGTGGACAACTCACCACACTCTGTGGCGGTGGATTTTTGTGTATGGTCTGCTAAGAAGGACCAGCTCCTCTCTGTCTGAGTCATGGTGTCCATCCTTGTGGATTTCAAGACGTTCAGGAAGGCAAGGATGCACCTCAGCCTGTCCTCGCAGCGGTCCCAGATGGTGACGCACCCCAGCCACCGCCCAGATCCCCTTAGCAGGTCAAGGTCCTGGACTCAGCCTTGGCTCCTGCTCCTGCCTCTGTAGCGGTCTCTGCTGTCCCTGTTCCCTCAGAAAAGCCTTCTTTTGCTCCCTTCGTTCCTGTTCTGGTAAAATCTCGATATCTCTGTGTTGAGATTGCCTTCAGTGATAATGAGCCTCGTTTTTCCAGTGAGGTGAGATGCTTCCCCTCATCAAGAAATTGCCTCTACCGTGTTAATCCGTCGGTGCAGCAATAAAGCGTTCTCTGCATCTTCTCCACATCTTGATCCTACGATCCAAGTACCACAGTTAGAATATGGACTCACAGCTGAACATAACAGTCCTCCAAATGTACAGAACAATCAGGTGCCTGATTGTCAGTCCCAGAAGCTCAAAATAACAGTCAACACCACAAAGAAAAAGCCATTTAGCATCGGCTAAATCCTTCGTGGGCGTTACCAACATACTCAGCTCTGCTGCTCATCCCACAAATGCATGTTCCCTTACAGATGTAGCACCATTTAAAAAAGAAATAGGCTTTCCAACAGTCTAAGAGTTATTGATAAGAAGCATTGTTGCAACAAAGAAATAACCTGCCAAACACAAATGTCCTTATTTTTTGTGCTCAGTTTTGATGGCTTACAGCCGCTGGTAACAGTCTTACAGGAAAGTCAGTTTAGACTTTGCCAGAAAACGTCCAAGAACACTTTTCATGCTCTGTCATCAGACTCTTTGAACTGATAAAACCAAAACAAACTTGTATCAGAATGAATGTGAACAGAGAAGTCTGGAGAAGCAGTGGAACGGCTTATGATCCCAAGCATTCGACATCATGTGTCAAATCTGGCTCACTGGTGTTTACTGATGACGTGACTCCTGAAAGAAGCAGCAACATGAGTCTGGGCCACACTTTCTGCTCGCATTCAGCCAAATGCTACAAAACTGACAGGACGGCGCCTGATGACCCTAAACATACCATGAAAGCAAGTCAAGACTTTCTGAAAGGGAGAAGAAATGGAACATTTTTCAATGGCCTATTCAGCTGTCTGATCTCAGCCCAGCAGGACATGCTTTTCAGCCAGTGAAGACAGAACCAAAGGCAGAAAGACTAGAAACAAGCAGCAGCTGAAGGTGGCTGCAGTGAGGGAAGGGCAGAGCATCCGGAGGTGGACAGCTGTGAATCTGGTGACGTCCATGAGCTTCAGTCCGTATTAGAATTATTCAATTCAAGTCTACGGTTTTATCACATCTTGATTGTTTTATTTCAAATACATCGTAGTGGCGTATAAAAGCAAAATCATAAAAACTCTTAAGTCATTGTCTAAAAAAACGAACTGTAACTGAGCCGACTGACTTTATTAGTTCCAGAAGGGAAATTACTGCTTCAGTATAAGCTGAAAACAAATAAAAATAAATTAAAAATGAGCTCCCTTCAACTCATCTGCATTCAGGGCTTTTGAAAGCTGAATCAGCTGCTCCCATATATAACCGACTTTCCTGTCATCATAGTTACTCAACAGATGTTGAACAGAGGCAGAATTAGCACCAAAAAGCCTTTCAGCATCACGGCATCCAAGCTGGCATCTGGAAAAAAGTTTCAAAGATTCAGTAGTAAATCTCAGACGATTCAGAGAAAGAGGAAAACATGACTAGAGCTCCGGCAACGGGCCCCCGCCGGAGCAGCATCACTCCACAACCTGGATGTAGATGAATATGTAGAATCTCATACAATGTAAATAAATATAGAATCTGAATATAGAAATATAAATAGAGGTGCACACTATAACACTATAACAGGAAATTATGACGTCATCCCGATAAGTCCGATATCATGATGAATAGCTCCATAACATATATATATATATTTTTTTTTTTTTTTGTCAACATGGCAGTGCCTCGCTCCCTCTGAGACCTTGAATGACTGGCAGTGAATGTTATGTTCAAGTGACGTCGGCATAATCAAAAAAACAATTTCTCAATTTCTCATGCCAGAAAACTTCTTAACTCGGTCATAATTTTGGTAGTTGCTTACTTTAAAGAGTCAAAACTGCTTTTGGTTTTGTTCATAGTATTGATTTAATGATCTTATGGTATATGTGTGTGTTATCGGTTATCGGTTTTAAAAAACAGTTATGTGCATCCCTAAATATAAATATAGAACTTTTTAAGCAGGCCAAGGTTAGTTTAAAAAAGTGACTGTTCTCCACAGGCCTTATCGAAAAGAAAAGATTTGAAAAGTGTCTGGCGATGGTCCAGCGTCAGGACGTGAAGGGGATGGGCTGGTGGAGAGTTCCAGAGGGTGGGGGCCGTGTCCCCGAAAGGTCAGACAGGGAGCAAAGTCTTAAAAGAGATAAGTAGAAGTTTGGAAGTTAAATTTAAAAAAAAAAAAGAAATGAGAGTCTAAATCAATCAGAGTGATAGTTGGAGTCAGGAGACATTTTAAGGCATAAAAAGGCAGATTTGGTGATGGACTCGAGGACGTAAGGAGGGGGTGGAATCGAGATGACACTGAAATTACAGCAGGTCAAGGATCTACTTATCCATCTCCACGTCCTTGGAGATCTGTAATTTTGATGTCATCCGGTGCAAGGCTTATAGAGCTGCAGCCATGAATTTAGCTCTGTTACTGTGTGAACGACGTTACATCCAGGGAATAAATTCATGCAGAAGGTTGATCTGTGACTGTGGTGGATGCTGGTTGGAGGGTTTAGTAAAAAGATAAACAGCAGCAGCATGTCAACATGTGATTGCTGTTCATGGAAAACCAAAACACAGCGGGTAACAATAAATCAAAGACATAATAGACATAAAATGACCATAGAGCATCATCAATAAAAAATAGAATTGCTAATAAAAATATACACATCATTATTTAATCTAATACACTCATAGCCACCTCGATGGGGTTCATTGGTTCCTTATTATTCCTGATGATCCACTCTGAAATGGGACATGCGTGACATCTATGGGGTGGCTGCAGCTCAGTTGGTAGAGCGGGTCGTCCAGTCATTGTAAGGTAGGCAGTTCGATCCCGGCTCCACATGTCAAAGTGTCCCTGAGCAAGACACTGAACCCTAACTTGAACCCTTGGTAGCAGCCTTGCATGGCTGCTACCAAGCATTACACTGGTGTGTAAATGAGTGAATGAGAGGCCATTGTAAAACACTTCGGGGGCACCTTGATGGTGTCGAGGAAGCGCTAAATAAGTGCAGTCCATTTACCATCTGCTTCTGCCAAACCTCATAGGACCTAGAAGAGCGTTGTCAAGGCTCCATTTGTCAAGGTGAGTCTTGTTGTCTTGGGACACATGATATTTTCTATTAAATTAGCTTTGAAATTACTACTGAGGAATAAACTGATGCTTGACCTGGATGTTATTGGGGTGGAGGGGTGTACATGCCCACCCATTACTAAGCTGTCAGGGGCAATTGCCCCAAGGGTCTCCCACGGCAAATTGATCTTGGGTGAAAGGCCAGACTAAAGAGTGATTCATGGACGGCACAATTCAAGCAACATAATGTCTCCAGCCCAGATGTGGGTTACCAGAGTCCCATCTTGGATCCAGGCCGAGAGGGAGGGGTTGGTGACCATCATCACCCATAAAGCCCTGTACAACAGGGTCCCCAAGCCCTGGTCTCAAGCCTGGTACCAGTCTGTGGGTCATTTGGTACCGGGCCACAGAGAAAAAGATAACTTTCATTATTAGTGTTTGATTTACAATCCGAGTCTAAATGATGTTTTATTTTGAAAAACGACCAGATTATCTGTATTACATTCTGGGATCTATGACTCTTGACACATGACAAAACTTCAAACCCGTGTCTCGGTCACGTGGCAAAATGAGTAAAAAACAAACGTCTTCAGAAAGTGTCTTTGCGCAGAGAGGATGTTACCGATGTTCTGTTGTTGGCGGGATGTTACATGGACGTTTCTAATAAAGTTGCGCATGAATATACATCAAACTGGTCCATGGCCAAAATAAAGTTGGGGACCACTGCTGTAGAGCACAGCGCTAATGAGCAACAGGGGTTCAGCTTTCACTGGAGCCAGTTCAGAACAACTCCAAAATCTGGGACCATGGTTGTCACTCTGTAAAGGGTGAATGGTTCTCATTGGGTTCGGGTTGTTTTTGAGTGCAGGCTTGGAAGAAAATGAAGTGACACAGACAGAAGGAAGAATCCCCAGAATGTGTTATTTAGACGCGCCTCCTGAATATGAGCATCACAGCCTTATCTGGAACGACAGACTCTCCAACTGTACGGCACTGCATGTCCTCGGTCATAGCGTCTTAGCAATAACAAGTAAAAGATTAACATATCACTGAATACCCACAACAATGAAATGGACATGAGAACACCACACAATTTGGGATTCTACAAAGAAAGGCTATGTGTGTCTAATCTATCAATCTTACACACACAAAAAAACTTCCCCTTTGAGCTGGAATACTGTCTGAGTTTGCCACAAAGTCTTTACTTGTGTCCACAAGGCTCTCTGGTTACAGGTAATTCTACGCTCCTACCTTCAACCAGTAGTGACCAAAAGATAACGTATTCTTGACAGGAGTTTCCTCTTCATGGTGGCTGGACTCTCCCTTAGAGATAAAGAGGTTCTAACCCTTTGAGAGACTTAGGGCCTGATTTACTAAAGGTTTGCGTGCGTAAAAACGTGTGCAAACTTGACATCACCCACAAACCAATGTGCAAGCTGATCTACTAACAGCGTGCAAAGAGGACTGCGCCTCTCAAATGAGGAATATAGCACACGCTGTTCATTTAGTACTTTTGCCCTGATGAATAATCAATATGGGGCGTACCCGCCAGAAAGCGCTAAATACTGGGAGGGGAAAATGCAAATAGGTTCATTTACCACGCGCAATGAGATTTACCAACCCTGAAAGTAATTGCGGGGATTGTGATTGCGTCTGTATTTAATACGTTCGAAAGGAAGGTGCTAATCTGCCCAGCATTACGCACCGATGGCTGCTGTTATTGTGGCAAGGAGGCGACATAGCCAAAATCAAAGAATACGCAGAGAGAGAGTCTTTCGGACTCGTGTAAATTTGTTTGGAATGAATGAAAACCAGATAGTTGAAACTTAAGGGCTGATTTGGAGCCGGTCACAAGCACATGCAAAAGGAGAAATATTTTATTTGAATGTTAAATCGAGTATTATTCAGCAAAAGGTTGCCACAGGAGGCACATTCATTTTTTTATTTGTGATAATAAATAAATCACGTGTTTTCATGGAGAAAAAAGTGTTTCTTATTGTGCGCCTACCTTGTTCTGCAGTTGGCTCTAGCGTGTCATACTAGTATCCCAGTTATCTGCTCCTCCAGAAGGTGAGCTGCACCTGCTGCTCAATGCTGGTTAGAGGCATCTCTTCCGCAGGCCTGTCTTGTTTGCCGAAGTTTTATTAAAGGCCACTTTTTCTTTAGTTCTTCGTCTTATATCTTGCCACCTTCTTTTAACCTCATCTGCCGTTCTTTTTGTCTTACCAACTGCATTTATTCTATCGCAGATTTTCTCCCATATTGCGTTTCTTTTGGTAATGTTTAAATTTCTTTGCTGTAGTTCATGAATGTGTTTATTTGCCTCTTCCACTAATATCTCTAACTCTAACTCCAACTCGTCAAATTTCATTTTGCGCTTGCGTCTATCCTGCTTTCCATCCAGACTCTCCATGGCGCAAACCGTAAGACACGCAACACCTCATTTAAATACTGCGGTTTGCACCCGTTATCAATTGCGCGAGCATTCTTAGTTGATCACCCGCAAAACACACAACAACAGCACGCGCAAACTTTTTCAGTGCACACGCAATTTAGTACTCTTTATTTAGGATCTTAGTAAATCAGGCCCTTAGAGTAGAGTCGCTGCTCCTCAACATCAAGAGGAGCAAGATGAGCCAGTTGATGTCCTGGATCAATAGGTCCCCAACCTTCTTTGGGCCACGGACCGGTTTAATGTCAGGCAATATTTTCATGGACCGTTTTGTCAAATGTGCCACAGATAAATACAACAAAATAAAATCTGTGGTATTTTCTATATGTAATAATAAACGTAAATCTGCTGTGTATTCATGTGCAACTTTATGAGAAGCATCATCGTAACATCGCCCCAACAGAACATTGGGACCATCATCTCGTCCAAAGATTTTGCCAGCTTGAGGGTTTAAACATATCACGTGATACGCCATGGTGAAATATTGCTGCTGGGGACCTGCAACAGTGACTCGAGGTGTCCAGAATGTTTGGAGGGGACATTTTTATTCTCTTTCCCAAGCCAAAACAAATGCTGGCGAATGCAGGCTGTGGGTTCAGTTATGTGTGCGTCCACACAATCAACTGATCGTGGGGAAAGTTACAAAACACACCCACATTTACATCAAGGTAAGTTTACTTTGTTTATTAGATGATTGATTTAACCACTGTTTACTAAAAGTAATGATAGGATTTAGCAGCAGGGAGGGTGATGAGTTCTCTGTTAGCATTAGCTCTGGTCCATAGGTCTGTCCCACACCAGAGCTATGTTAACATCAGACAGTCACAGCATTGTATTAATATAATTAATAAAGTGATGTTAACATCACTAGCCTCACCTTATACCTAACAAAATAAATATCCAGGGCCATATATATTTGTATACAATGAGGCAGGCTTATAGGTGGCTAGCAAGCTAGCCGGAATGCTAACAGAGAGATGTTTTCACTCATCACCCTCCATGCTGCTAAATCATATTATTTTTACTAAACGGTGGTTAAATCAATCATCTAATAAACAAAGCTAACATACCTTGGAGTAAATGTAGGTGTGTTTTGTAACTTTCCCCACGTTTAGTTGCTTGTGTGGACAGACACAACTTAACCCACAGCCTGCATTCTTCAGCGTTTGTTTTGGTTTGGGAAAGAGAATAAAAATGTCCCTCCAAACGTTCTGGACACCTCGAGTCACCGTTGCAGGTCCCCAGCAGCAATATTTTACCACGGCGTTATTGTAGTGTAATGTAAATATGGTTGATAGGCATCAGAAAAATGGCAAAATAACATTGTCCTTAATGGAGGAGCAGCGAAGAATGTCCGACTTAGCAACAGTAACTAGGAAGGGGGGCGGTGCTTACTGAAAGGTCAATTTGCCGTGGGAAGACCCTTGGGGCAATTGCCCCTGACAGCTTAGTAATGAGTGGGCATGTACACCCCTCCACCCCAATAACATCCAAGTCAAGCATCAGTTTATTCCTCAGTAGTAATTTCAAAGCTAATTTAATAGAAAATATCATGTGTCCCAAGACAACAAGACTCACCTTGACAAATGGAGCCTTGATAACGCTCTTCTAGGTCCTATGAGGTTTGGCAGAAGCAGATGGTAAATGGACTGCACTTATTTAGCGCTTCCTCGACACCATCAAGGTGCCCCCGAAGTGCTTTACAATGGCCTCTCATTCACCCATTCACACACCAGTGGGCGGCTGCTGCCATGCAAGGCGCTGCCAAGGGTTCAAGTTAGGGTTCGGTGTCTTGCCCAGGGACACTTTGACATGTGGAGCCGGGATCGAAACTGCCAACCTTACAATGACTGGACGACCCGCTCTACCAACTGAGCTGCAGCCACCCCACAGATGTCCACGCATGTCCCATTTCAGAGTGGATCATCAGGGGTGCTCTGGATCACCCCTTGGACGCCTCACTAATTAGATATTAACAGGATATCCAAACAGAAGGAAGCCTCGGGCCAGAACCAGGATACGGTTGGGAGATTATATCTCTGACTTGGGAACGCCTCATTATACCTCTTGTGAGAGCTGTAGAAGTTGGCAATGAGTGGGGGGGGTCTGGGCCTCTCCGGTCAGGCTGCTACCCCCCACAACCCAAACTCAGATAAGCACTAGTTAATGGTAGGATGGAAAATGATGCTTTGTTGATGTTTTTTTTCATGCAGGCTGGTCAGTTCAAACCAGAGTGGAACGCAACCAAGTGTTAAACAGTAAAGTTATTAATCAGTACTGTGCTCTGGTCCCTGTTATTACTGCATCCCTGTCACAATATCTCCGTCGCTGCATCCCCACTGAACACAGCCCACTCCCTCAACGTGACAACCTTGGCCTTCTGCGGCTCACCTGAGGTCGCTCTATCAACACACAGCTGGAACATTTAGTCAGTCTTTGCCTGGAGGGAGCAGCATGGATAACAGTCACCTCTCCCGGGATGACTTTGTCGCTCCATTCTACTGGAAAAGTCCCGAGATAAGAGAGGAAATATGTGGAAAACTACAGATGAGCTGGATTTCTTTCTGCAGTACCTTCAAATCAGTCAATCTAGTCTGAGACGTTTAGCTCTGTTGCAGTTATCTTGCTAATCTACAGCTACCAGCACTGCTGCATTAAGATGAATCCAGGGCAAATTGGATGTTTCAGATGAGCAATGCCATCCTGTCTCTTCTGTTAGATGACTCCTCGACTCTTCCTTATTAGGGGACAATCACTGTGGGCTTCACTGGACAAGCACACATTACAATTCTGTTAAGACTCAAGGGCCCACAGAATAGAAATTAGAAGCCGTTCGCCGCAAAATGCCAATGATCACATTAGCAGCAGGAAGACACAGCGAGTCAAGGAAGAGCTGCAAAGCAGCTAAAGCGAACACGACACCTGAAAGTGGGACTGGATTGCTCTGTTTACTCTACCTTAAAGTCAGACTCGAATTCCTTCAGACTTTAAACGCTTTAAAAGGCAGAGATGGAGACAAACCGAATTAAAAGATCAGCACGACCTAAAGGTCGAAAAAGTTGGGGCCTTGAATAGGAAGGAATTAAAAACAAGGGCAACGAAAGCCCGCAAAAGTAAATGGTACTAAAACTGCTCAAGGCATACCTGATAACTAATTAGCTTCTTTGGGAAGATGATTATAGATTATATAGATTATAAAAAGAGCATCACACATCAGGTTTCTTGAGAGTGCTTTTAAAGGCCAGATGTGGTTTCAGAAGCCACTTTTGCTCTTTGGCAGGAGATAAAATCAGCAACAACACAAGTCACATTATCTCATAAAAGAATGATTATGCTCGTGTATAAAGGCCTATTCATAGTTCAGAAGTCAATCAATCAATCAATCAATCAAAACTTTATTTATATAGCACTTTTCATACACATAAAATGCAACACAAAGTGCTTCACAAAATAAAATCAGACATAAAACAGGAACAAAAACACATGAAAAACCCGTCACTCACCCCCACACGTATAACTGCACACACACCAACCACACACACACAGCACAAAGTAAAAAGTTTAAAGTAACATGGCAGGGCACTGAGGATCCAGGTGAGGAGGAACCACCTATGCGAGGCCATCCACACTGAGAGGCCCCACAGCCTGCGACCACAGGGGGGCGCCGTCCCAGAGACCACCTCAACCCTGATGGACCAGGGCAGACACACACATCGTGCAGACCCTAACATTGACCCTTGAGGCACCCCAAACTTAATTTTATGCCCCTTAATTTTATCCTCTTTATACATAAATTCGTTGTTCATTATGATTTTAACTGATGAAGTACACAAAAAGACTTTTTATACTACCGAACTGAACTATGGTTATTACTGCCTGTAAAGTTGGACATTTTTACATGAGAGTTCATGGAAAATGACCAGTTTTTTTGAGCTATTCTTCCACAATGGCTTCCTCTTTGAAAACAAACCACCTGAATTTGGTATGAAAATACCATCTTTGGGACTCCCAGCAGAACTGTTCTGGGACCTGCAGGCAATCATCCCTGCTGCCAGCCTTCACAGCTGACCTGAAATCTCAAACGTTGTTTTGGTGGCTACTTGGTGTTATTAACACAGCTAAGCTAAGCTAGGCTTCACCATCACACCCTTACAGACCAACCACAGCCAGTCTGTGTACAAAATGTAACAACATTTGAAATTTTGGGGGTCAAAATCGATGCCCCCTGGCTGTGTTTTACATCATGCCTGGGGGCATTTATTCTGGAGAAATACAGTAAGTCAGCTTCCATACCAAAAATCTGCTCTGGATTCATGAATCCTGTGTAAAACCTTTTTTTTTTTTTTGTAAGAACCTGTCCACGTAAGTAAATTCCAATTGATTACAGGTTAGGAATGTGCTCACAAAGGCCATAAACTCCACCCAGAGACCACCATATAAGAAGGTACAACGGTATGGACTACCACGAGATTCATGTGGTCTCCAAACCTTCAGGTACACTTGTAATCTCTAGTCTGGCAAGTGCTCTGCTTTTTGTTACGTCCCTGAATAGCTTGAGTTAAAAAAAAGACAGCAGCCACCGTTTTTCTCTCAAGTCAGTATATCTACATTTAATGAATGCAAGTCAGTCCAATAGCACCAGCGTTGCCAGGTGGGAAATGTAGGGATTACCGTACAAGAGACTCAAAATTATCATATTTTGAGGGAAATTATTGTACATCTTTCATAACCAAAAATAACAAGCCCAATGATGCGCTATAGTCAAATTTAATCACTCTAGTGATAAATAGCGTCCCACAGGCCCTTACAGCTTCATGGCATCAGTACGGAGCGGGTTAACAGCACCACATCAGCCCAACTCACAGTTGCGTTAGACTAATGTGTCCCCAAAAAAAAAAAAAAAATTAGAGGTGGTAACTAAGAGCCAAATTATGAGGCCTGGAGGCTATTTTGGAGACTAATTTTTCCCTTTTTTTTTCTTCTGCTTAAACTCTAAATCTCGCTCGCTCGACTTCCTGACCTGGTCCTGACTGTGAGCGTCTCGTGGGGCGGGCGCAGCTGACCATTCAACCTATCATGCTCGTTGTTCTGAGACAAACACTTGTATCTAACGCTCAGCAAAGCACGATTGGCTGGAAACATGTCACATGGGAACAGATGCCTTCAGGGTTCACAAAAAAACTCTCCGGCAGACAGTTGCAGCAGGCAATAATTTGAAATTTTGCCTTTTTTTGGATTATTGATCTTACATCGTACAGAGGGCCAAATTATCGTACAAATACGATAACTATCGTACACCTGGCAATGCTGAATAGCACCCCCTACAGGTTCCATACTGGAAATGACATCACTAACTCTATTCTGGTCTATCAAAATAAAAACCAGAAAGTAGCAATATGAAAAGCACAATACTATTTAACAGAACATACAAATTAAAAGAGTGTTATTTTATACTGTCGTACTTTTTCACGTCACTAGATGTCAGTATTGACGTATTCAGCAAAGCCAAAAGTCAGAGATAAAAAAAGATTTCCTAATTTTTCAGACATTCATCACATCTGTGTACTCTTTTGAGTACACAGATGTGACTGCTGGCACTGATATGAAAATTCAATTGCTCCTAATTAAGGACGTCGTCTTTCAGACATCTGCAGTCTCAGCATGTGACCCGAACCCCAGACAAACAGCGAGACATCGCTCTGAACAGTACTCGATTTCACGCGGAGCGTTAGTGAAGCCTAACGCACTGTGTGAAATCTGTGTAAGATATTTCTGTGCTGTACAGTGAGGACAGTGACATGAAAAATGAGGGAGGAAGAGAAGGGGATGACATCCACTAAAGATCATGAATCACGTTCCAGTCTCTAACAGGATTAGACGGTGCGCAACTGAGCTTTCAGAACCAGTGGAGCAGCAGCACAGAACGCTCGGATGGCGGTGGAGCTGTGCTGGATCAGCAGTGCTGCTATTAGCGATGCTTTGGCAATTACGGTTCGGGTAATTGTTAGCGTTGTTGACACTGTTTTAATTGTTGTTTTTATTCTTTTCCTAATTCATTAACATTCCGACTCCATGGTGGTAGTTCTCAGTGAGTCTCCAAAAATTAGTACATTTCTTTGACAAAATGAGCAAAGAAAACACACATTTAGACAAACACACACAGTGTTAGGACACTAGACTGACTTCTAATCTAAACCTTTGCTGGTTTATTATCACTCCTAACTTTAATTTAAAGGGGACATAGTGGTTTTTTTGTTTGTTTGTTTTTTATTCTTGTTGCTGTTTTCTTTGGTCATGAGCTTTTTTTACACAACCATAAAATATTTGGAATAAAATACTCAAGTAAAGTGTGACTCTGGGCTTTAATGTAAGAGGTTTTATGAAGATATAACATTTACCGTCATTTTAAGCAAAGTACCCACATTTTCAGTGGCTCAAAAGTATTTTGGACAAAGTCGCATTATTGTAAATATAGCCACAGTATATAACCCTTTAGGCACCCTTTAGGCAGTTTTTTCAAGAAAATATAAAATATTGTTATTAAGATTTCAAAAGGCTATAACTTGAAAGTAGTTTGAGATAAAGGTAAACTGTCAATGAGAAAATTGTTCAGTATGACTCAAAGTCTGTGATGGGAGTGAAATTATTCATCTGATTTGCATATTATTTATTTGCATCGTCACACATCATGAAGACCCTGGAGAGACTCATCCTGCAGCAGCTCCGGCCCATGGTCCAACCTCTGCTAGACCCCCTCCAGTTCGCCTACCAGCCCCGACTAGGAGTAGAGGATGCCATCATCTACCTGCTCAACCGTGTCTACGCTCACCTGGACAAGCCAGCGAGCACTGTGAGAGTCATGTTTTTTTACTTCTCTAGTGCATTCAACACCATCAGGCCGGCTCTACTGGGTGAGAAACTGACAACGATGCAGGTGGAGCCCCCCCTGGTGTCCTGGATTGTTGATTACCTGACTGGCAGACCACAGTATGTGCGTCTGCAGAACTGTAGGTCAGACATAGTGGTCAGCAACACCGGGGCACCGCAGGGGACCGTCCTCTCTCCCTTCCTCTTCACCCTTTACACCACGGACTTCAGCTACTGCACAGAGACCTGCCACCTTCAGAAGTTTTCTGATGTCTCTGCAGTAGTTGGATGTATCACTAAGGGTGAGGAGATGGAGTACAGGGGTGTGGTGGACAACTTTGTCACGTGGTGTGAGCAGAACCATCTGCAGCTTAACGTGGCAAAGACCAAGGAACTGGTGGTGGACCTGAGGAGGACCAGGGCTCCAGCTCCAGTGACCCCCATCTCCATCTGTGGGGTCGATGTAGATCCAGTTGAGGAGTACAAGTACCTAGGGGTGTACTTGGACAGTAAACTCGACTGGACAAAAAACACAGACACCCTCTACAGGAAGGGCCTCTATTTTCTGAGGCGGCTGAGGTCCTTCAACATCTGCCGGACAATGCTGCGGATGTTTTATGAGTCGGTGGTGTCCAGTGCCATCCTCTACGCTGTTGTGTGCTGGGGCAGCAGACTGAGGGTGAAGGATGCCAACAGACTCAATAAACTCATCCACAAAGCCAGCCACGTGGTTGGGGAGGAGCTGGACTCTCTGACAGTAGTGTCGGAGAGAAGGATGTTGTCCAGAATAAGAGCCATGCTGGACAACTCCTCGCATCCTCTCCATGAAGGGCTGGCCAGACCAAAAAGCTCCTTCAGCAATAGACTCATTCCACCTCGATGCACCACAGAGCGCCACAGGAAATCATTCCTGCCAGTGGCCATCAAACTTACAACCAATCAATCTAAATCTGTAAAATCTGTATTATCTCTGTATGTCCGTTTGCACTAGGTTACTTTTTTCTTTTTTTTCTTTACTATTAGACAGGGTATTTTGAAATCCCTAATTTGTAATTTGTAAATTTGTATTTTGTTAATTTTTGTAATTTTTTGTACTTTGGGATTGCACATGTGGACCAGAGTTATTTAGTCTAATTTGTTATCCTTATATATTTAATTCTTGGTAAGGTGTAGTATTTAAAGTGTTAATTTACTTATTTTATATGTAGAGTATTGTTGTTTTTATAGGATGGAGCACTGCAACGAAAGAATTTCCCGCAAGGGATAGATAAAGTATTTTCAATTCAATTCAATTCAATTCAATATTACGACGTCACAACGTGGCGGCCATATTGTAAAATGTTCAGTTTTGATATCAAGTGTAGCAAGTACAGCCACTTGTTGATTTACCTGAGAATGGTGGGTGCTGGGTTCGTTTAGCTGCTGGTGGATACCACGAAGGTGCACCAAATCAGTTGTATAACTTATTAAACATTCAGGTACTAATTAAAATAAGGACACCCAGAGACAGATTTAAGCCAAATATGAAAAGGCTTGTTTAAACTTAACCAAAACTGTTGAATACAACCAATGTTCTTTTTCCCTTTCTTTCTTAAAAAAAACCCAATTTACCTTATAATTTCTCTTTTCCTTAACTGAACCGTCTTTTTGTTTTCTCTGTTTTAAATTAAACCACTAGATATCTTTGCAATTAACTAACAGCTTTATCTTTTTGATTTAACCATTCAAATATCCTGGCTCCCTGGTTTTGCGCCATTATACACTAAACAATACACTGAACGAGAACTCAAAGCACGCAAATCAAGTCAGTAGTAACTCTTCCGTAGTCAGGTCTTCAAACACGCACAGTCAATTGTATCACTGTCCCACAGACTCGGAAAACGTTGCAGGTCGGTTATGTCTTGCAAAAAATTGAGAACGTCGATTCACTCGCAAAACATTGAACGCTGAAAACCTGCGATGCGGTGGTCTCCTCGCCGCTTACCACTCTGATCCTGGCCCACTCCCTCGCCCGCCCTCTTTCACAACTGTCGCAAGTCTCTGCCCCAAATCTCACTCGTCATAAATGACGTCCTCTTCTCTGAGCTTCGGCTCAAGCTCACCCGAACTGTTTTACGCTCGTTTCAATCCAAACAAAAAGCATCCACACTCCAACGGTTCACGGAGGGAGCCAAAAACTTTGCGCCTTCCAATCTTTCCCAAGATCACGAGTGCCGCCCACCCTTGCGTGCTTTACGTGGCCAATCATAATGACACAGGGTGTTATCAACTGACCAAAAAATATACCAATATAGAAGGCTAAATGCATTTAGGCCCGCGTAACATTATTTAAACTAATATAGTATATTAATGTCCTTAACCATTTTAATGACTAAAATGATAATGAATCACTATTTATTTATTTATTTATTTTTAAATCATGAATCACTATTGTTATTTAATCATTAAAAAATCGTGTGTCACTCATTTATTTATGCAAAGTAAATTAACGTTCACTTTTAACATGTGAGGGACTGTGATTCTGTGGGAGAAATATATTACATACCCATGTACACCCAAATACTACCGGGCTACACAAGATTTCAAAAGGCTATAACTTTAAAGTGGTTTGAGATAAAGGCACATTGTAAATGAGAAATATCTTCAAAATTTGGAATGGAAGTAGATTTGTCATCTAATTTTGATTATTGTGACATCACCTAACATAGCTCCTGTTAGATACACTGTCGGTAAGTCAGAAAACAAAAAACATTTTTCAATTAATATTAAATTCATGTTTATGGTGAAGGTACTACAATATGAACGGTGGTGTTTTTAATCAGCAGGTGACCTACCAACTACACTGTATTCCACATAAAGAAAAATCCAACATAACATTAAAAAAACTCTGAGAGCGCAGACCTCCACCAAGCACAACAGTTCTCCCATATAGCGATTTACAGATAGCGATAAAATCTGCGTTCTGGATCAGATCCGGATCTGATCCGATCCGGATCAGCCTTTGAAATTTGATAGAGGTTCCCATTGTCAATCCCTGAGTCAAATTTCATGGGTTTTTGGCAATAATTAACGGAGATATTGAGAAACAAATTTCCGGCCCCATTGACCGCAATGTTATTATTAAAATTTGAAATTGATCCAGAATCCAGGATTTCTTCCGGATCACACCCAAAATGAAATCAGTTTTTCTTTTCACATTTCTGACAACTCCTGAAAATTTCATCAAAATCCATCCATAACCTTTTGAGTTATCTTGAACACAGACAGACAGACAGATAAACGCTGGTAAAAACATAACCTCCTTGGCGGAGGTAAAAAAGCAGAGCAACCTCCTCAGACCATGTTGTTTTCTCCAGTATGTTGTGAACATTGTGTTTCAGTTGAAAGGCAGGTTGTCAGAATGCTCCATGCGATGTCACACATGATTTTATCAAAGTCTATTACAAAAGAAAAATGCGCTCCAGTGCCAGCTGAGGAGGACGAAGGTGAAGAGGGACAGAAGCAGCAAAAAGAGCCTTCAGACGACTTCGAGGATGTTCAGAGGAGAGAGAAATGTTTGAGCAGACTTTCTCACCTCTCCTGACTGCCGGCCTTATCTGATGCTCACTTGTAGTGGAGGGCTTCAGGAAGTTTCAGAGGAAAGTGGGGCAGGTAGACCGACGACGGCCGATCACTCTCTTTATATAGTACAGTCCCCGTCCAGAATATAGATCAGGTTGCAGCTCCGTATCAACTTCCAAACTGCTGCGTCCTTGAGAAGTTGAGGGGAAGGAAAGGGAGCTGTGGGATATCACTTTTCTGGTGGACTTCTGGAAAAGTTAGACCTTTTTCGGAGCGAGCGAGCAAGGCTGGAGACATTGTGAGGCGTTGATTGATTGAATGCAGATGCTGGAAAGTGAAAAGCCAGTGGGAGGCAGCAAAAAACACGTCCTTGAAATATTATTTTCATCACTACATCGGACCTTTGGGACGAATGGCTGGACTCTTGGGAAGAACTATTGACATTTCAATATTTGAAAATCAATACTTAACATCTTATGTACCTTAACTGAAGAAGAAAAAATATTTTTGAAATGAAATCAGTCTTTAGTTTCTCAGGGGAAGGGTTTCAAAAGGTCTCAAAATGTTTGTGTCACTATATGTTTTCAAGCACATTTTTTTCATGATGTGTCCCTTTTTAATGGAACCGCTCCAGGAGCAGGACAGAGGTCAAGTAGTTGCTGTATCCCCAATTACTCCAGTTCACATCTGGAAGTGTCCTTTTGACAAGAACCCCAATGGCGTTGGGCAAAAGCGTCTGCTAAAAGAAAAATATGTGCAAAATGAATTCATAAACTTGAATTTGTTCTCCAGAGGTCAAGTTGTTTTCCTACTTGACGACTCTACACAAGACTTAAGCATGTCCATGAGGGTACCCATGTATTACTTGTCAGCCCTTATCAAATCCATTTTGTCCAGTTCAGAAGAAAACCAAAGCTTTATGGATCATTTTGACTTTAGCCATTGTTTTACTGAGGTTTTAACTCCGTCAGAAAGTGTGGACAATAGTCTGAAAAGTAATCACTGACAGGAATTTTGCAATTTTGGGAGTCGGACAGATGGAGAGAGTCTATTGTAGCCTCTGCTTCTGGGTTCTCGCCTTTCATCACTCAGTCCAGTCACCCCCTTTACTGGGACAAATGCTTTATCTGCAAGCAGGGCAGAGCTGTTAGAGAAGTGCTTCAAGGACTTGACCTTTTTTTAACTTTTTCAAGCAGAACAAAGGAATGAGTATTGGCTTTGGTTTACGAGGCATCGTCTAGTTCACCCGTGACTGCTGTCAACGAAAACAAGACAAAGCAACTTTCTGTCCCGTACCGACTGGACAACAGCGTGTCACTGACGGTAAAAATACCGTCAACAGAGATGTAACTAGCTTTCATCACTGTTACATCACATTACATAGTCAACTAAGATGCTCAAGAAAGTAATGGCAGAAGAGAAACTGAAGAGAATGACAGAGGAAGACACTAACCTTGACTGCCTACAGGGGGAGCCAAGGAGCAACCCAACACCAGTGCAGTAAATAGGGACAATTACAGTCCATTGAGTGATCCCCTGGGGGGGGTCGCTCCCAAAATGAGTCAACCACCACTGATAGAGTGGATGGATTGCAAAAATTGGAGGACAAATACTTGGTAACTGGGTGGCATATGAGGCCCTGTGATGGCCCCTCTCTGAAAAATCCAGAGGTGAGAGTCGTCCTACACTGCCAACACAGTCACAGTCAACACAGTTGGCACTGCAAAAATCCATCTGCACCAGCTGTGGCTGGATTCAAACTCAACATTTTAACTCAGAAATCTGGCAATTCCCAAGGCTTTTAAATGAGCAACAGCTCCAGTGATGGACCGTCCATTTATCCTTTTCAGTCACATATTCACACACCCTCCACTCAGCCTCACAGAATCCAGTGGCGAACCGTGAGCACTACAGCTGGGCCTTCACCTCGGCCCTCACTGCCGAGAAGAGAAATCACCACGGAAAAAAGAAACAGTACGATGAATTCAAAGCTTTTAACAACTGCAATCCTTGAATTAACGATGACAAGGATGTAAACAAATAGACCATAACATAACATTCTCCGCAACAAGAAACTTTCTCAACAGTAACTTCATAAAACTGGAGACTATTTAGGCAACATTAAATAAACATAAGCCAAAATCTGGAAATATAAAATGAGGTCACCCAGAACGTCACCCCCATAACACTGCTGACACCGACACCGAGGCTCATTTCTTCGCCACAGACAGCGCTATAAAACATGGCGCACAACAAGCCATACACACATTGATAAATAAATTTATGAGCATCCTCAAACTAAACAACTTCAAATGCACAATATAGCAAAAGTTACACAAAGCTGGTAATACAAAGATTTTTTAAAGTTCGATTGAAGTGCAAATACCTCTTCATGCGCAATAAGGCATGGCACAATGAATACTGATGTCAAAAGTCACAATTTTCATAGATTCCACTACACCTTCTGTGTGTGTGTGGGGGGGGGGGGGGGGGGGGCCTTCTAAAAAAAAAGTCCAACCACACACTGCTGATAAGTTTGATAAGTTTACATACTGAATTAAAGGCAAAGGAATTAAAGGCACAAATTCCACTGGAAATTTTCAGACAACCTCCGCAAATAATACAATAACTGAATGTCCACTTGGCCCATTTAATCACTCAAAATAATAATCAAGGTGGCTTGTAACATAGGCCTACCTTACATGAAAATGAAATCCATTCATCTGTCTTTCTTTGTGAAGTGGGCGATGGCAGCGTCATAAAGTTTGTCCTTTGAATTGAGCTCCAAAAGAATCTGCCTGCTGTTTGGACTTCATGAAGGCCTACGAGCCTTTTTTTTTTTTGTCCCGCCCCCTTAAAAACAAATCGTGATTGGTCAATTTTCCCATCACTCTCCAAACCAAAACACATAGCTTGGCCTTCCCCGGGATTCATGAAGTCCTAACCAATTAATGAGCCAGCTAACCGGACATTGATGAAGACAGACGATTCTGATTGGATAACATGTTTCAGGACAGTAACCCTTTCATTGCTGATGTGAACTTGACAGTAAACTTAACTTTTGAACATAAATGAGAGAAAATTTATTAAATATATTGTATTAAATTAAATGAAATGATATATATATATATATAATCTATGTATAATTTGATACTCATATTTTTTGATTTTTTAAGGCCTTCTCTGAAGGCGTAGAAGGCCCTGAGGGTTCCCCTCTGACAGAATCACACGGTTTTTACAACTGTCTGTATCATAAGTGGTCTTTTTGGACATGCTATTGGCGTGCAGCGCATTAACTTATATTATATTTTGCTGCTGTTTGGCAACAACTGTGCAGCATTTATTACCATCAGCTTGAAGTTAGCACCAGAACTTGTTTGAAGCACCGGTCAAAACCGGTCATCACCACAGCATTTTCGGGCTTTTGTGTGTCATGTGAACTTCCAGTTTTGAAGCGACTCTGCGAACTCCTGACTGACTCGGAAGGGGGCGAATTAGCACGAGGGTAAGGACAAAACAGGGAAGAATGTCGACATGATGAACCTCACACGAAATTCCAGGCTATGTTCAGTTCAGCAAAGGAAAAGATCAACGCTGACTGCAAGACGTGTGGTGATCCTGCCTACTTCTGCCTGGAGGAAGCAGTAGAAGAGAAAGATGAGTGTCTGCAAAGCCCGGGATGAATGTGAGTTTTGCCTCCTTCCAAGTGATATTAATGGTTGTCGGTTGCTGCTATTGAATTGAATTGAGTTGAATCTATTAATTAACTTTGGCATATCTGAATTCAGGTAGCAGTGGCAGGATGTAAGCAGTGAGCCCCCAACGTCCCTTACTAAGATGTTCCCAGGCCAGCGACAAGATATTATCCCTCCAGTATGTCCCAGGTCGGCCTGTGGGACTTCCTTCTGGTTGGAAATGCCTAAAACATCTCTAAATGGAGGTGTCTAGAAGGTATCCTAACCAGATGCCCAAACTAGCTCATCTAGCTGCTCTTGGTATGGACGAGCAGTAACTCTACTCCAAGTCTCGCCTAAATGACTGAGCGTCTCATCCTCTACTGTGCAGAGGAAACTCATTTCAGCCACTTGTGTCCTCAGTCTCATTCTTTCACTAGCTACAGTTCATAACCACAGGTGAGGGCAGGAGCGTAGACTGACCACGTCGCTGATCCACCTGTCAAACTCCTGTCCCATCCTTCCCTCACTCAAAAGAACTCAAAACTGGGTCCTACCATATATAATACATAATATATGTACGTGATGCTCAATTATCAGGCATCTTTTTGTAGTCCAATGAATCACAAGTTGCAATAACATCTCATTGATCTGAAGTTAATATTGATTTGAATATAACACAGCCAGGCAGACAAATTGGTCAACTTCATGTGCTTGCATACAAAGAATACAGCGATCTTTCCGTATAACCTTTTTGTTAATTACCCACTATATTTTAAGGTTTTCGCTCTGAATGTTGAACATGTTTTTGGGCTGTTTTGTTTTGTTTTTTCCAGCATCATCGGTCAGTTTTCTCTCAGCGAGAGATAAGGGAACATTCCCCATCGGAGCTGCCAGAGGTCTCTGAGAGAGCCTGATAACAGCACACCTACCTTATCTATTGTGTTAAAATCCCCTGGCCTATTTAGCATCCTAAATGATGGATCACATGCTCAGAGTATAAGCAGCCCCTGCACCCCCGAAGCTTGGAAACCCCAGTGCCCCGCAGACTGATGATAGATTACCCAATTTTTTATCTCAACTGGCTTATTATTCCCCCTGTATCATGAAAGCTAATTCTGAGAGGCGGCACAATTTGTAATATGGCCTGAAATAGCTTGATTATGCTCAGGTTCAATTTAACCTTGTTATCAACTCAGATTACACTCCTCTCATTTCAGAAGCAATTGTTTTGTCATTATGGCGGCAGCAGCAGTGATGTGACTTCCTGTTTGAAAGATGTACCTTCATTAGACTGAATAATATCTGGCTCATAGTTGTTTTATTTCTGTCAGATTTTATGTATGGAATATAATCAACACCGACTATGACAGGAATAAAGTAGCTTCTTCAGTTTGTATCTACAACATCATCAGTGAGAAGTGCAGGAGGATGACCTTTATGCCATCTGTCAAAGGATTATTAAGCCAACAATCAGTCACACAGCGGGATACTAATTACAAGACATATTTCATAGGAGGGAGGAGCATTTTACAAGATTAGCTATTATTACAGTCATTATTAATGTTCAACGCTGGACTGTATTATTGCATAAAATCACACGCCGGTCTTAATTCAGCGCGACGACCGACCTTTGACTGAGGATGGCAGCTGTGATAATCTGATGATACACTCATCTCCCTGCTGCTTCACCACTGATTCATTTCTCAGCACTCGAAGTCGTTTCTCGATCACACCAGAGTCACGGGCAGGAACGTGGAGGCCAAGTAACTAACACCGAACTTAGTGGTGCTGAATTTAAAAGTCGCCTACGCATTACCAGACTGTTAAATAGCAGGATGCCTTGGTACCTGATGTGCTGTCAGACATGGACATTCCTGAAACTAACATTCAAGTTCAAGTTGAGTTGTGTGCAAAAGTTAGGACCCCTTTTATTAAATGTCTGGTTTTTATCAAAAAGAAAAAAAATTGTCTGATTATAGTGGGTCTTAAGGCTTATTTATGCCTCTGTGTAGCACACACGGCCCCAATGCCGTCCCTGGTGTTTTCATACTCTGGTGTATAATTGTTTACGTCACTCTGTAATTCCACCATCAACCACTAGGCGGCAGTGTGGGTTCGTTTTTGCCGCTCTGTAGCTCGCACTGCTTATTTTCCTTTTGTTTACTTCCTGTATGTAGCTCTGACATGGTGACAGAGAAAAATACAGTCTATAGCCGATAAATGTTGAGCACCAGTTGTTATTACAGACACTGCAGCAAACCAGTCGTTCTACCCGACTTGAAAACCATGAAGCTGAAGTAGCACTGGGAAATTCCAAGACAAAGAAGAAAGAAAATCTACCAATCACATTTCTTGTGGCTCGTGTCAACACAAGGTGCAGTTAGGCCACATGTCTACTGTGCATGAGCAATATCGCTTGCAGTCGCATTGCTCCCCATATTTTCTTACATGGACATTACAGCCACTTTAGGCCTCGCTATTTTTTTGGAAAAGCATAAATATAATACCTTCCTTAACCTGACAAATGACAGCAGTTCTGCTCTCAACCTCCTCCGTACAACCTATTTTCGCCAGCGAGAGATTGTAAATAAACAGGAAACCTGCAATGGCCTCTATCAACTTCTTCTTCTCCATCAGTTTTTAATAAAGACAAAGTTTTCACGTACTCTGTTCGGATTCTATAACTAAAGCAACAGACATAAGATACCATCCATGAAACACAGCACAGAAGAGAACGTCTAATTTGATTGGATAACTCCCTCATTATGCCTAAACTCAACATTTGGATGCTCCTTTGAGCACCCCCTGGCTGCAGACCGCAGATCGGGGGTGGGGCTCAATGTGGGCGGAGCTCAACATTTGATTCCTCAAACTTGCCCTGCAGAAGAAGAATGGTAAAGAATGGGCGGGGCTCAACGTTTGACTCTGCCCACTTTAAGCCCCGCCCTGATCTGCGGCCTGCAGTCAGGTATACCTGGAGTGCCCTGCCTTCCCAAGATGCCTTGCATAGGCAACGAACACGCCTCCTTGCTTTTCATAGAAAATGAATGGGATCAGTGCCATGTGAGCGATTAGCTGCGTGTAATGAACACCAGCAGTTACATTTGGAGAGAGGTGCATGTCAGGCTACATTGTAGCCTAAGGGGGAGGGTTCACATCGACAGCATAGTTACGGCATCACTTTGACAGAAGCATGTTAATTAGTTATCAGTCTCTCACAATTTTGGCCTGTTCTTCTTTCCAAAATTGCTTTAATTTATTGTGATTTTTAGGCTTTTCCTAGCTCCTTGAAATGAATCTCCTTAGTTCCTGACTTCTTGACACAAGTCATGCTGTCGGCTAGCAAGCCTCTGTGTCAAAGGTCAGCGCCCCTCCAGCCGATTTAAGGCACTGAGTAGTAGGTCAGCTAGCAGCGCTTCAGCTGCAAGAGCTGAGCAGCTCACAGAGTCGCTTCAGGACTCTTCCAAGTGGATGAGTGTCAGTAGTGACACTTGAAATGAGGTTGTTCTGACAAAATAAAAAATAAAAAAGAATATAAAGTAATCCTGGTTTAGCAGATACTAAGCCAGCCAGGCTAAAACAGCTAACAGGTGAGCGTGTTCTAGCTAGCTTCTGAGCACTGCTTGTTCCACCTCTTTGCAACATGGCGCTGCACAGTTCGAGCAAAAAGAGGGCTTCAAAACCTCTTTGTTCACACCTATGGGTCATGTGACCACAGATACACAGACTCATCACCATCGTGGGTCGGGGTAAATTTAACATATTTAACAGAAACATGTTAAACATGAGGCTAAGCTGAAGTCAACAAACAGGATCCAAGTGCAGGATGTAAACTGAAACTGCCTGAAACTGAAGGTCCAACTGAAGATCTGGAGATGTTCTTTAGGTGCACGAACACTAGTTTGTGTAGTTATTCAGCTCTGTGATCTTGTTTTTTTTTTTTTTTGAAGGGGTAGCTATAATAGTGAAGCAAGGAGGTCCCGCATACTGCTCCAATTAAAAATAAAGTAAAAACAAAAAGCAATAGGTGAAAAAAATTAAACCGAATTTGCCAATGACTGTCAAAACCCTAATATTTATTCTCAGTTTTGTCTCTTTTAGCCTTCAGCTGCTATGGTGAAGGCAGACTCCAGAGTTAAGTATCTGGGTGATGCAGAGAGTGAGTGAAAAAGATAAAACGCGGTATGCAGATTATTCCAAGCTGGATGGAATATGTCAGAAAAAAAAAAACCACATTTTTAAATATATTTTTACACACACACACGCGCATAACACTGCAGGAGGGAACAACACAAGCAGAGTCATGTGAGATAAACAGGCCCTGCTCGGAGAAAATGACTGCTATTGGGTCCTTAGTGGAAATGAAACCCTGTGGGGGTGTTGGGGGGGTGTTGGTTGTTGACTGACACCTCCTCCATGTCTGCATCTCAGCAGTGTGTTAACACGACTTAACATGAAGCCGGCGCCGCCGCCGACAGCGGGGGAGAGCAGCGAGCAACATCCAGCTGGGTCTGTCTGTGGAGGCTGGATGGTGTGTTTGTGGGTGTGTCTGGGTGTGTACACGAGGCAAAATAGAAACTCGCGGCTCTAAATCTCCTGTAAACAAAACAAGCCAGGGGAAAAATTATTCATAGCATCTCTCTCTCTCTTTTTTTTTTTTAGTCAACTGAAAGATGAAAGCATAAAGCAGAGGCAACGACACCCACAGGCCCCCATGGTACAGTTCTAAGACGAGAAAATAAACTGAATCAAAATCCCAATTGTTGATGCCGTGTGGCAGAGATTGATACTCTGCCAACGTGCATGAAATATGTATGCCATTCTAAATCCAAAAATAATGGCTTTTTTTTTTTTTTTAAAGCCAACCCGCAGCGGCAAACTTTTAGATTATGTTACAGTCTACTAAGAATACACACTCGTCCATCCTTTTATGGCACCGATCAGTATCTGAAACCTAATGATTTCCTCCCAGAACTTCCACAATATCATGAAATCCTAAACCTGATGGGTTTTTCAATTTTTCATTCTCGAGAATAAATTACCCCCCCCCACCCCACTGTGAACACAGATGTGCAGCAGAGCCTCGACGTGACAGCTGCAACATTAAAATTGAAAATATAATTAGATAAGCGAGGGACTGGATTGGAGTAGAGGCTATTTAAAGCAACGCTGCATTAACCTTTTCCCACCGTAAATTAGTTTCAAATTCTTCCTGAGTGAGACCTCAACTGAGTCAGTTTGTGCAAGTCAAAACTTAGTGCTGTTCATATCCTTTGAAAAAGAAAAGAAACAAAGAGAAGACGGCACATTTGTCTTCCCGTTTGTCCAGCGTATTCGCTGTTGTTCCTGTTGGTTGTTTAGCTGACAGATCGTAGAGGCAACGACAGACAAGCACACTGCTTGATATCAGCCTGTCTTTGAGCTTCAGACTGTTATGTTTTTCATATTTGTTCCTGTCTGCTGTGAGATGTACAATTCAGGGTTTTTGAGGTATGACAGACGATTTTTCCCATGACTGCACATCTTTTGTCTCAGACGGCCAAAATCGTCCTGCGTGAGCCCGGCCTGAGGCTTCCCTGATTACAACGTGTCTATCAGCCACATCGGTGAGCGACGGGTCCCAGCAGAGCTCTGCTAGTCCTTGTTTCAGATCTGACAGCACTTGTTTTGGATGACATTTTAGTAGACACTTGAAATGAGGACAGATTCAGACAGATTTGGTCAGAAAGAATATAGTTATTTTCTTTACTTAAGTGAAGAAATAATGGCAAGTAAAAAACTCCCCTCGTGGGAGAAAAACCTTAGTGGCAGTGGCAAGAAAAAACTCCCCTTTAAGAGGGAAGAAAGGACCTGGATCATAATGGGGGACCTTCCTGCTAAAGGCCAGCCAGGTAAAGGAAGAAAAGAGGAGGGAGATAGAGGACACGTACTTACGAACGTCTCTACATACGGAATTTTCAGGTTACGAAACGCCTCAACGGGAAAATATTGCCTCTTGTTACGAAAGAAATTTCAGGATACGAAAGGCAAAAATACAGTACGCGCTGCTACTCGCAGCTCCCAGAGTTTACCGAACGTAAACATACTTGTCGGCTCTGTATCTCGGTTTAAAAGCGGTGCGTCCGAGCTGCTCTGCCATTGGCTATCGGTTAGCATTTTCCTGGCATTCCATTGGCTAGTAGGCATTTGCCGATTGTGCTAGTAGTAGTTTTAAATTAAATTTTATTTATTTTATCTTATTTTATTTTTTATTCTATTTTTTTTTTTACTAATTTTACATTGTAAGTTGGGCATTTAACTGAATTTTATCTATTTTATTATTTTATTTTTTAGATATTTACCAAATTTTAGGCAATATAGTTATCTTATCAAGTATCTTCTCTCAGGTGTTTCCACACTTCAAAGTAGCGAGTGTGAGATGGCGTTTCCTCACCATTCTTCCTCACAATTCTTAAATTTTATGTTTTTATATGTGTGTGTGTGTGTATGGGGGGGGGGGGGTCATTTGTGTTTATTGTTTCCTGTATTGTTTTTATGTAAAGCACTTTGAGCTGCTCCTGTCTGCATGAAAAGGGCTCTATAAATAGTAAGTAAATAAGTATGATTGATTGATTGATAGTAAAAGTGGCATATTATGCTAGTGGCAGTGCTCCTCTTTTTTGCCAAAATTATGCTCAAATTATGCTCGCTTTTCAAAATGATGCTACTTTTTAAAAAAATTATTCTGTGCACAAACTTCACAACTCACAATACAAGTTTGAAAATGTATTTTATTGACCCTGGCCTGACGTTCTGGGCCCGGTTGTTCAAAACCTGGGTAACTTTATCCGGTGGTTAGGCCTGTACGGCGGATAAATCTGCTATCCAGCGGATAGTTATCCAGCGAACAAAAATAGGTTGCACAAAGCCTGGATAGTGTGGTGGATAACTATCCGCGGATAGCTTGCTAACCATCGCGTGTAGCAGAGCGTGACAGTTTGCGCAAGGTTTTGCACTCAAATGGCCTCCAGTTACCATGGTAAAGTATGCAAATTTTGAGTAAACACTGGGAGAAAGACTAAGGAGTCTGGGACCGAGACACAGACTTCCGGTTCCGTTTCATCGAATTCCCGCGGTATCTCAACACAACTAAAAAGCAATCGCAAAATAGGAGTGGAACCAACTGTTAATAGTAATCTATCGTTTTTAGTAGCTGAGATCTTCGTTTTCTTGAATTATTCTAAAATTGTTCTATTAAGACAAGAAAATATACGGATTATGCTAGCAGTGCTACTTTTGGAAAAAGGGCAAAAAATTATGCTAGCACAATCGGCAAGAGTTTATTGGCTAGGAGGGCCCCTTGTCTGTATGAGCGTAACCCAGCAACCAAGGTAAACAAACAATTTTTACCTCCGCCATGGAGGTTATGTTTTTGCCTGCGTTTTTCTGTCTATGTTCAAGATAACTCAAAAAGTTATGGATGGATTTTGATTAAGTTTTCAGGAGTTGTCGGAAATGTGAAAAGGAAGAACTGATTCCATTTTGGGTGTGATCCGGAGAAATCCTGGATTCTGGATCACTTTCAAATATTTGATAATTGTTGCGCTTGGTGGAGGTCTGTGCTCTCCAAGTGCTTTTCTAGTTCTAACATGTAATTCTTACAAGTTTTTATGTCATTTTATGTATTATTTATAATTTATAAAAAATTTATGTTTGAATTTTGGGGGGGCTTGGAACGGATTAGGGCATTTACATGGAAAACTCGTCTCTATTTACGAAATTTTCAGCTTACGAAACTACTTCCAGAACCAATTAATTTAGTAAGTAGAGGTACCACTGTATTGGCAATATCATACATGACAAATATATACTAATAGTAATTGTCCATTAGCTGAAGAACTATTAATTCTGTGTACTTATATATTGACTGGTACATTGTTAATTGTTGAATTAGAGAAATGACTATATAAACAGATGTAGGCAGCAACACTGAGGTGGTCAGAGGGTCAGACTGCAGGTCAGCATGTAACTCTGGAATTACTGGCCTCTAAACATATACAGAAAAAGAAAAAGGGAGAAAAGGTCCAGAACAGAGCAATGAAGCACAGTTACTACACTCTGAGAGGAGCATAAGGCGTAATCAGGTCTTGTAAATAACGAGGAGCTTGGCCATTAAGGACCTTAGGGAGACCGGGGACAATTGTAACACTTTTTGTTTGAGCAAGTGTAACTCAGTTGTTGTTTGTGCTGGAGATCTCAGATTTTGACATGTAGTACCCATATTTGTCTGCTATAAAATACATGCACTTGTACTTTTAATACACCATCACAGTTTAAGTAAATTATTCTCAAATACAAAGTGGTATGTTGTTACAACCTACCCCGGTACTGGGGTAAATTGTAACACTACTGGGGGATGGTTGTAACACTTAAATTGTTATACTTGAAAAAGATCCACACTAATAATTATATGCAAGAACTTTAATGAATTATAAAGAAGGAACAATATACATCTAAGAATACAAAAATAACGATAAAAATAACTAAAATGTGCAAGTTAAATACAATAAAAACAAATACTATAAAATAAATCAATGTATAAAACACAAAATAAATAAGAGATCTATGGAACAATCAACAAACACTTTTTGAACCTATTAACCATGTGTTGATCATTTTTTTAAAGGGACCATACACACTACGATCCAGGGGTTGCAATTTGTGACTACAGTGTGGTGGAAATGTAAGAAGGATAATGCCATTTTCTTTGGAGTAGTTTACTGCCTGCACGGTTATGTGTGAGCTGTGGTTATCTAACAATAGCAAAGCTTTCCTTTGAGGAGTGACCTTTGTATGCTTCACAAAATGTTTCAAGAAAACAAGAAACTCCTCCTCCAGCATCCATCCAGAGGCGTTGCCACATCCAACACTGCCCAGTGGTCCACCAGCTAAGAAATGCTCTTGGTACCTTTTGTGTGGGAAGACAAAAGTCAGAGGGATGTCATTTCTCAATGCATTTACAGCACATGCTACTGACACTTTTTAAGAACTGTTACAACCATCCCCAACCCAGGGAGCCATTAAAAAGCTAACCATTTTTAGCATTTAGCTTCAAAGCTAGCACTAATACAACACATTAAATTAAACTAGAGAAACTACTAATTGCACTTATATAAGTGAAACAACTGTATCTGCAACACAATGGACACTATGCAAAAAATATTCATGGTGAAAATTCTTACTTTCTTACCTGAAAAATAGTTTTTCTTCTCCAAAACAGAGAGCTTTTACCCTAGGGACATGCGGCTTCACCTGTGAGCTCACTTTGGAAGTGGGCATGCACTATATTGATGACATCAACACAGCTCCTTCCTGATTGGTCAAATTGAGAGTGTTACAACCATCCCTGTGTTACAACTGCCCCCGGTCTCCCCTATATGTGAGTAACAGAATTTTGAATTTGATTCAAAATTTTATGGGACACCATTGGACGGAGGCTAACATGGAAGAGACGTGATCTCTCATGTTGATTCCTCTCAGCACTCACGCTGCTGATTTTTGGATCAGTTGGAGGCTCCTCGGAGAATTACTTGGACATCCTGCTAATAATGTATTACAGTAATGTAGTCTGGAAGTGACAGTGGATTAATTTTTCAGCATCGCCCTAGGTGGGGATGCTTCTAATCTCGGCGATATTATGGAGGTGAAAAAAGCCTGTCTTACATACCTGATTAATATGCTGTTAAAACAACATATCCTGATCGAAAATGACTCTGAAGTTTCTCACAGTTGAACTGGAGGCCAACATAAAATCAGCTGAACTACAACATGACGCTACTGGGCTTATTGCTCATTCAATATACAGATGCAGAGAGAGCTGGGTCAGCAAGCTCTTGCTCTTAATCGTGATTCTGTTCATAACTTTTACGGCAGAGACGCCAGATTAGTGTCGTCAGGACTGCAGATCTGCTTTTTGTGGATCATCAGGTACTGTTGGCTTCATCAAGCCGTCATCTTCATCTCTCAGAGGAATGATTCACAGCTGAGTGGGTGGTGGCTGGGATGAGAATGAGCTCTTCCAAACTGGAGACCATGGTTATCTGTCAGAAAAGGGTGAAACATCTTCTTTGTGTTTGAGATGAGGCATCGCCTCAAGTGGAGGAAATTTAAGTTTCTTATCACAGCAATATTTATTCTAATATATCATGTGACATTCTGTCATTGATTAAATTACCTTATATATTAAGGTGGAAACCTTAATGAAAAACCATGCCTCTGGCATTTCAAAGGTGTAAATTACCTGTTTCCTATCAGTTATTTTGATCTTGGCCAACTGGTTGGAGAGAGAAATCATTCAGAGACCACTTTCAAGTTTCTTCTTCTTGCTAAAGAAGATGGATACACTTGCTTCATTTTGAGTTTGAAGTACTGAAGAAACCCGGCCACGGGCAGTCGGGGCCCCATTAGGGGGGCTCCAAACGTGTCGCTGCAGTGTCTATGGAGGTTTCAGGTTGTGTCATTGATATGGATCGATATTGTCTCGGGGGTCCCTTAACACACGAGGCAGTGACAGCTAGTGGGGGCCCTATGCAAGGGGGTTTTCAACATCATCGTTGCAGTGTCTAAAGCAGTTCAGTCATTTTGTCATTGACAAAAGGACCAATGTCACCGCTGTCCTGGGGCCCCAGGCAATTGCCTAGTATGCCTACCCTGTTGCGGCATCTCTGAGCGGAACCACTCGTGACTACTGAATCTGTTTTTCAACAGATTTGATTCCAACTTCATGCCCTCTGACACCGTTCTTCTCCCTCTGTGCACATCTCCAGGTCATCCTCTGTCCCCCACCTCTATCCCCCTCTTTAATTCCCCCTCTCCTTAACATCAGACCAGGTGAGGAAAGAATTGAAGTAGCTGGAGAAGAGGACCAAATGGCGCCAGCCCTAGACTGCTTAGGTACTGTGCTGACTGGCTCTTTGAGGTGGTCATGTATATCTTCAACCTCAGTCTCAGTCTGGAGAAGATCCTTGTCCTGTCAGGACCAGTTCCAGTACCTAAGACTGAACACGCCAAGGAGCCAAACCATGACAGACCTGACTGACTTCCCCCTGTTAAAGACCATAGAGACTGATCCTCAACCATCCATCCTCTGTGGTGAGCACAGCGATGGACCCGCTGCAGTTCAGCTATTGGCCAAACACTGGAGTGGATGACGATGTCATTTACCTGCTGCACCAGGCACGGACTCACCTGGAGACTGCCAGAAGCACTGTCAGAGTCATGTTTTTTGACTTTCAACACCAATCAGCCAGCACTTCTGCGAAGGAAGCTGGAGGGGGCGGGAGTGGATGGACCATCAACTACCTCACCAACAGGAAGTAGTACGTGAGGCTGTGTGTCTGAGGTGGTGGTCTGCAGCATCACGCCCCCCCAAGTAACGGTATTCTCTCCGTTCCTCTTCACATCGCATCCCTCAGACTTCACATTCAACACCAGCAGCTGTCATCTCCATTAGTTCTCTGGTGATTCAGTCATTGTTGTCCCTGTGTCTGAGGGGAATGAGCTTGAGTCCAGGTCAGTCACCATGGACTTGGCGGACTGGGTCGACCGAAACCACCTGTACTTAAACACCAGTAAAACGAAAGAGATGGCTCTCGACTTCCAGAGAAGGGCTACGACATTGAGATGGTGGACAGCTTTAAGTACCGAGGTGTTCACCTCAACAATGAACTGGACTGGTCCCACAACACTGGAGCGTTGTACAAGAAGGGCCAGAATCGCCTCCACCTTCTTAGGAGACTGAGGTCCTTTGGAGTGTGTGAACCTCTACTAAGGACTTTTTATGATACTGTGGTAGCCTCAGTTATCCACTACACTGTTGTATGCTGGGTAGCGGGCAGCTCTGACCTGGGCTGAACTGCTCAAACAGTGGAGGCAGCAGAAGACTGATACACCTTAAGTGAAGAACAGAGCGCTATGATCCTTCATTCCCACTGCTGTTAGACTGTGAAGCTCTCTAGTTTGTTGTACTCTGGTCATTTCCTTTAGTCTTTCCCCTTTCAATCCACTGACAGGCCTTCTCAGTAATGGTGCAAAAGCTCACATAAATCCCCCTCTCTGCTCCAATTCTTATGTTATTCAGTATATAGCCTGTATTTTCTTTATTTTTTTATATTGTATTTTACTCTACTATTTAATTGCTCAATGAACAGCTTGTTTTCTGCTTAATTTTTTTATATATAGTCTTGGGAGCTGCTTTAACGAGTGAATTCCCCCACTGTGGGATCAATAAAGTTTGATCTTATCTTTGTTTTTTCCTTTTACAGATCTAGCAGAGACAGAGAAACAGAGAAAAACTAAAGGTGTAAAATTGTGATTTTTAAGAGCCTAGAGCATCAGTTGATAGTGAAACAAACAAACAAAAAATAAAACATTGGCAGTCACAGCTGTGCCGGCCTCCTTCCCACTGATCCGTTGTTGTACAACCCATGACAACTTTTGTCAGTTTGTGAGTGTTGCAGGAATGAAATTCTGAATTTCCTCGGCTGGTGTAAAATAGGTGCAACAATGTGTTGCGACCACGGAGACTTTCCCTCTGAAAACACCAGCGGGACAGTCTGTGACTGAAGTTAGTGATTAGAGTGGACCAATCACCCAGTCAGAACCAGTTGGGACAGTACTGAAAATGTAAATTAAAAAAGTAGAACGATTCTGACATTTACATTGACTTTTATTGCATTGAAGACACAATCTTGTTGGCTCATTTGCTAAACATGCAGTATAACGAGGACTCTGATATAACCTCATACCATCACTGAACCTGGCATTTGGACAAACTGGATGTGTCCTTTAAGCAGATGTTGGACTGTGCACATCCACAAATCAGTCAATTTCTTTCATTGGAGGATGAATACACCACTCTGCTGCTCTACTCTGATGTTTCCTGACACTGGCAGGATACCCTGAAGCTACCCCGCAATGCTAATTTAGTTTTTTTTTTTTTTTTTTAATCTTTTGATCGGACCATGGAGCACGCAAGATGACTGCACGTCTGCATCCATTGTCCCTGTAAAAGCATGAAAAATTATTTTTATTCTGGAGCTCACGGCATTCATTTCATCCAAAAAGCATCTGAAAAACTGATTTGTGTGACCACAGTACAGTACGTTTCCAGAAACAAGCACCCATCCCAGATCCCTCTGAGCCCAGACACTGGTGTTGCCTCTGGATGTAGTTAATACCAGGCTTTTTTCTGACCCCCAGGTCCCAATGGAGGAAGGGCAGCAATATGGCAGCGCCACCCCAGTCCCTGAAGAGCAGCCTTTCTAGTCGATGACAGAAGTCCCACTGAAAGCTTGAGCAGCACTTTAAAACCGTCCCAGAGTCAACCATCCACTCTGGTCGCGAAGGACACATGCTGACTCTGTTCTGGTGCTCGATCGCGGCCGAGCTGCATCAATTTACGGTCTGCAGATCAAGCTGGAAGGAAGTCAGGCAGGAGGATGGCAGGTGTGTCCAACTCTGTTTTATCCTGGGACACGTCATCACCAGGGTTACTGTCAAAGGGCCAGCTATACTTTATTTTTTCAACCAGCTCTGTTATCAGATAGTTCCTAGGCTCGATCTATGATGACTTTTTGTTACAAACTAACATTTCTGGCCACGACAAACCTACTGGCAAGACAGCACTGTTGACAGACACAGTGCATGCATATATATATATATATATATATATATATATATAGAAAGTTTAGTCTGACATTAAATCAAATATTTCCAGTTTCAGGTCAGTTAGGATTGCCAAAATGATTTCTATTTGCTAAATGTTAGAGTAATGAGGGAGGTCATTTTTTAAAGAATATTTTTTTCAGCTTTCTTCAAAGCCAGAAGTTTCCATACACAAAGATTACTATACCTTTTAGCTATATGGTAAAGCCCAGATGATGATGTCATGGCTTTGGAAGCTTCTGATAGGTCTAATGTCTAATTGACAGCATTCGAGTTAATTGAATCCATACCTGTGGATGTATTTTAAAGCAAACCTCAAACATTCTGAATCCTTGTGTGACATCATGAGAGAGGCAAAAGACATCAGCAAAGATATCAGGAAAATATAAGCAAAACACCTTATTATCCACAAGATAAAAAAGGGTTGTGTCCGTTATATGTACGGTTTATTTTTTTCCTGAATAAAATCAATTTAAATTGAAAATCATGTGTGTGTGATGTGATACATTGAGGACCCAAATGTTGCCACCAATAAATAGAATAAAGCGTTTAATGGCTTCATCTAAAAAGGAAACCTGCTTCTCTGTACACTGGACCACAGGGACCGACTCCAGATCTGAAGCAGAGAGAGGCCGGTGAGCTACAGGGGTTAAGCAGGTTTGCACGGTTTTATACAGGATGAGGTCACCTGAGGTCACCAGGATGAGGTCAGACCGACCTGTCGGGTTACTGCTGATATGAAGTGGGACGTCCCAGAGAGAAATATAATGGTCCAGACAAGTGATGAGGACTCCACTGGTAATAAAGGTCAGAGAAAGGTGGGTAAGCAGAATCCAGAGGGCCAGGTAGGGTCATACCATAGGATCTGGGATCAAACAAATCTACCAGGCAAGGAGCAGGCAAAGCAGGGGTTAAGAGGGCAGAGAATAGTCAGGGTTGTTCAGAGCTCGGGTCTGTCTTTATCTTGAAGAAGTGCAGCAGCTGGGAGAGGCTTATACAGGTAATTAGGCAGAACACAGGTGAGCTAAATCAAATGATTGGGGAGCTGAGGGTAAGGAGTGCAATGAGAAATGGAAAACCAGGAACATGACATGAGTAGTCCGAAAACAGGAAACATGACAGTGTGGTGTTATTTATTAATTTATTTTTAAAGAATAATCCCTATAGTAATCCTTTGTCCTGTCAGCCGTTAATGATTGACAGTTCCTGATGCAGCGCTGTCTGAGGGTTTAGAGATCACAGACGTCAATTTTAGCTACCCTTTAAACAATGAAACTCCTCCAGATTCCTTGAATCTTTTAACAACATTATCCACCGTAGAAGGAGAAATAGTCTCTCTTGACTTATTCTAATAATAATAATACTAGGGCTGGGCAACGATTAAAATTTTTAATCGCATTTAATCGCATTTTGTCCCTGATTAATCATGATTAATCGCATTGTATACGCAAAATCAAATAATGAATTCAAAAGTAGTGTAAAATGCACTTTTATTGAAATGTTCTGCTGCCATATGAACTAAAGTGCCATAAAATTTGTTCAAACACTTTTAACATCAGCACTTGTCAGTAACACATATTTAGCGTAAATCTCATCTTAAAAAATATAAAATAGAATAAAGCTTATTGCCACTGCCAGGGCATTAATGTCATCCAGTTTTTATAAAAAGTAAAAAAAACGTCTACAAACAAAATCCAACTAAATGATTGTGGCTCAGCACAATCAGAACATTAAAACAGGTCATTTCTGAGGTAACAGCAGAAACTTTTAACGGGGAGTTCAACTTGTCAGTTGTTACAAATAACCTTGTTTCTGTTGAATCCTCCGTCTGGGAGAACTTTAAAATGAAAATGTCCATGTTAAAGTTCAGTAACTTAACCACTCTGTGTATCATTCATTCTTTCCATTTTCTATTGAATCATGGAATTACAAAAGGGCCCAACTCCATGATTTTGCGAAATCCTTATCCCTATCTTGTACATTAGGTTAAGAGCTATCAAAATGAATTGAAGAAAGGCCCAACTCCAGTTCATAAAGCTGTTAACTAAGGTGATGTTTTTTGCCTTGAGTTGAAGAACGGCCCAGATCCTGGAGAGAAAAAATGCTCTCCTGAAAAATATACCTCGGTGGAGTTGGGCCCTTTTGTAACTCCGTGATTCAATTGTCAATCAAAAATTAAAAAATTTAAAAACGTACATTTTATTATGTTTTTCATTTTTTTAATCTAACACAAAAAAAAAAAAAAAAAATTTTAGACTTGGATCAAAAATACAAAATTAAAAAACCGCCCACAGAACTGAATTTGTTTTATAATCGAGGACTGGACTTTCTGTTGTCGTTACACATCTGTGCCACTAGATGGAGCCGCACTGACGTAACCAGCTAGAGAACAGCAGGACAGTGAACACATGGAGCAGATCTGATGGAACATGGAGGAATGACGCCAAAGTTTTGTTGCAGTCCAAATTTATTTATTTTTTTGGACAGAATTGTTAATATTGCTACCTGAGTTACTACCTGAACTGTAAATTTCACAGAGTTTTTACCGTTCTCCATGTCTGTTTTAGCTTTTCCTTGTTTACCTGGCAATGGTCTTCCAGTTCCGCAGCAGCCAGTAACAGACTTTTCAAATCAAAAGCATGTGAGCAACATGCATTAACGCGCAATAAAATAAATGTCAGCGTTAATAAATTAATGCGTTAATGCGATAATAACGCGTTAACTTGCCCAGCCCTAATTAATACCCTTTATTCATAAGCACCTTCCACGACAGTAAAGGACATTGTTCCAAAAAAAAAAAGAAACAGATAAATCAGAAGAAACTTAAACCAATACAGAAACATTTTTTTTCTGCAAGACGTTGTTTGAAGAAAAATAATGGAGACGCAACTGCAGACAAGACTGAGTGGAGAGATTAAGTCCATCCAAGCTGGCATTTGTCCTGCACAGGCTGAAACTCACTGATGCCTGCAGAGCAGCGGATAAAAACATATATAAAATTCTTCCAGTTTGCAATTTCCACCGTCGGAAATGTGCCGTAAGAAATGGAAGAGGAAGAGCACTTAGATTAACTTCAGATAAAACTGCACGTCTGCAGAAAGGCAAAGCAAAGACCCAGTTTGACTGTGAGAAGTGCAGGGATGCCGAGATGACACAGCAGAGAGGCGGTGTTCACTGTTGACTGACGGACAGGTAGAGTCCTGCAGGAAAGTCTTTCCTGAAATCACCTTCTCTGCCAGGCATGGAGGTGAAAATATTCCCCGGGGTCGCGTGACAGCCGGTGACACGAGACGTACGGTACTGCAGAGAGAGGGATGGATGTCAGGCGCTGCTCAAGATCACTTCATGAAGAAAAGCCGTCACTGAAAGGAGATGCGACTTCAGGTGATCTACGAGCTTTGCAGACGGTGAAGTGCGTCTAATTTGCCCAAAGGGAGCCCACACCTTTGGGGCCTCTTGAAGTGGGTTTTGAGCTGCGCTCTGGCAAGGACATTTTTTTTTGTGTTTGTGTGTGTTAAAATGAGCTGAGTCACATTTTGTGGCAACACTGTGCAAGGAAATGAGAGGAAATCAGAGCCGGAGGAAGATAAATGGAAAATAGAAAAACAGAAAAGGCTTTTTCCAGTGAAAACGGGTAAAACTTGAAAGAGAACACTCAGATTTTTCACAGCAGATGAGCTGATTATGATGGTGAGGATCATGAGTCACGGCTCTTCACTGCTTCCTCTGCTGTGTACCTGTCTTTCTCCTGATTAAGCCTCTATGGTTTCTCTGATTATTACAGAGTGAAGTGGCAACGACTGCCGGCTCTACGCCATTTAAGTCTGTACTCATTTAAATCGGTCGTAGAGATCCTTTTGCACTCGCTCGTTTCACTTTTAAGAGTCAGCTACAGGCCTGCTGCAAAGTAAAATCTCTGGAGTGCTCCGTTATAGTTCACACACCAAAGATGTCTTCCAGTTTTCAAAGTTCATCTTTAAGATCTATGAGCTTGTTTCCCACCAGGGTCTGTTCCAAAAAGCTGAACAGGATCTGACCCTGGTCCTTGGTTCTTTTTAGATTTTAAATGAGACATATTACGACCTTTTTCCAAGCAGACAATTTCATGAAGTCTGAATAAATTGTCTGTGATATGTCTTGATTTAAATCCCACACAGTTACAGTATAAAAGCTGTGCTCATAGCAGCTGTTTTTAGAGGGAGGAGTCAAGTCAGCTTGACTCCGCCCCCTCACCTGTCCAACCTACAGACTGCATTGGAACTGGACAAACCCTGCGTGGCATCACGCACAGAGTATCTACAAAGTGATTCTGAAGCCTCTTTTTCTCTTTTTATGTGCAATGCCTGGTCAGAAACGGGCAAATTGAGGCTGGCTGGAACAAGCCACCTCGAATACATCCTCGTCTCAAGTGTCGCTACGAAAACAACATACAGAACAAGTGCTGCCAGTGCTTAAATGTGAATATGGTGCAGCTAGGGAAGCCTCCAGCTGTCAGTCAACCCGCAATTTATGGGATGATTGACTGCAAGTCCCGGCATACTTCTGCTACGTACTTCAGCGGGACCTCCCATTTCAGGAAGAGGCTTCGGCGACGACATCAGAAATGACTACTGCCTTTAGCCGACACTCAGCTATCATAGCTAAGTGTCATGCTCAGAAGCCAATCACTACCAGTCTGTTAAACTAACAAACATATTCTCTTTAAATAGGACTTTTCTCTGTTAGGCTTTTGCTCTCCACTCAAACATTAATAGAACGCAAAATGCTAAGTAGCTAAAACCGACAACAAGCTACTGGTTGCGCCAGTTTGATTAGAGCTGATTAGATCCTGAATCATCCCAGGTTAATGGTTCAAATCTTCGTACTGAATCATGAATCAGGGGTCTGAGGTCTCCATTAACTCAGATCTTCTGGCTGGCTGAGTTCAGCAGGTGAATTAGCGACGTTAGCCAGGACAGCAGACATACAGGAAACACCGCAGACTCAGATGAGTCAGTTCACTGATGTCACTGCAGTCAGCGAATCTACGTAATAAATTAAATACTGCAATAAACAAGAGGTTAAACATTCTTTGGTCCTATTTGGTTGTTCTACATTTAACAAATTTCAGTTCTGGTTAACTTTGGTTAACTTGTTGCTATTTGTGTTGAGGCTGTGGGTTTTTTTTTATTTGCTGTTTTTTTGTTTGAGGATTTAAAAAAAAATCTGTAACACTACTAATAGTAATAATAATAATAATAATAATAATAATAATAATAATAATAATAATAATAATAATAATAATGATAATAATGCATATATGGATCTTTGTCATAGGTGACTCCTCGGGGTGGTGGGTGGGTTGGGGGTTCAGACTTCAAATCTGTTGCTTTATATAACTTTATCCTGATGTGGTACTAAAAAAAACTCACCCTCATACAGTAGTCATGGGTGTAAAATCTAACAACAGAGACTGTTGTCTCTAAAAATAAACACAATAAAATGTGTTTATTTCTGCTGTAGAGTTGGAGGTCAATGCAATGACACCTAGTGGTCAGTTGAGGAATTGCACATTTTGTGACAACTGGGTTTGCTTCAACCCTGATGTTTCTGCTTGATTTAGAAAAAAAAACACTTTTTTCTAATACAAATAAATCCACGTTTTAGTTTGCTGTACACGTTTTCTACATTTCAGCCTGTGACAGATACCTGACGACCTAGAAGAGGTCACTGGTAAATCTACACATGTCTGCATTTGTAACAGCGTGTTCCACATTAATCCCTGATGTGCCCCGCGGCATTTTTTTTTTCATCAAACTATTTAACGTGATGAAATCACTGCCGAGTGCAACAAGCCCTGAAATAAAACATCATATGCTGTTTGCGGCTCTCCCCACAGTCCAACAGAAGCAGACTGGATGCTCTGATGGGCAAACAGGCACTAAAAACGGGCCATTTTTCAAATGTTAACGCTCTATTACATTTTACGGGATGAACATAAAGTTTGTGCTCCGTTATAAATCACTTTCCATAAACAAGCTCTTCTACAAACTGTTGAAAAATTACTTTTATGTTTCAGCGTCTCATCTTGCTGGTCTGAATATCTTGGCCGCGATGGTACAAGTCCGTTTCCTTGTCATGAACTTACAGGTATAAAATTTCAAAATTCTTGAAAAAAATAAATAAATAATGCTAGACGTTTTAGTCATATTAAAAGATTAATTATAAACCCTTCAGCAAATAGCCTGACATAATAAAGATCCCCAATTTTCAATGAATTAGTTAAAAAAAAACAATGGGTCCGAGTAATTGGCTTCAGAAGTGCACAATGAAGGAGAAAATACATTTATTTGAATCCGAAGTTTAATTTAACAAAACACCGGAGGGCAGTTTTGGGGTAATTTGAGTGTGTCTGCTGGGAATGCACATAATGAAATATTTCTGACATTTAAATCTGTACTCGCCGGAATTAATTGCCAAGCGTTATCTGAATGTTGCCAAGCAACAAATATCATCCTCAAGCCAAATGACCTTTGACCGGGAGAACCTGATCAGAGGCTCCAGCGAGTACAGGGGGGGGGGGGGGATGCCGGCTCGTGACTTTATCAGCGCGTACGAGGACACTTACAGAGGAAGCAAACCGGATCAGGGAGACGAGCCGGCAGCAGCCTCTTTGTGACATTTTGATTTCTCTGCCGCTGCTCTGCACAGATAAAGTCGCCGTCATTCTTCGCGTCCCTCGGAATGCTGGATGACAACCGCGAGGCGGGAGGGCCGACTGGGGATAATGCGGACATGAGAACTTTATTCGTGCAGTAAAAGCTTTGAATCACACACCTCCACTTGTGTGAAGGACACTGAGGGGCCTTTATGCCTCTCTTTCGCCGGATACTGAGCTGAATGCTGAGTGTTCGTGGGCCGAGTTTATTCAGCACTCAGGAATCCGTCGCATTAGGCGCTGAAGGTCACTCAATCACTCGTGATGTTTTCTTTATCGTCAGGATATCTCGCTCTATTTTTTTATTCCGGTTGCGTATCTTTTCATGACACTCGTAATTTTTCTGCCGGTCCTTCAGCCCGGTCTCTGGTCGAAACCGTTCGCTCCTTCAAACCCCAACAGAGCCGTTTCCTTGTCAGAGTTTTATTTCGTCTGCTTCCAATAACGTTTGACATTTGTAAATGCTTGTATTATTAAAGTCAACAGGAAGGTTATCTTATGCTCTATACACACCTAATAAAAGTTTAAACATTGCTTTCAATTTTATGGATATTGCAATAAGATCATCACTGGGAATCTTTCCAGGAAAAGAGCAACTTTCTTTCATTCTTGTATGTGGTGTCTTTTTTAATCTTGTCCAGTTTTTCTCATGGACCTATTCAGGCAAGCACTTGTTTTTAATCACATCAACATTCACAGTTCTGGAGGAAAAAGTAAGTGAACCCATAGATCTATTACATTAATAACAGCTTATAGAGACGACCCCACTACCATGGAAGTGGACGTGTAAAGGCTGACTTATACCTCGGCGTCAAAATGATGCCATAGCTAAATTGCAAGTGTGAACCCTACAGTGTAGGCTGCAGCGTAGCCTGACACACACCTATCTCCAAATGTAGCTGCGTGTTGCGTCAACGTAGACTGCGAGAAATTTCATTGGTCAGTTTGTTCTTCTCCGTCTTCAAATTTCCCGCTGCTTCTTCTTCCTTGTCGTCTTGAAGTCTAGTTGGAGAATAGTTTAACGCTCAACATTTATTAGCTCCAACTCACGTAATAATACTTACTTTATTCAGTCCATTGCTTTGTCTGGGCTACATGCAGGAAGTAAACAAAAGCAAACTCAGCACCGTGAACTACAGCGCTGCAGAAAGGAATCCACACTGCCATCTAGTGGTTGGTGATGGAATTACAGAGCGATGTAAACAACGTACAGTGGTACTCTACTTACGAACATCTCTACATACGAAAGTTTCAGGTTATGAAACGCCTCAACAGGAAAATATTGCCTCTTGTTACGAAAGAAATTTCAGGATACGAAAGGCAAAAATACAGTAGCGCTGCTACTCGCAGCTCCCAGAGTTTACAGAACGTAAACATACTTGTCGGCTCTGTATCTCGGTTTGAAAGCGGTGCGTCGGAGCTGCTCTGCCATTGGCTATCGCTTAACATCTTCCTGGCATCCCATTGGCTAGGAGGGCCCCTTGTCTGTATTAGCGTAACCCAGCAACCCAGGTAGACGAACATTTTTTACCTCCGCCAAGGAGGTTATGTTCTTCTCTACATTTATCTGTCTGTCCGTGTTCAAGATAACTCAAAATGTTATGGATGGATTTTGATGAAATTTTCAGGAGTTGTCGGAAATATGAAAAGGAAGAACTGATTTCATTTTGAGTGTGATCCGGAAGAAATCCTGGATTCTGCATCACTTTCAAATTTTCAATAATTATTGCGCTTGGTGGAGGTCTGCGCTGTCCGAGTGCTTTTCTAGTTCTAACATGTATTTCTTACAGGTTTTATGTCATATCATGTATTATTTATAATTTATAAAAAATTATGTCCGAATTTTGGGGGGCTTAGAACGGATTAGGGCATTAACATGGAAAACGCGTCTCTACTTACGAAATTCCGCATATCAACATTCAGCATATCAACATTCTTCCCTATTTTGTCCTTCCCCTCACGCCGAATCAGTGACCTCCGTCTTCTCTATTCAGAGAGATCCGTTGGCCACTTTACTCACATTACATAAGCCAGTTTTTGCTTTGGAGCTGTGTGATAGACCCTCTGCAGCCTCGCAGTAGTACGCTATGGTTGCTTAAAGATAGAAAATGACATTAAATGAATGATCTGTATCACTTGTTTCGGCTTGTTGCATTCTTTAAAGTAGTCCTGTCTGCAAAAAGCCCCAAATCCCCAAATCCAAATGCCGCCACCTCGCCGATAAAAATAGCACCATGTTGAACCCCGGTCATGAGAAGCATGTGCTGATGTAAACCATGCCTCGCAAGAAGGAGATCTCTGAAGACCAAGAGATCAAGATCAAGAGTAGCTGATCTGCATGAGACTGGAAAGTGTTTGACATCCATCAGTCCACAGTTAGATAAGCCGTGTATAAACAGAGATGGTTTACAACTGTGGCTGCTCTTCCTAGAAGAGGACATGCAGCCAAAATGGCCCCGGAGACACAATACATATTTTTTCCAATTTCTGATCTTTTTTTTTTTTTTCCACTTTCAGATTGGTATTTTTTCAGGTTCAGACTTTTGGCCCTGATTTGGCGTAGGGGGGGGGACATCATGACTGACAAAGCTGAGAACATTTCTCGATCACGTTTCCTTCAGGGAACGCTAGTACTGTGAGATGTACACTGTACGAACGGACGCTTTCTTTACACCACTTCCACTTGATTGACAGTGAAAAACTGACTCACGTGACAAAGTAACAGTTAGCGAGATGTTTGGACCACGCTTGGTAACAGTCGCTGCATTAGGCGGTAAACTTTACCAGATCTTGCCATTCAACAGCGGCGGTAGATGTTTTGAAACTCCCCACTTCCACAAGCGGCTTTTGAACACACAAAATATTCGTTTAAAGTGAAAAAGGGAAAGAGGAAACAGCTGTGTGTGTAACATACTGTGAGCGGCGGTTTGTGCATTGGGTTTCAAGCTCAAGGATATATAGAACATAAAAGTCTGTGTAAGAGCTCAGTAAGTGCGAAGTAAAAGTCACTGTGGACTCTCGATTATTTACCGTGTTATTCGGATTTCTAAACTGTGAAATGCCATCATCTGTCTTTATTAGCAGAAAGTTCAAACCTGACACTTGGCATTGGGTGTTAAATTTGAAGTGTTATAAAAGTCATCATTGTTAATAAAAAGATCAATCCCCTTCAGGGTAACGGCTGACTCTCTCAGCTGAAGCTAAATGTGAGTAAAGGGAAGGCGAAGATGGCCCCGGCAGACTTCAGACAGAATAAGAGGAAATCAAAGGCGGTTTAAATGAAAGCTGCCTCCGTCTTTGTCTTTCCTCTAAGCGTAGTTTGAAACTCGGCTCGATAACATACATAAACCCAAACATGCATGTGTCACCGTGTTGAGCTGGACTACGTGAGAACAGCTGGCCGTTTTAAATTCTCCTCCTTGCTGAAGGTCTGAAATGAAGCCTTCATCCAGTGGAAGAGCAGAGAGGTTGTTTACAGCTGGTCTCTTATGCCTCACTTGATCTCATATCTGACTGAGATTTATGCACCTGGGAATGTAGCACCTTCATGACCCTGAGAGGGATTGAATCAGGTGGAGGTAATGGATGGATAGTATGTACAGAATCACCTTGACTGGTGCCTGACTGTTGGAAAATTCATGGTGTTTTCTGCGGTTTCTGTGGGGCTGAAGAAACAGATGTGTCTGGAATCATGACTTTGTCACTTTATCACTGGCTCTATTAAAGAATTTAAAATTTTTAGGCTATGAATTCATGTTTTTGTGTGATACAAATGCAACGTGCACCATATAGAACAATGATGCCATCATGATTAAAGTGATGCAGGTGGACTGCTGAGTTTTCTGTTAACCTAAATGCATTTCAGTTCAATAATACTTCATTATTACTTGAAGGGAAACTACATGTTGCAGCTACTTTTATTATTTAAGTACTTGTATTATTTATTTCCTCCGCCAAGGAGGTTGTTTTTTCCGGTGTCTATCTGTCTGTCTGTTTGTGTTCAAGCTAACTCAAAAAGTTATGGATGGATTTTGATGAAATTTTCAGGAGTTGTCAGAAATGTAAAAAGGAAGAACTGATTTAATTTTGGGTGTAATCCGGAAGAAATCCTGGATTCTGGATCACTTTCAATTTTTCGATAACATTGCGGTCAATGGGGCCAAAAATTTTGTTTCTCAATATCTCCGTTAATTATTGCCAAAACTCATGAAATTTGACTCAGGGATTGACAATGGGAACTTCTATCAAATTTCAAAGGCTGATCCAGATTTGATGCAGAACGCAGATTTTATCGCAATCTGTAAATCGCTATATGGGGGCGATTCCTCCGAGACGAGGAATCGCCAGCAGACAGCTTGCTCCTGTTAAAAAGAATAAAAGACGGAGGCACCAGTCAACTCTTTGAGTGAGCGGTAGTTTCAGCCTCCTGACTGCTACTGTACACACTGGAACGCTGAGATACAGAGAGCTGCAGTTTCCAATACACCCAAGATCTTGGCAGTGCGCGGAAAGTTTATGCCCTAACCAACTCTAAAGACGAGAGAACTCTGATGATATAAGACCCCTGCTCAAAAGCATTTCTGGGCCCACTCTTCAGTCTTTAATTCATACACTATCTGTTCTCTCAGGCTTTGGGGAGAGGAGGGAAAGATTTCCTCTGACCCAGAATTTTTCAGACTAATGTCTAAAATGACAGTAAAGGCTGCTGAATTTCTGGGCCTGCTTTGACAAATGACTCCCCGGAGTCAATCTCTGCAGTATTTTCTGTGCAGCGCTGAAGGTATCCTGACACACTGCATATCAGTGCAACCCAATCAAGCGGCAGTTTCTTTGACTGTAATAAACAAAACCCACTCATCCTGTTTTATCTTCTTAAAAGCCTTTTGCCTTGCCCACTTTGTGTAGTTTTGCTCATCATGCCTTTCTCCACAGCTGATTTCAGAGACTAATTGCCATGCGTCAGTGTTAGATTATCCATCATCTTGAAGGTGTGCGTTAACACAATGTCAAGAGGGAAAGACATCAGTAGTGCCCTTCTGGGAAGGATTCTGTTGCTACACATCACTCTGTTATGAAACCATTTGCAAGTAATAATGACGGCCAAATGCACTGGTCAGTTATTAAAGTCGTTCTATATACTACAAGCATTGCTGGAGTCTCAACTTCTTAATACTTCTCTCCATCCTAATGTTCTCAATCGAAGTACGATTTATCCGGAAGGGTTGCCAGGAGAAAACCTCATCAGCTTGAAAATAAGGAGGAAGCAAAACTGCATCTGAACAAACCACAAGACTTCTGGAACAATGTCTCATAGACAGATGAGACCAATGTGTTTGTTTGGTGTAAATCCTGAAATTAATCTTGAGAACGTCTATTCTTATGTCATTTATGAATGGGAATCCCTTACAGTTTAAAAGCGCACTCCTGAAGCTGATGGTGTAAAAGTGCAATTTTAACCTGGACATCTAGAAAAGGACCTGATTTACATTAAAAAAATGAGAATATGTCTCACATGGTGATTGATAGAAGTAATTTTAACTGAAGTAGAGCAAAGAAATCATCTTATTTTGCTGTTAGAACAAAGGTCATTCTACCTAATCATTGCGACTTACTTATAACACTTCAAAATGAAACTTCATTTTTAAACTTTTTTCAACACTAAAAATAACACATTCAGCTATTTAAATTATGTATTGACCAATACTTTACTGCATTTTTACAAGATTTCTAAGCAGAAGATGGTTGCGTTTTTTCAGCTCTATTAGCAAAAGCCATGCCATTGTAAAAAAAAAAAACATTGTAAAAAAAAAAGTATATGGGTAACAGCAGTGAAAGTAACAGGACTGAGTTTTTAGCAGAATATTAGGAAATGCATAAAGTATAGCAATATATTAGTCATGCTAATAACGTAAGGATACTGAGGACATTCTACTTACTTGTCAGAAATGTATAACGGGATGCTTAAATATACTGTCCAGATGCATGTTCTTGTTAAAAATATACTGAAGTTCAATTAAATTACATTAATTTTTATTTGTATAGCGTCTGTTACAATGCCAATTGTCTCTAGCCGCTTTACAGAGACCCAGAGCATGACCCCCAAGCAAATATCATTAACTAAAATTATAATATTAAACAGTGGAAAGGAAAAATCTTCCACTTTAAGAGAAAGAAACCTTGAGCAGGACCTGGATCATATGGGGGGACTTTCCTGCTGAAAGCCAGGCGGGTAAAAAAAAAGAAAAAGAGAGGAGAGACAGGACAGAGAGAGGATGTAGGACAGAGAGAGGAGAGCACACAAATGACTGAATGAAATGACTACATAAACAGATGCAGGTAGCAGCACTGAGGTGAGATGGTTAGAGGACTAGATCACCGGTCACCACACCAGCCGGCACCCTGAACACATCTACACACACAGGTGGAGGTAAACGCTGGGATGGACAGAGGATGGAACTGCAAGTCAGCATGAAACTCAGGAAACTCTGACCTGCAAACATACAGAAAGCAAAAGAGTTTTATTAAAACACATCATATATATTTAGATATCCTCCTATATCTGTGCCTATATAAACTTCTCAAGAACCTTTGGACATTTTGTCATTTTTTTCTTTGTCATTGAAAGCGGCAAAATGTGGTGTGACCATCCAACCATGACTGATTCTGGAAACTTCTGGGAGGAAAAAAAGTCGAAATTGCTCTTAATCGACAAATTGAAAGAGCAGGTTTTGAAATTTTTATTTTGAAATTCATTCCAAGAAAAGCAGTTGCATTTGTATTTATATTTAGGAAATATTTATATCTTATCTTATTTTAAAACGCAAAATGATGGTATATGTTTTTTTTTTTTTTTACATTTTATAAAGAATTTGAGAAACAATGGTTTACTGGTTCAGGTCCTATTTAGAAGTTTGGAGTTATATTGTTACGATTGGCAGCTATATGAATCTGAGAGAGTGGCCATGACTTGTGGAGTCCCCCAGGGGTCAGTTCTTGGGCTTCTTTTTTTCAACTTGTACATGCTTTGGGTCAAGTAATTCAGGACTTAAATATCAATTATCACAGTTATGCAGATGATACACAACTTTATGGCGTCTCTGACACTAGATGACTGCAGCCCAATAGACTTACTATGTCAGTGTCTGGAGCAAATAGACATCTGGATAAGGAAGAATTTTCTACAACTTAATGAGGACAAAACTGAGATTATTCTGTTTGGTAACAAAGAGGGTCAGCATTTCTAAATATCTGGAGACTCGGGCTCTAAAAAACAACTGACCAAGTTCGTAACCTCGGAGTGTTGATAGACTCGGATCTGACTTTCAGCAGCCACATCAAAGCTGTCACTGAGGCAGCTTTTCACCAGCTCAGAAACATCAGCAGAATTAAAAGTTTTGTCTCCCAGAAAGATCAGGAGAAACTCATCCCTGTGTTCATCTCCAGTAGGCTGGATTACTGTAAAGGTCTTTTCACTGGACTTCCCAAAAAGAGCATTAAACAGCTTCAGCTCATCCAGAACGCTGCTGATAGAGTTTTAACCAGAACTAAAAGATCTGAACACATCACACCAGTTTTAAAAAATCTTTAACTATTCTGGCTTCCAGTTAGTCAGAGAATAGATTACAAAATCCTACTGATCGTCTACAAATCCCAGAATGGTTTAGGTCCAGAATACATAGATAGAAATGTAATCCACCCAGTGGATGACATTTTTACGGTATTCTGGTTTCCTCTATTTGGAGCATGTCTCTACTTTTTTTTTTTTTTTTTTTTTTTTTTACCATAATGAATTAAGTCCAGAGAAGACTAATCACCACAGGTAAATGGTCAGCTGTGATTCTGCAGCCAAAGAGGAGTGTACTTGCAACGAGAACAGAAAGCTTTATTATAAAATGTTACAAATGAAAACAGTAGACTCAAAAGACATAAACTCCATTAACGTCTCATGGGTGGAGGTGTTAGAATCCATTTTTGTGGACTAAAAGAGCTATGAATGAAATTACGTATAATGTAAAATTAATCTGTTTGTAAGAATGAAATGGAAAATGGAAAAAAGATAAATGAGATGTTTGCCTTCACTTGAAAAATGTTAAAATGAATCAAATCTGTTTTTATTATATCCTTCATTTGATTTACTGTGTACTGATCTATTGATTTTTAAAAACATGAGCATGTGTCATTTGGTACAACCACTCATCATGTGGTACAACCCCTGAAAGAGCATTTTTATATTAACAACTAATTTCTGGAGCAGAATCTTCATCATTGATATCGTGTGCTTAGATGAATAGTACTGAAGAGACATTTTCATACGTTTTATGCAATTTAGAAGAAAACAAGTCTGGAAACCACACATAAAAGGGTGACAGTAACATTATAGAGATGAGCGATATGTCAGTAAGAATGAAAAATCTAATAAGTTCTTTCTGAACACTTCATATAATTGTGCATAAAATCTTAGATATGTTCAGTAAATGAGTTCATTTCAAGGTAACTTGTCGGTGGCACCACATGACATTTTTATGTCATGGCCTATTTATAATGTTCCTGAAAACAGAGTAAAACCTCTAAATAGATTATTTTATTATGGAATTAGGTCTACATAACATTCTAAATGTCTGAATAATTGCTATGGAAGTCCATATGATTGTTTTTTAAAATTGACCTGTTGAAAGTCCTTATTCATCATTGACCCCGAACAAACAACACAGAATAATTGAAGTAACAGGACAGTAAACTGAGATTGACAACAGATGGCAGAACTTCTTTTGGCCTTCCAATGACCTTCAGAAGATCTCAATGATGCAACTTCCAGTGGAAAACATGACGGGGGGGGGTTATAGTATATAGGGGTTATAGTAACAGCACTGAGTGAATACCTGATGGGGTGAATAAAATGTACATTTTGAACAAAATGCAATGGATTTGTTTGAGAAATATATATTCAGAGAATATATGTTATATGTAATCACGCAACAATGCACAAAAAAATATGATTTTTAAAGGATTTTAATTATATTTTGTAATAAGCTTAGCATTTAAGAATGTGGAGAGAACCCATATGCTATTTTTCAGTATTTAAGGTGTTTTTGTGGCACTAGTGAGACAGAGAGAGACAGAGAAAAGAGAGAGAATGGAGAAGACATGCAGCAGTGGGTCACACAGGCCGGGAGTTGAGCCTGTGACCGCTGCAGGAGGGTCACCTGTACCTGGGCCACCTGCCCTAACCACTGCGCTACCGGGGTGGCCCTTTTAGGTGGCTTTTCATGAATATTTTATCCTAATGTATTTAAAATTTGCAATTGCACAGATGTGCAGGACACTTTTCTCATAATAAAATGCTTTACTGCAAGTTTTCATGCATATTTACTAGAGATATCAGCAGGACATCAGTCTCTGCTGATAAAGACTGAAAAATGAAACACTGGCATAAAACGATGATGGTCCTTTACCATAATTTTTTTTTCTATTTGTTTCTTTTTTCTCTGCTCAGCATGCCACAAGCGTGGTAGCGTGACAAAGTTAAATAAAGATGGAGACGTCATTACGCCGATGAGCATAAAACATGGACAAACCAAAGTCAATTGTGTACAGATTTCATATAAGCGTCGAAAAGTGATAAAGTTGCAATTAGAAAAGCACTCAGAGAGCGCAGACCTGCGCCAAGCACACAAAAAATTCACCCATAGAGCGATTTACACCATAAATATTAGTTGTACATAAAGCACTAACAATATGGGACAGCTAAAAAAAGTACCATATCTTTCTTTATTTTGTGATGCACACAAAAATAATTAATAATTCTATAAAGATTTCATGCAGTATTTGATTCCAAAGTCAATATATTGAAATTGAACAACCTCAATGTTTTTATAGAGATTACTATAAAATCAGATCCGGATCAGCCTTTGAAATTTGATAGAGGTTCCCATTTTGGGCAATAATTAACAGAGATATTGAGAAACAAAATTTACAAAAATTTGAAAGTGATCCAGAATCCAGGATTTCTTCCAGATAACACCCAAAATGAAATCAGTTCTTCCTTTTCACATTTCCAACAACTCCTGAAAATTTCATCAAAATCCATCCATAGCTTTTTGAGTAATAGTCAACATCGTTCATGCGAAAAGAGTCGAAACTCACTCCTTCAACGCCTCTAACTGAACAAGTCATGTTAAGAGCCGTCATCCGGGCAGTACGGGGAATTTGTGAAGATCAAGCAAGAGAAAGAGACTCCCGGGAAAAGGAAAGCTGTCACCAGATGCTTTTCAACTCTCTTCAAGGAGGCAAAAAGCATGACCACAACCTACTCAGGACAAAAAAAAAAAAAATTACTCAGAAACTCCTGGATTTTGCATGCAGGTTGCAGGGAGCTGTAGTAGTTTTCTTATTTTGTTATGAGAATGTTGTGGCATCAGTCCATCACCATGATGATGAGAGCATCATGACTTAATGTTCATTTAATGTTGGTTTAATCCACTAATTAGTACTGCATCAGAAGCGGTGGGTTATATCAGTAAATTCGGTAAATTATCAGCAAATCTCCAATGTTGTGCTCCCCTAATATTTAAACATATATGTAATGTCCAGGAAACACGAATGGCAGCCATTTGGTTGAATGACTCACAGGTGGTTGGAGCAGATTTTGTTCACACCAACAAAGAGTTTAGAACTATGAACATTTCCATAAATGCAAAAACATGCATGAATTTTACGTACAAATTTGTTCTGCTGACATTTCATAAATGAGAACTTCTCTGTAGAACAGGCCATCCCTCTGACAGCTAAATACCTGTCAGCGTTACATCTCGGCCGAAACCTCATACAGGAAACCGCTACTTCAGATTGTTGCTGCTACAAATGGATCTACAACAGTGGTTCTCAAACGATTAATACAGCATAGCACCTGAGAAACTGTTCAGCTCTCTGAGTACCACAATGATGACCAATTTTAAAATATAGCTATATATGCCTTCTAAATTAGCTTTAAACAAACAGGAGAGATGCTTATTCCTTATTGTGGTTATTTCATGGGCGTAACCACGCATTCTTTGGGGGGGGGGTCGTGTCCCCCCCAATACTGGGAAAATACCAATCTGTCCCCCCCAATTTATGTGTAAATATGTTAAATATTTCCTCCTTTTATGGCTCAACAGTCCGTCTCTTTTTATTTCCAAATATTTACTGATCAATTTATTTCCGTTTATAAGGAAAACTAAAGTGTGTGACCTCCCCCTCCCAGTTGTACACTTGGTTGCGCCCATTTAACGGCTCTCGGTTTGAAGCGCCGGCTCCGACAGAGGAAACAATAGAGCCTTGAATGTGAAAGAAAGGAGGGAGCAATGTCTTTACCCAAAAAGCAGAAAAAACAGGACATACAAAGTTTTTTCAGACAGTAAGCAACTAGATAGCTAAAGAGGAGTGATGTTGTCATACTGAGTGTGTTAATTTTTAATTAATTTGAAATATTTAGCTCGTTAAAAAGGGCTCAGTTTGTTAGTTGAGCTAGCTAGCTTGAAGTGAAGAGACTGTATCATATGATATGATGTGTCTTCCGTGTGTGCTGCTGTTTTCTCTCTCCGTGTGTCGTGTGTATGTGTGTGTGTAACACTAGTAATACAAGCAAAATATTTAATGTATCAAATTAAAAAGATCCTCAGGGTCAGTTATTGTTCTGGTACAATAATAATATCTGGTCATAATGCAGGCAGCACAGAGAGACAGGGAGAGGGATTGTGTAAGGACAGGCCACACTATTTTTTTTAATGTCAAATGAATAAATCTGTATATATATTCAATTAAAATCAATATTTTACATTTACTTATTTGTACAAATCTATGATTTAATTCACATTAAATGTTTCAGTGTAAATGTGCAGACATTCATTTTGAGACAAATCAACAAAATACCTTTAACTTGGAATTAAAAGTCCATCGTGTGCTATGGACTTTTTGTTGTTCCAATCACAATATTTACATCAACATGCTTTAGGCATGTAATTTTTCCCAGCTGGAAGCTATCCTATTCGCTACTATCTCAGAGAAATTGCAGACCATTCCTTTAAATGTGATTTCAGATGGTCAATAAATAAAAATCACAGAACTGTGGGAAATGCACCTTTAAAAAAAATTCTGGGGGAGGGCTCTCATTTGGACCCCCCCAATGTCTATACCATGGTTACACCCTTGGGTTATTTATTACCTGAATTGTTACTTTACTGAATCAGACATTTACAACTCTGTCCAACAATTCTCACATACTCATACTCTCATACAGAGCAAAATAAACATACTCAAAAGTTGTTACATCTGCACTGCAACTGAATATGAAATAAATATTTCATTAAAAGACACAATTTTAATTATCTCAAGCTACACATTTGATTGAAACGTTGTATTTATAATGCATTGTATGTTTCTGAATTTTTTCAAAGTGAAAATGTGGAAAAAATGTGAAAAGTCATGACGTTCCCACGCGTACCACCAGAGGGCACCACAGTTTGCGCACCACTGATCTACAAGATACTGTCCGACAGGCTCAAAGGAATGGACTCAAAAGTGTAATAGATTTAACAAAAACTCTGGGCTCGATCGAAAAACAGGCTCGGTCAGAAACCACAGCAGGTAAAGAAGCAAACAAATCTTAAACGCTGAGGCTAAAGAGCAAAAGCCAATAAACAGGCAAGAGTCTCACACAGAGGTTCAAACACAAAGAAGGCTGGAATGGCAGTAAAACTGGGGAAAGGACAGACAACCTGAATGCAGGGAGCGGACCGTCAATTAGACACAGGTGAAGCAGATCAGGACGGGGTCAGCTGACTGGATGGGGGGGTGCAAACAAAGGCGGGAAGATCGAAAATGTAAGAGTAAAAAAGAAGAAGTGGCAAATGTGAACCAGGTGGAGGAATACAGCCGTTCATTATTGTGGGCTCTTTTTGCTCACATCACCTTTTGTTTCTTGGCTTAATCTTTGTTGAATGAAAGAAATTGAGCAATGAAATTGGTACATCTTGTTGTTTGTCTGAGGTTTTATTTCCCCAGATACTAAAACCAAGCTACAGTTAGTAGATTTTTATTTTGCTTTTGCACGAAACACACAGGACTCAAAAAAAGAGGGCACTAACATCTGTACAACTGTATACGAAAGGATAAATGTGAAAAAAATGAAAATGCTTTTATACAGCTGAATGCCAAATGGTTATACATTTTTCATTTTCTTGTGTCTAACCCCCAAAAGAAAAAATATGACATCCATTTGGGAATTAATAAAGTAGTATTTCAGTTTGGTCCTTTTCAAATTCAGTTTATTTTGTGTATATGTAATATTAGAAATTGCATTTTGAAGTCTAAATTGCTGTGTCATGAGTCCATGACTTCTGGTCCAGATTCCTGATTTGTTATCGTTCTGGCTCCACCAAGTCTGCTAAGTTTTGACACGTAGGCGTCTAGAGAACTTATCCAAGGTCCTGATGTTTTCATGTGATGTTTAAAGGCGACTGTTTCCTACTACCTTTGTCATTTCTGATCCATCCTACACTCTGTGATGTGAGTTTTAATGACCTCTCTGAATTGGAGACAAACTTGGAGAATTGTTTGTCAGTGCCTTGTTTAACAACCGATTGACTGCTTCACCAGTGCACAATAATAATAATTCTTATGAGTGAGAATACATCTAAATTCTCAACTTTACAGTATATTTTCTTCTTTATTGTCCTTATTTTTTCTGATTTGTTCTCTCTTTTTGAACCCCTTGTTCGGCTAAGTCTGTTTTGTGTTCTGCCTCTTCACAACAAAAGACAACTCAAGGTACTTTTACAGAGAAAGCAAACAACTTTCATTCCAATTAAACTGGAGGAGGTTGGTTGGAGGACAGAGAAACAAACACAATCACAAAGAGAAAAGAGAAGCAGAAAAGTAACAGCAATAGTGGCTTATGGAAAAAACATTGGTTCGGTGAAAAAAGTAATTTCACCCTTACAGATTTCTTATTTTGCTTATAGTTTTTTTGCTGTTGTCGTCACACTTACTATCAGATCATCAAACAAATCTCAATATCAGACATAGATGACCAGCATAAATAACAAAAGCAGTTTTTAAATGATGATTTCATTTATTAAGGGCAAAAAAGGTTTCCAAACCCACCTTGCAGTAAAAGTAACAGGACTGAGTTTTTTTAAGGATAGTCTTAGCAAATGCATAAGATATAGCAACATAGCATTAATGCCAATAACTTGAGGATACGGTACACATTCTGTTGATTTACAAATATGTTCATTTCTTAAATAAACATATAATTCAGTTCAAATTCAAAAATACTTTACTTACTTTATCCCAAGGGAAATTAAACTGTCCCAGTAACTGTCATGATTTAAGTCTCTTCAATGATTCGTTGTCGATGGTTGTTGCTGTGGGCAGGAAGGATCTTCTATAACCATCTGAGCTGCAGCAGATCTGAAGAAGCCTCTGACTGAGGACATGAAAAATAGTTAGGTAATAATTTAGGAAACAAGACAATAAGCCGTGATTGACCTTCTTAGTCATAGTGTCAAAATATACAGACAACAAAAAGCAGAACTTCTTTTGGCCTTCCCATGACCTTCAAAAGATCTAAATGATGCAAATACTTGTGGAACATGTGACCTGATTAATGTTGCATTTCTTTCAGGAAGGGGGGAGTGTTGTGGTAACAGGACTGAGTGAAAACCTGGCGGTGTGGCGAAAATATGCACTTTAACTAAAATAATATGGATTTTTTTTTCTGAAAAAGATATATTCAGAGCATATATGATATACCTGTAGAATCACAAAATCACTTAAGTAGAATCTGTCTGATCTGTAGGCTAAAAGAAGCAAACACATCCTCCCCTAATCTAAAGAAATTCAAGGATGGAAAAGAAACAAATTCTCATCGACATCCATCAGTCTGGGAGGGGTTACAAAGCCATTTCTAAAGATTAGATCCTGAGCCAATTCAGCCTTTGGTTTCACCGCTGATATTAGGATGGGCAAGTGTTAACCCGATGCTCCTCATCCTCACCAACGGGCGTTTTTGGAAAAGACTGTTACTGTCCCGGCTCCTTTTGATGAACTAACATGAAACGTAAGCTCCTCTAATGCATCAGCATCGGATGTCACTCCTGCCATGACCGTGCTTTAAAACAACGAAACAGATTAAGATTTAAGACCACAGCATCAAAACTGTGCAGCTTTTCATCATGACCAACCTAAATCATTTTACCATTAACGTGTACATCAGCATGATGCGAGTCAAACGTAGTGATGTAACTGATATTCAGGCCAACAATTCCTGACCGGATTACCTGCAAATAGCTAATATATTATCCTCACTGCTTCCAGGTAGGAAGACTGAGGGGAAATAAAAGAAAAACAAACATTAACACTGCTACAGAGGCCAAGAAAATGCTGACGCTGGAGCTGCAGAGGGCATCCAGAGGAGGATCTGGCTTCCCAACGCACAAGCCGGCAGCAGTTTGGACAGAGTGTTTGAAGAAATAGCAAATGAGCAAGAATTTTCATCACTGAGCCAAGCAGCAGCGGGTGCTGCCTTTCAGTTAGAAACCCACCTCGGAGAGACCACGACTGCTGGGGAAGACGACCCGTTGCACCGCCGGGGGGGGGGTTAATAAACTGCGGTTCTCCCCTTTGGCTCAGATGTCAAAGAGATACGTCTCAGCACCATGCAGCAGGGTGGAAAGTGAGAGGCTTTTTAGCTCGGTGTCACACATTGTGGATGAAACAGAAACAGGCTCACAGTTGACAATGCAGAGAAGCTGGTTTTCAGAAGAAAAAACTGTTTTTCAAAAGAGCCTCAGTTCTGACAGACGTCTGTTACACTAACACTGTATTTCTATTGTGTGGCAACGACAATTTCTCACAGCCAGAGAATGAACAGTATCTGAATGAAAGTCCTCCATGGTGACAGTTCATGCACGTCGTTTCTGCATTTAGCTCCTGCTGTCTAAATCAAGCCCAGCACATCTGTATGCATAAAACCCTCTCCTGTTTTGAATTTTGATTATATTTTGAACACCACCATCGTTTAAGGCATAAACACCAGAAACCAGAAACCAGCCTGTCCCACTGAACTTCCAACTTAACAGCCACACAGATAAACTTTAGGACGTTAAACATGCATGAATATTGGATTGCTCAGTGTTGGCATTGCAAAATGTTATTTGGTGGTGATTTTGACTTGAACAAATAGTCATCTGCACGTAGCTGCACAAAACAATAAGGCAGTTGTTTCACATCAACACAACAAGCAATAAAAATCTACACAAACAGTTTGAAAGTGGACTCACAGTCAGTTCCCCTCAATCAACACAGGCTTCTGTTTTCCAAATGCTTTGCCCTTAAAACTAGTCTCCATTTTCCTTGAAAATGCTTAACCTGAATAAAGATTTTGTCACAAGGCTTTGCTTGGCCAGTATTTTTTTCTGACGCTGCGGTCAAAGAGTGAGTTCCAAATTCCTCCCTAAACCGTCAATCTCAACACTTAATCGCAAAAATGCACGCGTTCCATAAAGTGCAACTGCTGTCACGATTCTCAGAACGTCAAGTTGAGGAACAAGTTTGAGGGCTGTATCGCCCTCAATATTGAGATTCTCCGGCACCACCCTTGGAAGTAAGGGCTACCCAGAAGGCATTGCGTATTTTCGCGAAGACGTCTTCAAAAAGGATGGCGCCGAAAAAAGCTAGCTACGAATGTAAGTATTTTCATAGTTAATAAAGATATAAACGTTACAAAACTATCTTATTGTCTTCGTTATATATATTTGTATTATCTTATTCTTCTTCTCCTTCTTCGTCGTCATTTTCTTGACAGACTGGACGTAGCTTTGGCGTAAGGTCGCCCCCCACAGTCTGAAGACGTAACTGCACTCAAGGGGTGTCCCATTTCTAAGTAACAAGATAACCCTGACACTTACTTTCAAGGGCCAAAGACTGAGGGTTAAGGGCGAGGGTTGAGATTGAAGGGTTAAAGGAGGAATTGGAATTGGGCCCAAAAAGTGAATTCCCATTCCTCCCTTAACCCTCAATCTTGGCCCTCAAACGAAGGTATAAGGGCTATATTTTGACTTAGAAATGGGACACCCCTTGAGTGCAGTTAACGTCTTCAGACTGTGGGGGGCAGCCTTATGCCAAAGCTACGTCTGGTCTGTCAAGAAGATGACGACAATGAAGAAGATGGAGACTTTATTTTTATTTATTTCTTTATTAATTATGAAAATACTTACATTTGTAGCTAGCTTTTTTCGTCGCCATCCTTTTTAAAAATACACAATGCCTTCTGGGTAGCCCTTACTCCCAAGGGTGGTGCAGGATAATCACAATACTGAGGGTGATACAGCCCTCAAACTTGTCCCTCAACTTGACGTTCTGAGAATCAGGAACAGAACTTGCACTTTACGGAGCGCACATTTTTGAGATTGAGGGGTTGTTGTGGCTTCGACAAATAAACTCTGCAGTTCTGTTTCAAGTATGATCATTTTTCCTTATTATCAATATGCTACTTTAGTTCAGAGTAAGTCACAGATTACTAATCAAGTATTATTTACACATAATGTGGTATAGGTGGAAACTCCTAAAATATAATTCAAGGGTTGACTTTGATATATAAATGTAGGCAAATTCAAGCAAAAATACCCCAACTTCCCCAACTAAAGAAATCCACTTCACTTGCAGTAACCGTGTGACGCACCATCTACCCCCATACATCATACGAACAAGTACAAACACAGAAAGCTGGAGGCTGATGGACTTTCAGGGAGAATTGGTTGAGTGTTTACTTGTCTTCCTCGGTCAGGGGTGAGCGGATAAGAGGCACCCTTGGGGATGCACTCCGTAAGTTAATGTTTCGCATCCAGCAGATTAAGAGCAAACCGCCTGATGTCAATTTGAACCGCACACCAGAGAGTGAAGGGTAATGGATCAGAGAAATTACTCCTCGCTCAATTCAGTGAAGAGACACACGTCCAACAGCAGAAGCCTCTGAAAGAGCCTTCATTAGTGGGCGGCAGCTTCACCACTGCTGGCCTGGAAACAGTACTGAGGAAACCAAGAGCTGAAAACAAAGAACACTCCAAAACACTTTAATTTCTGCTGTCTTTATTGGAAACACTGGTGGGTCTTAGTATGGAGGGAATGCATTTTTCATGTTAAGACAGCTAAACTAAAATGGTTGACAGCCCAAATGGTTTCAATGCGCATCTACTTGGTCACATGTGGATGTGCACAAAGGGCCCCACCTCTGGAATTAAGTCTTGTACGAAAAGTGTGATTTGGCCTCGGTTTTAACCCCTGAGTAAATAGCAGAGATCGTCTTAAACGGCCTGCTCGCTAGTTAAACCATAGACGACCAGAACTTGTTTACTGGGAGCACACCAACTATCTGGGACTATCAGCTTGCCGATCCGATCTGTGTATACTTTTATGTATAATCAGGTGCTCCAGGAGCGGTTTACAAATAGCGGGTAGTGGGTAGCACAACCTGCTCTTAAAGACAATGGCTACTGTCGCACTGATTGGTTTAACAGGTGGAACGCCCTAACCACTCCTGTGCATAATGTAGCGGGTAGCGCAGTTGGGATAGCGGGTTTAGGAGATCTGGCAGGAGATCGAGCCCTAGGTCTATGTTGGGGAGTGTCTGCATAACGTGTATCTAGGTTGAGTCTATTTTAATGTGTTTTGGTGGTTGAAGGGAGGGATTTTTTTTCTAATGCTGTAGAGCACTTTGTGTTGCAAAAGTTGTGTAAAAAGTGCTACAAATAAAGTTGGATTGAAAATGGGGGGCCACCCGGTGGAGCAGTGGCTAGGGCAGGTGGCCCATATACAGATGCTATAGTCTTCTGCAGCAAATATTTCAAACCATTGTCCAGATCTTTTTTACCATATTCTAGTTCTTCAAACTGCTCCTGCAGATGTTGTTTTTCAGTCTGAAGTTTTTGATCAGTCTCCATTTCCATCAATGAACTGTTTAAATTCCATTTCCTTCAGCTGTAAATGTTTCCAACTCCTCTTCCAGATCTTTTTTGGTCTCCTCTAAATTTTCAAACCCCTGCTTCAGCTTATACTTCTCATGTTGTAGTTGTATATAAGCTTCCTGCGTTTCAGTGCTTAACAACTCAACTGCTGTCTTCTCTACATTAATTTTTCCCAACCCTCTTCCAGATCTTTCTGACTGTCTTTGAACTGCTCCTCCAGATTTTGCCTTTCAATCTCAAATTCTTTTATCGGTTTCCTGCATTTCCTCAATAATCAGTCCAAATTCCGTTTTCTTCTGCAGCAAATAAATCCTCTAAATGTTTAAACCCCTGCTTCATCACCACTCCATAAAGCTCTATTAATTGAAATATTGGACCTGAAAAGGAGAAGAGAGAGTGTGCACGTATCAAGGAGTTAAAGTAATGTATCAAATATTTTATTTTAAGTCTGCATCTGGACAAGGTCAGTGGTAATCCCCAGATGTGTTCTTGCGTCGCCCATTTTATTGAGTTTGGATCCAGTGGACACTTGTGTGAGACAGCAAAATGTCCCAGAATGCATTTCACACCAACAGGTAGCAGTAATAGCAGAGGGGAAAGTAAAAGAAAATGTTATAACTTTGTTGTTTTGTAACAGCATGTGGGTTTTAAGATGCTTTCAAGCGAGAATACAGTTCTTCAGATTTATGGTAAACTAATCTAGATAGAGTCTATTTTAAAAAATTCCTCAGACATCTTCAGAGTATTTTTCTTTTCACCTCCACCAAAATTTATTCAGAACACATTAAAAACACATTATTTAAACTAGCGTTTATAGTGTTTTAATAGTTTCTCCTTTAAGCCTATTTAGTAGTTTCCACTGAGCCTTTGCTCTTGTTTCTCTGAGCTCATACTTTGTCCTTGAGGAGGATCAGTGAGATAACATGACTGGATGAAAGCTCTATTCTATCAGTTCGGTCTGTTCATTAGATGCACGGCTGAAAACAATATTTACACACATTATTTATTCTTATTCAGAGAACACGACGTGGACGGTGGTTGGCCGTCCACGTCATTAGTAACTGGCCACTTACAGTCGGTCGTGTATGAGTCCAACCTCTGTACGGGGGCAGGCCCAAGCCAAGAAGATAAGTGAACTGTTTCCCAGAAACGGGGCTCATTTCTGACCGAGATCCTGTGAGACACTGTCACCTTCAGACCAGCGCTGCCATGCTTTACCTGTGACCATAATAAATGCTCCGTTTCTGAATTGAAGGATTCTCCGGTCCGTCCTTGAGCTTCCAACAAAAGATTCGGTCTAACAATGGTAGAGGTCTTCGGAACAACCCGACAACCCGAGGCTCTGTCCCAACCCGAATTGGGTCTCGGGTCCATTCAAAAGACGTGACTCCGGGTTTGGGTCGGAATCGGTACAGTTAGTCTCAAGTCTGGTCGGTGCTCTCTGACAGGCTGGGTCTGCGTTTACTCGAGAGAGGTAAAGATACTGGCGGTGGCAGCCAATGTCAGGACTCGGCAGTTTAATTATTCATCAACGTGGCGTATTTGTCATGAAACAATCATGTTGCCGTAGCGTGTTATTACCAGTTTGCCTGGCAGCTGTAATACACTACGGATCGCCAACATGACAACGTTGGATGAGAGAACATATTCACGACCCGTCCTGACCGGTGTAGGCTAGCAGTTAGTAGCAGCATTAGTAGCAGTTGCTACTAATAGCATCTGTATCCACAAAGAAAATAACAACGTGGATTTATTGTTGTTTACATCACGTAGCCTATGTAGCAACTGAACTAGGTAGAAGAAGACAACTTTAGGTAAGAAAATCAAGTTTTATTCAATGCTAGACAACTTTTAACATGAGCAATTATGGGCTGTATTGTCTCGTTCTATTCGGGTAATACGGGTGAGTTCGTGGTCGGAAACTAAAGACTCGGGTCGGGTTGGTTCCGGGTCCAAATATTGCGGGTCCATTCCGGTTCGGACTCCCGGACTTATGATAATAGCTCGGCTCGGCTCGGTTTCAGGTCGAATTTTCACGGGTCCATTTGGGTTCGTGTCCATGGACCTGTGGAAAACAGACCTGTGAAGACCTCTAAACGATGGAGACTTTTTTTCCCAGGAGTCCATGGTCCATTCTGAGTCACCTCAAACTACAGAGTGTTTATTTTGTGCTCAGATAAATCATAGATGTTTTTGACATATGTTAGCCGGCGAGCTGAGCTGTGATACTGTCAAGTAAGTACATTGATGTTCCAACTGCAGAAAGTTCAAACTGGCTCGTCCCGTCCTCTGGAGTTTGTACTTGAAGTACTGCAGTTTGAGCAAAAACAAGCTTCAAAAGCTCTCTCTACCAACCTGAGGGTCACCATACTGGAGTCTTGTCCAGTTATACTTATCCTTTCTCATCTGAGCTGGGCCTGAAGACTAGTAGTCAATAACGTCCATATAGCATACTTTCCTTATGCTAGATAGTGTGTACCATGGGGCACTGAGATTCATTACGAACTGCAGTCCCCTTACTCACCATTGTGTACTCTATTCTAAGGTTAACTGGATGTCTTTACGTGCTCGATGCCTCAGTCATTGGTATGTGTTCATTTACAAAACCATTCTGGGTATCACTCCGTCCTACTTGTCTTGTCTTTAAGCAAGGAAACAAGGAAGTCACAATCTCCGATCCATGGATACTCTGCAATTTACTGTCCCCAAAGTACGAACTGAACTTGGCAAGAAATCATTTAGGTTTTCAGCACCTAATGCTTGGAATAAAATACAATCTGAACTGCAATTTAAACCCTTGTTACATTGAATGAGTTTAAAGTTCTGGTGAGATCATTGCAGTCTACCTTATCTGTGTGCACGTGTTTTATGTGAGCAAGTTTTGATGTTGAGGATTTTATCTGTTGCTTTAATGTAACTATGCTGCTGCCCTCTTGGCCAGGTTTCCCTTGAAAAAGAGATCTTTGATCTCAATGGGACTAACCTGGTTAAATAAAGGCTAATAAATAAATATGTTGTGTTTATGAGCAGACTGAAGTCTCTCGTCCATGACACTATTTCATACGAATCCTGACCCTTTGTAAACCTTTCTCTTTCCAATTTTTCAAGCTCTTCTTTGGAACGTTGCATTGTCATCCATTTCAAATTAACTTGATTGACTTTATTTGGCTTTTTCTGTAGATAACACAAGCTTTGTATTCCAGTACGCCATTGTTTCCTGCTAGTCTCAATTAGCACACTTGTCTACCAAGATAGGAGCGAACTAAAATTAGACGGTCTATCGGGAATGCTCTATTCCTTAGAGTCTGGCAGTCATGACTCCCAAGTCTGCCCACATATCCGGCTTAATCACCCGGATCTTCGGGCTCCTGATAATGGAGACACCCTCCAGTGGCCGAGGCCTCCCGTCCTGATCGTCCCATTTAACAGCAGCAGACGGGAAAATGCAACACAATCTCCAACGTGTGACCTGGAAAAAAAAAAGGGACTGCAGATGGTTTTCAGCAGAAAAATATCAGATTTTAATTAGCCTCCTCTGCACCACTGTTGCTAATTGCCGGCCACTTGCTCCTGGAAAGCAGCGCGTGACTGATAGAGCTCTGCCACCTTTAAAGGATCAGGATAACAATCATCCGGAGATGTGAGAACACTAAAGTGAGCAAGCCTCGGGCTGCTGAGGCTGAAGTTTCAGCCTTTTCTTCTGTCAGGACATTGGGTCATTACAGAAGGACAGGACCGAGGAGATGTTAGGAGGCAAGACGCTGCGCTCACTTGAAAAGAAGAAAAAAAAAAGGCAACTTGCCAAGCCACAGAAAGAGGCGAAATTTATTGCGGAAGATTTGACAATGGCCCGAAAATACCAACGTTACCCAGGGGCTCTTCATGCTCACAAGATCAAACGCTCTCAGTAAATCCAAAAGAGAGGTTTGGGGAGATTAGCCTGTTGGTCAAGTGGAACGTTAAATCTCAGCCTCAGATTCGAGGCTAAACATCCTCATTAAATCGTGGAAGAGAGGATTAAAGTGGAATTTGAAAGCACAATGAAACGACAATGCCGCTCAGGAATAACAGTCTTTGAAGGGTTATTTTTCCGAGTATGGATACTCGATTTGGGCGTTCCTCCGCTCTCCACTGACGTCAACATCGCCATCAAACGATGATGATGATGCGTTTTTATCCTGCAACAGTGACAAATGTGACTTGAACAACGTGAGCAGATCCTGGTATTTCCAGCCGCTGCACTGAATCAATTTCCTCACCGTGACCTTCTCTGGTTTCAGTATCATACGTGCTGCAGGTGTGAGAGATACCAAGACATATTTTGGTGTCTCTTTTCATGTTTGCCCGATGGTTCTAAGAATGGCATCACTAATCGATTTATATCATTCTACCCTCAGCTAAAATTAAGGGAGCAAAGTCAGGCAAGTTTGTTTCTATAAACCTTTTTGTTGTTTGCAGTCTTCTCCAGCAGGAACACCAAACAAAGGCAGGAGAAGATATTTCCAGGGCTTCCACGGGGACAAGGAATGTACTTGTAGTTTAAAAAGAAAATAAATAAAAGCATTAACGCGGAGGGAATGTGGATGAAGGTGCAGGAATCCATTTCTGTCTCATGTGGGTTATCTCGCCCTCATTCTTTTTTTCATCTAAAACCAAAAAAAGAGCATTTTTATCAACATACCCAGAAACTTGTTAATGAACACACAACTGCCGCTAGCACCGCCAGTCACTATGTGCGTACTCTAATTTTTAATATGTTAGTTCCTTTTTGCCACTTATCAGTTTATCTTTCAAGTTCAGGGGTTTGGGATTGGCACGGGTTCTGATCAAGGGACCCACATCTGGGTGACCCAAAACCAAGAATTAAATGAAATTGCAGCTCCTCGACTGGTCACTAGGGGCCGGTTCCAAAAGCGAGTCAATCAATCTCCATTGACAATCCGTGTGAAAAATTGTCCAGCTTTGCAGCAGAAATGAACTTGCTCCCAGCTAGGGGTGTGACAAAAAAAACGATTTGGCAATATATCGCGATTTTCGGCCCCCAATAAAATATCAATTTTTCAGCTCCTAATATCGATTTTTTAGGAAAATACTTAAATGTGCAAACACACTAATAATAAACAATAAATAGGTTGTTTTGATGCAAATAGTTTTGACTCAATTTGTCCTCTGAATGATCAATATCATTTGATGAACATATACAGCAACTTGATTTTTCATCTCTATTTTTAATTTTGACATTAACTGGGTAGAATATCGTGATATTGCGATATCGTGATAATATCGTATCGCGACCCAGGTATCATGATACATATCATATTGCGAGCTCCTTGCCAATACTCACCCCTACTCCCAGCCTGGTTCAAAAAACTGTTTTGGTCTCCATAGCTTGATTTGACTACTGGAGCCGACAGATTTTCATACATATTGTTCATTTAAAAAAAAAAAAGAAAAAAAAAATATATGTTTGACTTTATTTCTCTCTCTCTCATTTATTTTCGGTTTGCTGTGACTGCACATCATTCTTCTTTTCTGTACTATCCTGCTGTTGCAACAATGTGAATTTCCTCATCGTGGGCCAAAAGCTTTATTATCTTATCTCATCACCGCTGTAAAGAAGAATGTAGCAAAATTCATCCACAACGATGTGAGAGACTGATTAAGTTAAAGTTGGTTCTGCATCATGATGATACTTTGGATTAAACTCATTTAAATAATGCCACATTGAAGGATGCTGAATGTTTTTTATCTGAGGTTTCTTTTGCCAGAGACCCACTGAAATTAGATGGTTTTTGTCATGTTTTAATACACACACAAAAAAAAACATTGCATTAAAAGATAGAATAGTAACTTTTTCACATGACTGCAGCCCATATTTTATGGTGGAGTATTAAAGCCCCAGCAGTTCTGGATCAGAACAGATGATCAGCTACGATGTCCTGCCCGAACCTATACGGATCCAAACAAGCTGAGAAGCAGGTAGATTCCTGTCAGGGGGAGGGAGTTGGAGAACAGAGATTATAAGACTTACTGGGTTTTAAAACGGTGCCATATAAACTAGGGATGCATGATAGCTGTTTTTTTAAAACCTATACCGATAACTTTCAGCTCCTAAAGGCCGATACCGATAACCGATAACACACACATATACCTAAGATCATTAAATCAATACTTGCGGAGACTTGCTGCTGGATTATTCACGTTTACTCATGTTAGCTCATGTTAGCTCACGTTAGCGCAATTTCAAAACTCCATGGAAGCGACGGTTATGTTTCAGGTGGCTGGTCGGGTTTGACGTATTAAAGCTTGTGCTATTTTTCCCTCTTTCGCTTGGAGCATTTGTCACAAATAACCAGCTAACTTTCTTCCTCTAAAACGTAATCAAAGTTCCATACAATCACCTCCATGTTCTTTTTTTTTTTTTTTTTTTTTTTTTATCAGCGCACTGTGCCACAATGCTGCATTCAAGTTGTAATGTAAATTCCTCTGTTCCCTCGTTTGCTAGTCGTTCTTTCGGCCTTATCTATTTTTTATATTTTCTATGTGTAACATGTGGGAGAATACTGTGAATATCAATTAAAGTCAGCAACTACCAAAATTATGACTGAGTTAACGAGTTGTTTTCTGGCATGAGGGGGTATTCTTCTTTTCCTTACTGAGAAATCGTTTTTCTGATTATGCCGACGTCACTTGAACATAACATTCACTGCCGGTCATTCAAGACTCCGAGGGAGCGAGGCACTGCTGTGTTAAATATATATATATATATGTTATCGGGGCTATTCGTCATGATATCGGACTTATCAAGATGACGTCATAATTCACTGTTATCGGCCGATAGTTATCGGGTCGATAATTATTGTGCACCCTAATATAAACAGTTTGGTCAAGTGGATAAATACGTGAGAAAAATGAGGCAAAGGTGGCAATAATTCACTGGATATGTGAAGCAGATATTGCAGATATTCCAAGAAATGTAATACTTTTTAATCATTCTCAGGTGTTGTGTGATGACTGTGTTCACGATGACAGAAATTAGCAAAAAAGGGAGGAAATGCCATGTTATGATTTTGTTAAAGTCAATACACTTTAAATCTTTTTTTTTTTAAGTCACGATTTCCTCTGTTTTATTTAAAGTTAATCACAACATTTTTTTTTAAACACACATGCCAATTAGTTGGCTGGCTGGAAAAGACAAGCAGGTGACAGCGTGGTAAGACATTGTGTCAGAGGTGGTAGTAATGCATTTTTAATGATCTTCCTCCGTTTTTCGTGCCTTTAAAGTTTCATGAGAGATGCCACATCCAAAGCAGTCAGTTTTGTTCAGTTATCAGTAGCAAAGCATTTGTCTCCCTTCACAGCAGAGCCTGGTTTTTTCTGCAGGCTGCCTGATGCAATCCTCCAGAATGATGTTAGTCCCCGTCTCATGATCCCATTTAGCCGGCCTCATCGGCTTAATATAGCCAGTCACCCTCCTTGACTGCTGGCTTGATGTTTTTGGGGGCTGAATGCTTTTCTTTTTGTTCAACAAATGAGATCAGCATCCTTGCGCCCAAATCCCTCCATTTTCATCACACCCAATAACTGATTAAAAACAGCTTTCTTCTCCGTCCAGGCGAGATTTAGACTGTCTGCTCTGGTGAAGTGGCTTTCACGGAGACCGGTCTTGATCAGTATTTGCCTGATTACTTCCCTTGAAAAATCGCTCGGCACCATCGCAGTGGCCCAGGTCATGATTGTTGTAAAGGAAGACCCTACGCTGGTGCTGTCAGTAGTGGAACTGCTGAAAAGACAGTTATTAGAAATGGTCAAAGTGATGAAGAGGGGTCCAGAGATTGAACTAAAAAACTGAGTGAAGGAGACTTTTTTTTAGCCAGCAAGAAGTCTAGTTGCTTTTTTTTTTAAGACAGACAGATTAATATTTTTAACTGGGCCGCCTGTATACACAGAGCAGAAAAGGCTTGTGTGATCGAGGCCACCTTCAAATCCGACTCAGTTCCTCCAGTTCTGTCAGGAGGAACGGACCAAAATCCCAGAAAACTATTGTGAGAACCTTCTGGAAGGAAACCGAAAACGTTTGACCCAAGTCAATTAAACGCGCTGTATACAATGAGAATGTATTGTTGATGCAGCTCCACATGTACAGTCACTCTCATGGGCTGTACATATTCTAAGAGCTTGTCAAACACTTTTTCCTCATAGACAAACAGACACAACTGCATCAGAGGAGTTTTGACCATGGACACCTTAACGTACAGACTACAAGACCAAGATTTAAACCACCAACCAGATTTATCAGCCACCTGTATCCATACAGCCAGATGAGACCAGTCAGCTAGCTGGACTGAAGACTCAAGGCTGATTAATGCATCTGTGCAGCAGCTACACACTTAGGCTACATTGTTGTTTGTGTCGATCTGTAATTACACCACCAACCAGTAGATGGCAGCGCAGGTTCGTTTCTGGCATGCTGTAGCTGGCAGTGCAGTTTCCTTTTGCTTACTTCCCATCTGTAGCTCAGACGTAGCAACAGAACAGATAAAATATATTTTACATGAGTTGGCGCTGAAAAATGTTGAGCTTCAGTCATTTTACAGACAATGCTGTAAACGATCATTCTACCTAATTTAAAAACAACAAAGAGGAAATAGCCGTGGGAAATTTGAAGAACAAATCTACGATTCACATTTATTCTGGTCCACATGGACGTGGCACACAGTTACATTTGGAGAAAGGTGAATGTCAGGCAAGGTTCATACCTGCGACCCAGCTACAGTGGCTACAGTGTGGCTACATCACCTGTGACCCAGCAACCGGGGCTACAATCACCTGCGACCCAGCTACAGTGGCTACAATCAGCTGCGACCCAGCTACAGTGGCTACAATCACCTGCGACCCAGCTACAGTGGCTACAATCACCTGCGACCCAGCTACAGTGGCTACAATCACCTGCCACCCAGCTACAGTGGCTACATCACCTGCGACCCAGCTACAGTGGCTACAATCACCTGCAACATAGCTACAGTGGCTACAATCACCTGCGACCCAGCTACAGTGGCTACAATCACCTGCGACCCAGCAACCGGGGCTACAATCACCTGTCACCCAGCTACAGTGGCTACAATCACCTGCGACCCAGCTACAGTGGCTACATCACCTGCAACCCAGCTACAGTGGCTACATCACCTGCCACCTAGCTACAGTGGCTACAATCACCTGCGACCCAGCAACCGGGGCTACAATCACCTGCCACCCAGCTACAGTGGCTACATTACCTGCGACCTAGCTACAGTGGCTACAATCACCTGCCACCCAGCTACAGTGGCTACAATCACCTGCGACCCAGCTACAGTGGCTACATCACCTGCAACCCAGCTACAGTGGCTACATTACCTGCGACCTAGCTACAGTGGCTACAATCACCTGCCACCCAGCTACAGTGGCTACAATCACCTGCGACCCAGCTACAGTGGCTACATCACCTGCAACCCAGCTACAGTGGCTACAATCACCTGCGACCCAGCTATAGTGGCTACAATCACCTGCCACCCAGCAACAGTGGCTACATCACCTGCCACCCAGCTACAGTGGCTACAATCACCTGCGACCCAGCTACAGTGGCTACATCACCTGCAACCCAGCTACAGTGGCTACAATCACCTGCAACCCAGCTACAGTGGCTACAATCACCTGCGACCCAGCTATAGTGGCTACAATCACCTGCCACCCAGCAACAGTGGCTACATCACCTGCGACCCAGCTACAGTGGCTACATCACCTGCCACCCAGCAACAGTGGCTACATCACCTGCGACCCAGCTACAGTGGCTACATCACCTGCCACCCAGCTACAGTGGCTACAATCACCTGCCACCCAGCTACAGTGGCTACATTACCTGCGACCTAGCTACAGTGGCTACAATCACCTGCCACCCAGCTACAGTGGCTACAATCACCTGCGACCCAGCTACAGTGGCTACATCACCTGCAACCCAGCTACAGTGGCTACAATCACCTGCGACCCAGCTACAGTGGCTACAATCACCTGCGACCCAGCTACAGTGGCTACAATCACCTGCTACCCAGCTACAGTGGCTACAATCACCTGCTACCCAGCTACAGTGCTACAATCACCTGCGACCCAGCTACAGTGGCTACAATCACCTGCAACCCAGCTACAGTGGCTACAATCACCTGCCACCCAGCTACAGTGGCTACAATCACCTGCGACCCAGCTACAGTGGCTACATCACCTGCAACCCAGCTACAGTGGCTACAATCACCTGCCACCCAGCTACAGTGGCTACAGCATGGCTCACAATGTTACATAAAAACCTGTCGATACATTTGTTACAGGACTGGACTATTGTAATTCCTCCTTAGTCTGTCCCAGTTGTGTCTGAAAAGTCTCTGGTTGATCCAAAATGCTGCAGAGAGAGTTCTCATTAGAATTCTCATAAGAGAACACGTTCTCTCATTTTTCTTTTTGTTAGCATCCTATTAGACCCAGATTAGAGTTTAAAATTCTTATCCACACATGTAAAGACATTAAAGGAGTAAGACCTAATTCTCCATGTTTTTGAACCTTGCAACAATAAATCATTACCTTTAACTGCATCATAAGCTCAAAGAATACATGTATAAGGGGTTGCATTTCCGTGCAAAGTAATCATGCTTTACACAAGTCTCACCAACTCCATGGTTCGAGCCTTTATTCAGGGGAAACCAATTAGAAAACACTTAAAGGCAGGGTAAGCAGTTTCTGTAGAACATGGAGAGCAGAAAATAATCTAGAAGTACCCCAGATAAAACAATAATGACTGGAATTAGCCGTCTGATGCCCACTTTAAAAGGCCAAGCTTCATACTTTAAAGATCTAAATATTCCATATTATCGTTAAAGGTTAGCGTTAGGAGACAAAACCTTCGGTTATCAGGCCCCTCCCTTGTGATATCAGATCCCAGTTTGGGTTCAAGAGCCAGACATCCTCTCTACCTTTATAACTGTCAAATCTCAATGAGCCAATCTTCAGTTATGCTGCCTAGACTGCTTTCCCATGATGCACCGAGCACCTCTCTGCACACTTTATTATATACATATGCTAATATTTCTGTCAATAACTTCATCGCAGGTATGGACTGATGTGCATGTGCACGTGATTGCTGGGTTAGGGGTTTCCTGCCCACTGTTGCCTTGTGCATACTCAAGACAGGAGACTAAATCAAAGTCAAGACTGGATGCAGTCTACCGACTTCCTAAAGCTGATTTTTACGAAGTGGTATATAAGAATACAGATATTTGACTGTAGTTAAGCACTTGATGAATCCGAAGAAGTTAAGAAAATGTAAGGAAGTAACTGAAGGGCAGAGCATGGGGAGTCGTTTTTACAGCAAGGAAACTGAAGATTCAAAGGACATAATATGAAACTGAGTCTGGTACAGCTTCTGTTATTTATAATCCACTGCACAAGATGGATCTGCACACAGTGGATGAGATTACTTTATTTTGGGATGAAACTTTCAGAAGGTCAGTGAAAATTAAAGACTATTTTCCTGATACGGGAAACTTTCTGCATTGATCTTCCGGGCTTGATGTGTCAGATGAGAAGAATTACAAGCTGGCGAACGCGTCACGGCCCTGAGAAAAGAGGGTCGAGGTAGAGCTATGAAGAAATCGAAGTCATTGAAATAAATATTATTGCTACAGTTTCCCGGTAGAATTTGTCTTTGGTTATCTTTACGTTTTTGGAAGAGGACAAAAATGAGAAAGCCTTGATGGAGCAGCTGATAAAACTTTAGCTTGACGTTTTTGACTTACAGGAAACTGACCTTCGGGATACAGCTCATCACTTGGCTGACGAGCTTTGGGCTCACGTAGAGGAATGAGGTCATTGTTCTCATTCCAACAAGAAACCCGAGTGTTTAATCACATAATGACCTGGTGAAAGGAAGATTATTAATGCCAGAGATTGAAATTGAGGGTGTAGCCAGTGTGCACCAAGTACAAAGAGGTAGAGGTTTTGGGTTTTTTTTTTACTTCACATTTTGAGTTAGAAAAGTATAGAAATGACCAGCTAATCTTAGAAGTAGATTGGAACTGGACTACTGATTTCACGCTTGATAGAATTAGATAGGGGGCTCATATTTAATCTCCTGCCTGCTTAAACAAGACTGTGAGGCGTTTAGAAGAGGCTGATGCTTGGAAATTAAAACATCCATCCATCCATCCATCCATGCGAGAGAAGGAAATTAAATGGAAAAAGTAGAATGCGATCGGATCTCCATCTAAGTTACAATAAAAGAAATGGGCGTCAATCATGGTAGTTTTGGAAATGTGTAAGTGGACGTGCAAGTAAATAACCTCCGCTCAAAAAAGACAGAAGCGTTGTTCAGTTTCACAGCAGTTCTGCTCTGCAGTGTGACCTCCAGACCTGCGGGGGGCGTTTAAACGGGCGGAGCGCTTGCCAGTCGTGAGATTGAGAGTTTGACCAATAGTGGTATCGAGATCGCGCCACAGCTGCGCGTTGGTTCGCTCATTTAAGAGACGCCCATCTCACATGTCTTGTTCTCAATTTATACACTTAAAAAAGCATGAGTGGTGTCAAATAAAATGCTTTTTCACTGAACCTGTCCACGTATGTGGTTCAAATCTTTTCCTAAAATTATACAGACACCAAAATGCAACGCTCATCGAAACACGCTCATTGATTAGCATAAATCCCTGGTCTCTCGCCATATAAGGAGGTGCTGATTAGATTACAACCCCAATTCCAAAAAAGTTTGGACACTGTGTAAAACTTAAAAAAAAAAAAGTGATTTATCATATATACCTATTTACAATGCACAATTGTATTCCCAATTTCATGGAAAATATCAGCTGATTTTGACTTTGATGGCAGCAACACATCTGAAAATAGCTGGACCAGGGTGATGTTCATCATTGTGCATCTTTCACTCTTCTTTTAACATCTGTCTGTAAACATCTGGAAAGTGAGGAGAGTTTTAGTACAGGGACGTTGTCTTATTCTTGTCTGATGCAGGATTTTAGCTGCTGGATGGATTTTTTTTTTTCATTTCATCATGTTTATCACCAAATGTTTTCCTCTGGTGAAACATCTGGACTGCAGTCAGACCAGTTCAGCAGCTGGACTCTTCTCCTGTGAAGTCCTGCTGTTGTGATGGATGCAGTATGTGGTTTAGTATTGTCTTGCTGAAATATATATAAGGTCTTCCCTGAAAGAGACGTCTGGATGGAAGCAGATGTTCTAAAACATGTTCTCCTCAGCATTGATGGAGTCTTTCCAGATGTGTTAGCTCTCCACCATAAACACTAATGTAACCTCATACCATCGGAGATGCTTTTGAACCGTCCACTGATAACCAGCACATGGTTCTTCTCTTCAGTTTACAGGATACAGCCTCCATGGTTTCCAAAAGGAATTTCAAATTTCGATTTCACAGAACAGTTCATTTCAGATGAGCTTTGGTCCAGAGAAGACAGTGGTGTTGTTTTTTTTTTTTTTTAAATTCAGTTTAACTTTCATTTGTGGATTGAACAGTGAACCGTATCCACAGTGATGACTGGAAGAGTTCCTGAGTCCATCAGTAATGGACAAACTAACCACTTAAAGCTAAAGGTCAAATCAAACAACAAAAAAAAACCTAACTTGCTTATGTCTGTGGATATTCTCATTTATCCAGGTAAATTCCATTCTCGCAAACAATTGAATCATAGGCAACTGGACTTAGATTTGTCTAGAAGACAAATGGCTTTGTCATCAACAGACTTGTGCAGACTTTGATGACAACCTGATAATGACCAATAATTAGAATCAGGTGTGTTGAAGCTGGGACACCTCTAAAACCTGCTGGATAGGGGCTCTCCAGGACCAGGACTGGGCACCCCTGCTATAGATAATGGGATCTTCAAAATCTTTACAATTTTCACATTTTTTTATGTAGTTTGTCTCAGATTACTGAACGTGTAAATGACCCTATTTTTGTGATGGCAGTTGATATTATCATTGTCCTTAAGTGGTTTTAAAAGTTGTATTATTCTTCTGCCAAACTATCTCAGTTTGTGCTTTTATTTTGAAACTCTTAGAATAGTGAGTGACGTATATCCTCTGTCTCAAGCTGCACGGCAGCGCCAACTCCGGTGTATATAGAGAGTGTGCTCCACTGTTCAAAACTGAAGACGCTTGTCAAGGTGTTATTCTGAGCTGCAAACAGTTCCTTAGCACCTGGTTGTTAGAGGAACAAGGTTAGTATTGTTTATTATTAGTGTTTCATATTGTAAATGTATATTTTGTTATATTTTGTAGAGCTTGCTGGCTTCTACTAAGTGTGCAGGTTGGTTGTTTGATGCCCCCTAGTGGACACTGATTTACTTCGTCTAATTACTTGTGTTTAATGTAAAGACAAAGGTTTATATGGTCTTATATTATTTGTTACTTTATGGTCACATTTATAGTATGGCTATTTGAGTTACTGATGGTGTTTTTTTTGTTCTGTACATGTTGTAGCTTTTACGGTGTGTTCACATACAAGGCTATGCAATACAAGGATCTTTCAACCGGGATGCTACAGAACGTCTAATGATCTTTACATCCAATAAGGCTCTGTCTCCCTGAAATGCTCCTTTATCAGTCATGTTACTGACCTTTTACCAGTTAACCTAATTAGTTGTCAAATGCTCCTCCATTTGTTATTTGGTTTGTACCAGTTACTTTTCCGGCCTCTTTTTTTTCACCCCTGGTCCAACTTTTAAGAGATGTGTCGCTGCCATCAAAGTCAAAATGAGCTGATGTTTTCCATGAAATAGTCGAACGTCTCAGTTTCAACATCTGATATGTTCTTCATGTTCTACTGGGAATGAAATATGGGTTTATGAGATTTAAAAATCATTGTATTTTTAATTTACATTTTACACACCGTCACATCTTTTTGGGGAATGTACTGTCGAAAGCATGTAAAAACCCTCATCCTGAATGTCTACCTGTGGTTTTAGACGTCAAAAAAAGAGAGTGGGTGGAAGAAAAACCTTTCACACAAGAAGTAGACTAAAACTTAAACGCAGTGGACCAATGACAGGGTGCTTTCTTTTCCTCTGTTAGTGCTGGTTTGACGACGACAGGCCTGGAAAGAGTTGACTCTGGCAGTTAAAGCCATTTCTTCTGTTCGTAATGGCCCAGGTGGTAAATGTGTTATATTTCTGATTCACTCTCATGATTGAAACACGTTTCAAAATTCTTTGCATGTTCTGAAAAAATAGCAGCTCATATAAGGCGTGAATGCGCTGGTTGAAGCAGCAGGACGTAAACTCGGTCCAGTTCAGAAGTTTAAGGTGGACTTCATGAAACTGCATCAGCTGGACTGCTGGAGTTTGCTGACAGTAATGTCCAACCAGGCTCTGCCAAGAAACTTTCATCATCCTGCAGGGATGCAGCTGCTGTTCAGCTGAGCCCTCGGAGCACCAGGAGCTAATTAAACCAGCACCTCAATGTTCACCTCAACTCGTGTTCGCCTTATTTTTAGCAGAGCAAGACTCTGAAGGCCTCAGTTATGTCTTCACTGGAAATGAGCAGTAACACGACGAGGGTTTACTCCTACACTCAGCCATGATGGCTTTAAACGCAGGACCGTTGCTCCAGAGGTCTTCTACCTAGCATTAGCCCGTTCCATAGTGCTACTGTGATAAAAACTTTTTCAAAAATCTAATAAAGGGGCTTCTAGATAACTTGCTTGAGAATGTCTTTATTCATTTAAAAGAAACCATTATAATTCTGTATACAGCTTTCCCTGCCAGGGTCGTGCTCCCGCATGTTTCCTGGTCGAGGCTAGGCAGCTCTGTCCCCGTCTCCCTCCTGCATGAGTTTTAATGCACATGTAACAGGGTTAATATTGGTTATAACTCCACTTGTCGTCATTTCTCATTTGGGTCTTTGCATTATGGGGTGAAACAGCGCCATCTCTGGTGGTTGATTGTGATAAGTGCTGGGCACAGGAACTACGTTGCCATTCTGTGAGAGACGGGCGTGAGGTGTGTCACGGATATTAGCACGGTGATAAAATATTGTCTGTTATCGTTCCATATCCTTTGTATGACAGCTGGTTAATTGTAGCATGTACCTATGTTAGCAAGGATGCTAATAAGTTGCATACAATAAAGTGTATCTTATCTTATCTTGTACATTTGATAAGGTTGGAATGTGATGAATGAATACGCACCGTGAAATATCTACTAGCCAGATGCTAACGTAAAGGCTGTTCCTTATAAGATGCTCCACACATGATGAAGAGCCCATGATTCTGACCAGTAATTATTCTGTTCCATACAGGCAGATTGAACGGCCTTTTTGGTTCATTCAGTCTCCTGACTATTATTTACAACATGTATTATTATTACTCCAGAAGGGGAGAATGAGCAGAGCTGGGGTTGTATCTAGGGCTGGGTTAAACGATTATTTTTGTAATCGATTAATCTAGAAAATAGTTTTTCGATGCATCGATTAATTTAACGATTCATTTTTAAATCCGATTCGATTCGATTTCGATTTCGATTCGATTATCGATTATCTCTCCATAATTTGACCTATATAGCAATTAATGCAAATTTATCTCTATGAATAAAACACAAATTTCTTCTTTCAAGTTCAAAAATTAATTGTATTGAACAATACAACAATAAAGTGCACACAGTTGTAGTGCAATGGAATCCTATAATAAAAAAAATAATAAAATAAAACTGCAAAAAACACAATCTGAACCAAAATCTTATCAACATAAAATAAATAAAAAATAACAGCAGCGGTGACAGTTGCAATTTACAAAACAACACAATGTGTGACAGCAGCAACTTGGCCTAATCATTTAAATCTGTGAAATAAATAACAAATAAATTCAAGTATTAGGCCTATTACAGTTAAGTGAACAGTAGTTTAACTTTTAGTAGTTAGGATGCTCTCAGTAAGTGCAGCAGCCTCCTGGGGGGTGCAGGGGGTGTGTTTTTTTTCGTCTGATAGTAGTCCTCCAAACTTTTCTGCTTATCCCTGAAAACATAAATCACAAACACAATGCACAGGTTAATAAAACTATATACTTCTAAATGATCTGCCCATACCAATAAAGTATAATAATAATACATTAACCTAAAAGTTAAAAGTTAGAAAACAACAATGAATGTTGTATTAAAAAAAAAAAAAAGACAGACAAAGAAATTTAAAAAAAAACTAACTTTAGCATGTATTTGAGGAATGTGTGTCAGTTAAGGCGTGTGTGTGTGTTTAAGTGGGCACATGTTCTGTGTGTGTGAGGCTGGAGCACAAGTTACGTGGTGCGGTTTGGATGAATGACGGGGTTAATCACTGCAAACAAGGAAAGAAAAAAAAGTTGAAAACTTACGGTGTCTTCTCCTTCACACAAGCAGCTCCCGGGTGCCTCCTCTTAAGGTGCTGGTGCATCGCGGTAGTGCTTTTATGATATGCCGTCTCTATTTTGCACAGGTCACAGGCCACCGAATCGTTACCTTTAGGTGTAAAGTACTCCCATACTTTTGACATCCTGTTACGAGATAGCTTCTTCTCCCCCGACTCGCTGCTACTCGATGCCGCGGCCGCCGCCATTTTTTGATTCTGAGTGACGACGCATCGACGTGCAGTTTCTGCGTCGACGTATTTTTTGCGTCGACGTAATCGATGACGTCGACGCGTTGTCCCAGCCCTAGTTGTATCCATCTGAACCAGACTGGACTAATAGCGGCCAAGTTCAGCACAGGTCACACACATCACTGGACCAGACCAGGAGTCTGGTGGTTGTGTTCTTACGGGGGTGGTTTGCCCCCGTAAGAACACCAGCCTACCGTTCAAGCCTACTGGTGCTTGACCATCTGGCTCCACCAAGGTGTTTGCCAAATGGATCCCTATGAGATGGGGTGACCCCCATGGTTGGGGGCCGTAGTACACAGGCCCCCCCCAATGGGGGGGCCTGTGTACTACGGCTCTGGGCCTCTCTAGGATGAGTGGGTCTTTTCTGCTCTGTGTGCTCGGGGGGGGGGGGGTGCTCCAGGTGCGCTGGTCGATGCCCTCCTGAATTCTGGGCTGCTCCTCGTTTCTGTTGCCTCTGGGGTTTAAGGACTCATCACCTTGATTGGACTTGTTGCTGTGGGAGGGGCTGGCCGGGCTGTATGGTTCCCGTAGGACCTGGAGGGAAATCTGCTCCTTGACGCTGACCCAACTCACCAGCACCAACTGTGGACCAGCCTAAAGGTGTGGCTGTGGTCACTGGTTGATGCTGAACTGGCAGCTGGACCGGACAAACCTGCACACATTCATCTACCTGCACCACAGCACACCACGCAAACACATGCATGCACCAGTGTACTACACACAGCACATCCATCACTGCCTGTGTCTTTATCCATCTTGTCCTTGACTGACGTCTATGATTTCAGTCGTCTCTGACAAAATCAGGGTTTTGGGAATAAATAAAGGATGTTAGATTCATCTGTCAGAGAGAGCTGGTGAATGACACACTCACTATTGATCATATTCCATATATATCCAACTTAAAAGAAGATGTTTTTCCAGAATTTGGCATTAACCATGAATATATGTACATGTGCAGGCAGTTGTTTAAAAAAAAAAAACAAAAAAAAATCAGCCTGCAGTCGCTTTGCAGTTTTTCAGGCTCTGCTGAAGGTACTCTGTGGAGCATCCCATCCCCTAAAACATTTGCAAAGCCATTATCTTCAGACTGCTTTAATTACAGCAATGTTGACATTTATGTTTACTGGGTTGCATTCTTTATCTTCCCTCCGTCCCTTGTGCATTTGTAGAACACAATGAGGCTGCTCGACGGTCGAGAGAATTCACTGTGGCGTCATTTTAATAAGCTTTTGCAGTGTCGCAACAGGTTTTTTTCATTCTTGGTTTGATCCCTTTTCATCTTAAGTCTCCTGCTTTCTTTTCAGAGACTTGGATGACATCATCGATTGACTTCATTCATTAGTTGAGCCCAGTTTATCATGAATAGAAAAACCTGTTGATCCAGTAGGGTTGATGGGTAAATCTCTTCATCCACGCCTCTCATCTCACTGCTTTGTGTTGTTCTAGCCAAGATTAAAAACCTTAGATCTGGATATATGAGATTATTTAATTTGTTTTAAACCTAATGTCCTTTTTGAATCCATCTGCACTATTAAATGTATTGTGAATGTGTCTTATATGCCTCAGTTAGCCTGGAAATATTAAATCTAGTAATTTACTGTAAAAAAAAAATCAATACCCGGAGTTCACAGCTATAAACCTTCTCTTTCATCATAAAAATCTTTTTTCAGGTAAACAATAATGAGGCGATATCCACTTTGATTTATGAGTTTGTGTTCTTTTTTCTGCACTGCAGGAAACAGCAGCTAAAACACCAGAAATAAACACCAGATTTTGGGTGAAAATTAATACATTTTAGTGAAATATTGGTTTATGTAAGTTTGATTAAGTTTTACCTATTTTCTTTATTAGATGTCAATTTTATGTTTTTATTTGTACTTTACTTATTTAATGTTATATCTTCATTTTTTCCTATTTTTCAGTGTCTGGCTTGTTACTGTGCTGCAGAAAATCTGGCTTTAAGTCATTTGATTGATTTCTACTTGTTTCAGACCGTGAAACCTTTCTTCATCATTCCTAAAGTCCAGTTGCCTTTTTTTGGCAGATTTCTCCAACCATTAAACTAATCTGACCATTAAAGATTTTCTGTTTTCATTTCTGTTTCATCCTGAATGATGATGGGTCAACACTGTGCTTCCCAAAGACCATCTAAAAAGAACCGGATAAACCCTGTGATGTCACCTGCAGGTCTTCTGAAGAGTCTGTTTGAAACCAGTTTTCTGGGGCTCTGGATGATGCGACGTTGGCAGGAGCTCTGCAAAAAACTCAAGCTAAAATACGAGAATAAAGCACTAAATTCTAGGTGAAAATTACAAGATACTCTTCCTTGACATGTTATCTTGTTTTCAGTTTAGATCTGGTAGGTGTTCAGGGCTTTAAAAGAAGTATGAAAAAAGTGTAAAAACTGTGTCTCCGTCTTCTTTTATCTGGTGCCTAAATGACAAATCTAGAAGCAAAGATCAATCAAGAATTTAATACAATCATGTATACAAAGAATTATTATGCCATGCAGAATATTTTAATCGGCCGATGGTACACTTGTTCACAACAGCACCAAGATGCTGCCATGGACAAAATGCACACCCAAGTCAGTTTGTGTCCATCTTTTAAGGATCCAGAGGAGGCGTGTCCTTAGTTCCTCTGAGTTTAATGGTCTTTTGACATCTGAGATCTGAGATCTCTGAGATCCAGATGTCCAGTCCAAACAAAGGTGGTGTGTTTGCTCCAGGAAAGGGGGTGTAACTAAATACGTTGACCTATGCCATCGCATAGTCCTTTGAAGACAGCAGGTCAGGAGGTCGTGATCCCAGTCGTTAGGTCATAAAGCAGCCACACTGAGGCCTTCACCAGCCAGACTACAGGCAATAAAGTTTTAGCTTTAACTAAAGTTCTGAGTTAAATTCTAAATCCTAACAAAAGAAAAGGCTGAAATTTAGATAAAATTTCTTAAAATCAGATTTTCTATAGTACAGTAACAACAACAGTAAATTACTAAATTTAAGATTTCCTGAATAGTTAAGGCAGAAAATGACACATTTAAGAGTAAACATGGACTGAATCATTTTCATCTGACTGCTCCCTATTCACTATGGGTGTACCGATATTGGCGATATCACGATATTGCGGTAGTAAAATTCCCAGGATATCATTGTGGTCTTCTCGCACAACAAGGTCTCTTGAAGCAAGAATAATAGTTTTCAGTCTGCTCCAACAGAGCCCAATCCTAGCCCAATTGATGGGAACGTAGCCTGGAATTTTATGTGAGGTTGAGCACGCCGATATTCTTCCCCGTTTTGTCTTTGTCCTTGCGCTAAATCAGTGTCTTTAGAGTCAGTGAGAGTTCACATAGTTGCTTCAAATCCGGAAGTTTACATGATACAAAAAAGGCTCACATGCAGCAGTAACGATTGGTTTCAACTCACTTCAATTTAATTCAATTTTATTTGTATAGCGTCTGTTACAATGTCAATTGTCTCTAGGTGCTTTACAGAGACCCAGAGTATGACCCCTGAGTGAATATCATTAACTAAAATTATTATAATATTAAATCCAAATCAAGGATAATGGCGGGTAAAAAACTCTCACAGAGGGAGAAAAAAACCTTTAAGCCAAACAGTGGCAAGGAAAAACTCCACTTTAAGAGGAAGAAACCTTGAGCAGGACCTGGATCATATGGAGGGACCTTCCTGCCGAAGGCCAGCCGGGTAGAGAAAGAAAAAGAGGGGAGACAGGACAGAGAGAGGATGAAGGACAGAGAGAGGAGAGCACACAAATGACTGAATGAAATGACCATATAAACATAAACAGATGCAGGTAGTAGCGCTGAGATGAGATGGTCATAGGACGAGGTCGCTGATCACCACGTCAGTCGGCACCCCGAACACATCTACACACACAAATAGGTAAACCCTGGGATGGCCAGAGGATGGAACTGCAAGTCAGCATGAAACCCAGGAAACTCTGGACTGCAAATACACAGAGAAAAAAAGGGGGGCAAAACAGCACAACAAACCACAGCACAAAGAACATGTAGCACAGTTACAGTAACAAGGTGCTCCCAATTAATTATGAATGAGCTGGAGGAGGGGGAAGGGAGGAGGAAAGGGGAGGGAAGGGAGAAAAGCAGTAGAGACACCACTCAACAGATCATGTTGGCGTCTCCCTGCAGTGTAGGCCTATAGCAGCATAACTATGACGAAGCTGTGATTAAGACGAGCTACTCTAGTCTGAGCTACTACAACTATAGTTATAACTATTAGCCCCTACACACTATAGTTTAGACTAACTGTAGGCTTTACTGAACAGAAATGTTTTCAATTTAGTTTTAAAAATGGAGGTGGTATCAGCCTCCTGAACCCAAACTGGTAGCTGGTTCCATAAAAAAGGTGCCTGGTAACAGAAGGCCCGTCCTCCAAACCTACTTTTAGATATTCTAGGAACGACGAGTAATCCTGCACTCTGAGAGCGGAGAGCTCTATTAGGAGCATAACGTGCTATCAAGTCTTGTAAATAGCACGGAGCTAGGCCATTAAGGGCCTTATATGCGAGAAGCAAAATTTTAAACTCAATTCGAAATTTCACGGGGAGCCAATGGAGGGAGGCTAACACATGGGAGAGACGTTTCGACTGGTGCTGCCACCCAGTGGACACCAATAGGGTTTCCCCCATTAGCAAGCCATAATAATAATGCATTAAACCATTGGACATATCTTAAACCATTTTTTGTAGTTTCTGAAATCTCCCATGTTGGTTTATTTGATTGATGCAGACCTGCTCCATCAGAGGAGGTTCCATAACTTGCCGAACGTGAAACATTTTAATTCCTTGAGCACATTTTTCTAATGGGAGTCTCTTACCAGTTCGCCAAGTTAAGTCCAGTTGGTGACTTTTTTCCCTTTAAAATGTTTATAGTTAAGGATTGTACAGTGATATTCAGCAAAAATAGATCATTATTACATATTTACAGTTTTAACTACACAGGATAGATGAATGTATAAAAAAAACATCAAACATGGTGCCTTTGAACGCCACCTCTCACTGGACACCATATCCTCCTGTTTGTGCTCCTGTATTTGCTAAACCGTTCCCACTAATGTTGTTCTTCAACCATATCCAATTCTGGCCAATTTCGTATTTCTGTGTAGAAAAAGTTAATGAAGAGCGTTAAGATATGACATTAGCATGCCACAGTCTGTGAATAACGTTGCAGACGGAACGGTAATCTGTACAGACCTGCCACTGAGTGACACTGACTCATGTGTAGTCATGCTGAGAAATGATTTTCCAGCATTATCTGTAGTTATGCAGCAAGAGACATTATAATCATAAGCCTGTGCTCCGCTGAATACTAATATGGAGCAATTGCATCCCACTGTCTCAGAGTTATATTAAAAGTCAAGTGTAAAATCTCAAATGGATTTGCATTTTATTTAATCAACTCCAAGTCTGAGTCCTCCTAAAGAAATGGTGGTTGCAACTGTGAGTGTGTGCGTCTGCATGCGGTCCAGCATTCTGTTTTTTAATCAGAATGAAAACGACTATCAATATTCCAAACTGGGTTCACAGAAGGACCAACAATATGTCAAGCAGCTGGAACTTGAGCTAAAAGCTGCTCAATAACAGTAGTGGAGGATGAGTAGATGGTTTTTAGCTCTGACTCCTGCGGTGCATAACTCTGCACCGAAAATGTAAGCTTCAAAATACATCGGGGTGTTTTTTTGTTTTTTTTTTTCTTTTGCAGTGAAGAACGTGACAGGCCAGTCACGCCGGCTCTAACCGCGGTGATCGAACCCGTCAGGGACAACGGTGAGTCACCCTACAGCGAGGAGGTGGACCACCTGCTCACGACAACCTCCTGCTGAACACCTGTGAGACCAACGAGCTCACTGTGGACTTCAGGAAGGACAAGGCCTGCACACGTGCACGCTCATCCACATCACAGGGGTGTCAATTTTCCGTGGATCTGCAGATTTCTGAGTTTTTTTCCATCCTGGGGGTCATTTTTGAGATAGGTGTAAATCCAGATTAATATTTTCGGGTAATTATGTCGCCAAACCTATCAAATGGCCGATTTCAGGTCAATTTCCATCAATCAAACTGTTGTGATGAAAGAACTACCAGCAGTAATAACGAATCTATGACTTATATCAGTGGTTCTCAAACATTTAATACTGCGTACCACCTCAGAAACAGTTCAGCTCTCTGAGTACCACCATGATGATCAACTTTAAAATATATGCCTTCTCAATTAGCTTTAATTTCACAGGAGAGATGTTTATTCCTTACTTTAGTTATTTATTGTTATCTAAATTTTGTTTGAAACGCATTTACAATGCATTGTGGCCCCGATCGTACACCTCCCGCTACCCGCAAATTGCAGGTTTAGGAACCTCCGCTAACCGCTAATGCAATCTTCCACTTCCCTAAAGCCGCTACCTGTTATGCCGACTCCCTTACTCACATTATAGGTGTGACAATGGGGATGTCTTTTGTGCTTTCCCGCAAACTCGGTATCTTGCGATGGCGGGCTACCCTAAACCCGTGATCGCAAGTTTGCGGAAAGCGCTACCCGCATGTCGTCCAAATGGCATAAATGTGCGTCCACCTGGTCACATGTGGACGTGCACAAACGGCTCTACCTCTAGCTGTGTTGGCAGATCATTTCTAAAGAGATGAAAAGGACCACACATTGAACCACGAGCTTAACTGTGGTACTCGCACTTTCCTGGATCGGCCACCAGAGCCAGACTAGTAGCATGGGCTAACTTAGTTAGCAGAGAGCTAATTAACTGAGTTAGCTCTACTAGTTAGCCTTGCTAATTGAGCTAGCTAACATTAACAGTAAAAAAAAAAAAAAAATTACTTGATGCTATTGGATGCTAACATCCCTCCTCATCTCTTAAGGTTAGACACAATAGCAGTATTTAGTTTTTTAGCATCATGTTTAATTATTTGCTCCACCTTCTTCCTTTTTTCTTCTTCTTCTTCCTCTTTATTTTTATTTTTGTTTGTTTTGCACTCATGAGGGGGCAGCTTCTCTGATGACTGGCTGAGGAGCGCCACCAGCGAGTTGCTGAGAGTTTTAGATTTATTGATCATCAGCAGGAGAGAGCACTTTGTAAAAGAGGAAGCCTTGTCAGTTTTCTGGTTGGAAGCACTCAAGTGTGTGAGTGTGTTAAAATAATGCCAAGAGGGAAAGACACAAGCAATGAGCTAAGAGAAGTAGTTGTTGCTCCCCATCAATCTTACACAGTTGTTTATAGGCGTTAACTTCCCATTTGTATGCTTGAGGCAGATGTAGCTGTGAGAGACTGACGATGAGAAGCAAAGAAGGAAAGGAGAAAGTGGGCACACGAGGGACAGTTTGGGGAATTCAGGCTTTGGAAGGAGGTGTGTCTACAGTGACCCGTTCGATGTTTGTTCCCAGCTCAGTCATCATCTTGAATGGATGCCTCGTGTGTCTTGTATGTGTTCAAAGTTCAATCAAGTTCGATTGTGGTGCACTGGGAAGAGCTTTATGCTGGGCTGAGGATGCCCTCTGCTCGTTGTAGGCCGTTAAAATGAACAGGAAGCTTTTATATGGCAATTTCCAAGCATTTTGTAGCCCATCATTCTGCACCTGAGAAAGGACTTGTTCCAAGTGGAAAACAATGAAGACTGGAGCTTCGCTTCCCAGGAGTGGATGTCCCAGCAAGGTCACGCCAAGGTCGGACCTTTTAATGATAAACTGTAAAAATCCAAAGAGCTACAGCTCAGGTTTTATGGGCCTCAGTCAGCATGTTAAATGTCAACGTTAAAGACGGTGCAATTAGAAGATGACTTTGGAAGGGTTGCCAAGATAAAAGCTCCTTTAAAAAGACGGGTTTGCACGGATGAATCTGAGCATCTACAGTAATGCACGGTGATGGAAGGGTGATCATTTGGGCCTGACCTAGATAACTCGCAATCATTGACTTGACCGTGAACTACAATAACAAAGTCCAGACCTCAACCTGGACAAATGTCTCCAAACCTAAATGGGCTGAATAAATTAGCTTTGTAACACAAGCGGCCAGAATTCCTCCACAACAACATGAGATTTAAAAAACTTTTACCATACCAGAGAATAATACTGCAATTCCCTCCTTGAGATGTGGTTAAAAGCTATATTAAAACGCTGGTAAATGAGCCCTGACATAACTTGTATAGCACTTGCATTATTTACAGATTATCTAATGTAACTTTGCTGTTGTGATGACATATGGACATCTTGCATCATTACGAGTGAGCGGCATCACATCGTGGTTGTTTAAAGCAGACAGGCTTGTGCAGGGGCTCATTTATCAGCAGACAGATGTTAGCTGCGCCCTGAGACTCGAACTGAAGAACAGGAGTTTTTGGAAAACAAAGGCGGCAGCTCTCCTGGGCCTTTTCATCCCATGTGGCTTTCATGAATTACTCAGATGAGGCTTTGCAATAGCTGCAATCAATAACTGAAGCGTCTCTGTCAGAGTGAAAGTCCCGTCTCACTCCACTGCTTCATTGTTCTCATACGCAGAAGGAAGAAAATAGTTTGATTCTCATTCTACAGCTGATCTAGAATATGTATTTATCAATGCTGATGTGTAGATGTTGGCTCTGATGCAATAAAGACCAAAGTTATGGAGTAAACACAGATCTTTTCTCAGCATTTATTCATTTATTCATTAACCCAGAAAACAGTTCCCAGTATCTATCTGAGATCCTTTCGCTGTGTAATAGAAGGAAGGGTTTGACCGCAGCATATTAAAAGTCTGCGTTTGCAGAGGTCGATTCATCAGGGCTGATGATTCGCAGCATCTCATTGCATCTTACCCTCTTCAATCCTATGGAAGCAGTTAAGGGAGTAATTAGTGCCAACATTAAAATTTTTATGATTCCTTTTTGGCTTCTTATTTGTTAGATGAATAACGGGATGGGGGAAAACATTCTGTGTTATTTGTTTGTCGTTGTATTTTCCTGATACCACAAGCTCCTTCACCACTTTGAAACATGTGGTTTGTTGTTCCTCCAGCAGGTGAGGCGTCTATGAACACAGTAAAGTAACATTTCTCAAAATGCTGAACACAATTTAAAAAAAAACCCTGAGAAGCTTTAATTAAATCTTTTTTATTATGGTGTCACCTGGTGACGCACTGAAAGTCATTTCAATTGTCAGAGGTTGTGAGGCGGATTTGAATTAGTTATGATAACAACTAGCATGATCTTTATTTCAGACGATGGAAACCATTGGCTGTAAATACTGGATCCACCTTTTCTGGTCATGTGACCCATAGGTTTGTACAGAGAGTAGTTGAGGTTTTTTATTGGCGCCACGCTGCAAAGAGCCAACAGCGCTGAGAAACTGACTGAACCACCAGTTAGCTGATTTTAGCTTGGCTGACTTAGCTTTTGCTAACCCAGGATGCTAATTCATACTACATGGCAGGTCCCACATCAGCCACAGCAGAAACTGAAGCCAGTTATGGATCTCCGCTATGGGGAGGGGCCGGTTGTGATGACTGACTTAAGGTGACTTAAGGTGTCGGACCAGAGAGCATGGAGCTGGCCTCTATGATGGGCCGAGCCTTCACAGAAAATCATTGCAGGACTCTTCCAAGCCAAATTATGCTGGGACCTCCAGACAGTCATCCTGACCTCCAGCCTTCGCAGCGAGACCTGCCGTTTTTCATGAAATGGCCATGAAATGGCTCCTGTTGTTGCCATAGCTAAGCTAATCTTAGCCTAACCCTTTCTGACCAACCACAACCAGTCACGGTGGTCTGTTAGTGCAATCAACACAAGCACAAGAAAACACATCTCTTTAAAATAAGAACTTGATTTGGTAGGTTTTTCTTCAGAGCTCAGAGGTCAATATAATGCTAAGCCCTAAGTAGATAAAATCATAACAGCAATGTCTAGGTTAATGTCCGGCAATCTGATTGGTCAGATTTATCTGACATGGTACTATTACAAAAGAATTCCCCACCGTACAGTTGTCATGGTTGTAACATCTAACTACAGAGACCAAAACCGTAAATCTGCTGCAAAGTTGCACAAACTTGGTTGGAGCTGAACTGTGTTAAAACAAGTACTGCCTGCGGTATTATTTTGCTCTGATCTGGGTCTGTGATGTCACAGTACCCTGCTAATATCCTGGAATGACTGATGTGACGCCAAAGCGGCAGGGTTGTGTTATCACAAGTTGAGGGTTACTTCAAGTTATGAGTTGAGGGTCACTTCAGATGCTTAACATATATTCTTAAAGATCAAGAAAAAAAATGTGTTTGTTAAATAATGTATATTGCAATTTGTTGACTTAACAGATCTGAGATGAGTGCTCTGAAGACTGATTCAGGAGCTCATGGAGTACTTTCTTTGTGTTTCTCTGTCTCATTCTCAGATTTTGAATCTGGAGCTCCTTCTTTGTCTTGTTGACTGATTATCCATAAAAATCCAGATTTGTAGACGCATCTTGAACCGAAAGGTTGAATATCTGCAAGGTTCTTTGAGATTACCAAGACTTAGTCCAGAAATACAGGCTTCTGTAAGCTTTAGGTCATTCATGTCCGCTGGGAAAATTGAAGGCTGGCTTTAGAGTCTTGGGTGTCTTTTGACACGCTCTGTAAATCTTCAAGAAAACTGTCCATGCAGCACATTGTAGAGTAAGCAATCACTTACAGGCAGCGTTTGTAACTCCTTTCTTGTTGCTCAAGCAGCTCCTTAGAAAAAGTGTTTGGTTGTTCAAGCAGCTCACTGAGCATTGACAGAGTAACAAGTCCTTCCACGCTTTTGTTTTTTTATTTCTCCCAGAGTTCATAAGCTTCAAAAGTTTTCCTTAAAAAGACAATTAATGAGGCAGGGTTGGAGATCCAGTTCACCCGGCGAGTTAATCTATCATTAAATCTCTCAAAAATGTAGCCCATCCACATGTCAAAACCCTTCTTAGCATGTAACTTGTATGTTCAACACAAAAGATGTAAAGGTGAACTGTAAAAAATAATTTTAACAGCAGAAATACAGCAAGATTTAGGTTTAACAGAGAATGTGTGCCTTGTCTCTCATTGGCCCTTAAAACACCTCCTTATAACAAAAGAAGATGCAATAATGCAACAAGTAAATGCACAAAAGCTATTTTAAAATAAAGTAATCATTTATCCCATGACCAGAAATAGAAATGCCTTTACGGATCTTGTCTGTCAAGACACGTGTGTCTTCAGTCAGAAGCTTCTTCATATATAGATCATGAATCTTTGAGGAGACTTAAATCACAGTTACTGAAACATATAATTTTCTTTTGGGACTGATCAAGTATTCCTAAGTTGAAGTCAACTGAATTCAAGACGGCTTGCCTATTAGATTCCTATTCTCAATATTCAAATGTAAAGGTTTGGTCCAGTTCAGCACAGGATGTAGTGATTAGATGCTACAGAATGCTAACAGTACCAACACCTCATTTCCATTCTCTTCCTCACACTTAGCTAAACTGTCCGTTCATTTCTATGAGAACCTCCGACACCTCTGACGTAGCTGCAAAACTCCCCCTTTCCGGTATTTTGCTAACCACAGTTTCCCTCGCATGAATTCAAAAATATCAGTGAGTGCAGTGGATGTCAAAAGAGAACATGCACGCTGCGCTCGTATCCAGTGCTAGCAAGCCAAGCGCAAATAACAATCAGTTTTTCTATTTTTTTTCTTCAACTCGTTTTGGCAGTTTGGCTTTGTGCAGGCTACAAGTGTGGGATGAAATTTTGTTTCCCATGAGTTATCGTTAGCATCATTAGCATTAGCGGTGAGCCAACACGTCCATCCAGCTGCACTTTGCACCTTACATTAAACACCAGGGGCCACTTTCTCCATGACTATGTCTGACAGGAAAGACCTGACTCTTAAAATTTAATTCCATTGCTTCCAAGTTGCAGGTGATGGTAAAAAATGACCCCTGAACTGGATTTAAAGCAAAACAAACTAACCTTGTCATCATAAAATATCAGATTCAGTTGTCCTATAGCAGGTCATTTGATTGTTTTTATAAACTATTATTGAGCTCTTAGGCCCCTCCGGGCCTGCTCTCACCAGAAACCAAAAAAGTAACTTTGCTTTCCTGGGATGCAATGTTGTCACGACAGCCGTGCATCACTTTATACCACATCACAAATCAACGATAAGATGAGCCTAGTTCTTAGAGCTAGTTCAGTTTTGCACAGCAGAAAAGAAGCTATCAACTAAGAAACCAAAGAAAGTCAGGACAGAGGAGGTTTTTTGCATCTGGTTCTGGTGTTGCTGAAATGTCTTTAAAAACATGTTTGTTTGCATCTTTACAGAACCCTGTATTGGTTGGAATATTGTACTTTGTCAGCGAGACTGCCGAAGAAATCCAGGGATGCATCACATCACATCACATAGCGGTTTGCAGGTAGCGCTACCTGCTCTTAAAGGCAATGGCTACTGACGCACTGATTGGTTTAACAGGTGGAACCCCCTAACCACTCCTATGCATAATGTAGCAGGTAGCGCAGGTGAGATAGCGGGTTTAGGAAGGTGGAAGATTGCGTTCTTCGGAGGGGAACACCCCTCCCGCTACCCGCTATCACTAAATAGCGGCTTTAGGAGATCTGGCGGAAGATTGGGCCCTAAATCTTCTCTTATATTGCAAAAACAAGTGTACGATGCTCCAAACACCACACCAATAAAAACAGACAGCAAGACACAAAAACAATATGCACAATATATACAGTTTCCCCAACTTTTAAGACCAAAAGAAATCAGTCCAAACACCTAAAAACAACTTAAAGCACAAAAGCTAGTCCTTTGAAATGCATTGCATGAGAAAGTGGAATTTAGAAATAGGTCATTCTCAGCCAGAAAGGTCGTTTTTCCATAAATCCTGGCCACCAGGGACATTCAGCACAACCAGGGTAATTTCATCCACCGAAATCTTTCTTGGTCCTTGGGAGTCCTCTGAGGTTCTCTTCCTCAAACACACCCCACCAGCCAAACTTTTCTTCTTTTGAGTTTCCTGTTTCTGATCACCTGTTTTGGCAAGACAAAACAGTTTTACCCTTGCAAGGGTTTAAAAAATAAAAAACACGTTTATCATGTGGCAGTGTCCCAATGCAAAGCAAGATCTGACATCATCCTGCTGAAATAAAAATAAAATGTTACCTGAATGGAAGCATTGTCTCAAAAACTGTCAAATATATACACCAGCAACAGTAACAGACATCAGCGTCTACATCTTCCACTGACAGCATCCTGAACGGTACAGGCTGAGATGAATTAAAATGAATTGATTCAGTCATACATTTTACAATGTATTTATTATTCAGCCACTCACACTGACATTCATTCAAGTACCTTTTTATTCTATTTGTATTCAGTATGTGGACCTGTTGGATGCTGAATGAGAAGACTAATGGTTTGGGCGCCGTTTTGCGTTAAAGTGGTTCTTCTGATGTCTTTGTCTCGCCAGCGTGGCTCTAATGGAGCAAACAGCGATGGCCAACTATGTCAAATATCTCAATATACCCTATTAGGGATGCACATGGTTAACCGTTTAACCGTTAACCGATAACAGTAACTCTAACCGAATAATCCTAATGGTCAATTTTGTTTTTAAGCTACGTAATGTAATTAACTCATAGGGGCGTGTCGACAGGACCAATCAGACTAACCCTCTGATTGGTAAATTCTACATCTGCGTAGAGAAGAGCGTGTCATCGAAAAAATGAGGAAGTACCCACATCTGTACGATTCTCGTTCTCCACACTACAAAGACAGCACATATTTTAGTAATTCACAGAGGGAGATTGCGATGAATGTGGGTCTGGATACGGCCGAGACGGTGAGGAAGTGGAAAAAGGCAAGAAATAAGTTTATTAAGTTTAGCTAGTTCGTGATTGTCGCTCTTGCATTGTGGCATGGAAGAACATAGCGGAGACCGCGCTAGTATAAATCAAAAGTGACGGCGGCATCTCTGCGACAAGCTGACAGTGACACATTGCTGCGAGAGTATACACGGGGAAGTGTCCGCATGCGTCCACGACAACGCGCGCAACATCGCGGCAGCCAACCCTCCCGGACTTATCGGTTAACGGTTATTAATCGTTAAAGGGCGTCGGTTAACAGTCATAAAAAAATCCAAAATGTGCATCCCTACACCCTATTGATATAGTAGTCTTGACTTATATCTTCTTCTGAGAGGCTAATCTTACTTTTCCGGCCATTTGTTGCCCGTATCCCAGAAGTTGTGAAACTTGGATTGGAGTAACAGTTTTCTTTTCACTTTTCAGCAGTCTGAGCAATATCAACCAAAGCCAAAGTTGGATGCAAAAGCCAAGAACTGCATCTGCAAGTGGGTGGGGCACTGTGTGGGCAAACTACCTTGAACCTCCAACTGAAATGCACCAGTACAGGCTACAGGCAGGAGAATGACGAGGTTTGTGTTTGAGCCAAAAGACTCACCTGGCCTGCCAGGCCAACATGGGAGTCACAGGAGATTTTTAGGCAGATTCAGCCAGGCAGGACTGTGTTTGGATTCAAATTCAATTCAAAAATACTTTAATATTAATCCCCCAAGGGGGAAATTCAAAGTTTCAGTACACCAGTCTGGTGTACTAGAGGAGCTGCCGGCGTCCAGCGCTCCTTTTCATGCCAGATCCCGTGGTCCGAGTGCTAACTCCAGTTAACAGCCGTTATAAACAGTTAACATCCATTAGAACCAGTATATCTCCATAATGATACAAGTGAGATATCTCCAGGTCAGAGGAGGAAACACCGATGAACCAGACCGTCTCCTCTTGGGAAGACTGAGCTCCATTCAGTCCGGCGAGCGATGGAGCCGACCGTCCCAGAGCCCGGTTCATCGTGCGGACCGGACCAGGCCGTTGTCGTCTCCCCCGGCGGTGCTGGGCCCCACCAGGTCACCAGACGGCCCCTGCCAGGTCAGCTGACCCATCCGGCGTGTAGACTGCTGGACGGGCAGCATGCTCCCGTCCCGGCTCAGTGACGCTGCAGCCTGGATCCAGTGGCGGTGGTTGCTGCGGGTAGCAGTTCAGGGCTACTTAGCTTAGTTTAGCTTTCCCGAACCGGCCTCCAGCGACACCGTCCATGTCCGCGGCGGCAGGTCTCCACCAGCCGCAAGAGGACCCTCTTGATCCGCCCCCTGCAGACAGTATGTCGACATCCGACTGCAGATCACCACAAACCGGGCACAAACTGGAGCGTCCAGCGTCGCAGGGATAAGTCCCCGGAGCAGCAGCGAGTAGCCTCGATGTCAGGCGTCGTCCGGGCAACACCCAAGATGCGGTCCAAAGCATCTAAAAAGGAAAGAAACGACCTTGTGAGCTCCAAAATCATGAAGATGGAGGAAGAATCCTACAAGATCACAGCAGAGAGCCACCATCAACAGGGCATATGGGCAACCTGGGAGGCAGCCATGGACAGAAGCATTGATTTGATGCAGAAGCAGCTTACAAAGGTATAAGGTTATAATTCTGTCATTGTCCAACTACTTATAGACCTGACTGTATCTATGAAGTCATTCTGCACCACGCCGAAGACTCTGCAGCAGTGTTTTTCCTGCAGCCAGGTATTAAGCGGCAGGCATTTCAAACAAGACTATTTTTAATCTATCGTGCCAATTTGCAGTTTCTCTGGGCAATTACTGCCAGAATAACTATGCTAATTGTTTAATAAGTGCACTCTGCTCTGCATCAAAGGAGAGATTTTTGCATAATATTTCCCTGCAAGTTCAAAGCTGTCGTTCCCCTGAACAAATGGCCCTGACTGTGGCGGCTGCTTTAAATGCACACAGAGAGCAGGGTTAGAAGACGGACATATAATTACATAATTAAAACAAGGTTATCGAAGTTGAGATCAGAACGGTTTTGTCATACATTTGAGATAAAAACCTCAAGGTTCCTTGTGTGCTGTCTTCTCCAGGCCTTAAAGATCTTAATTTGGCACCAGCGCTGAGACCTTAGGAACCATCTCATGTGATTTAATTTATTCACTTTCTTCTCGACTCAAAAACCCCTGGCTACACAATGAGAAAATCACTTTATCTGCACATCCTCAAAAGATTTTTTTTTTTTTTCTAATTCAGAGGTAAAATTTCATCCAGGGCTGATTGAGTTGGGTCTTTAATTTCTCTTTGCTCTCAGTCTCCTTGAAGTCTCTCTGTTCTGCCATACCTGCCACGTAGCATCTCCCAGGGCCACGAGGAAGAAGGATTTTTGGTGTGACAGACACGGCGTCAGCCTCTGCTAAGGAAGCAGAAACCCTCGGAGGTCTGAGTTGACTGGCAGTTAGTCGACAAGGTCATGAAAACTGGCTGCATGGCTCAGAGCCAATGCATTAATCCGCTCAGTCTGCCTGCCTGCACCCACTTCTGACATCACATCTGCCCCTCAAATAGAAATAAGGAGCAGAAATGGAGCCGCGGATTCATCTGTAGCTCTGAACATCAAATCTGACCCTTCTTAAAATGCTCAATTCAAAACCTCAGCAGGCTGCTTCCATACATGATTCTGAAGCTTCTCAGGAGTTATTGAAAAAAATAAATCCAACGGGACTTAGCAGCAACTTTTTACAAAGTCCTGACCAAGCCCAAAATCTTGACTTGAATCCTTTATGAAGCCTGAACAGTGTGAAGATAAAGTATGTGAACCTGGTCTGGTTCCTCTGGATTCCACTCAGATGCAGCAGAAGAAGCTTCCCCTGGACACCACTGGAGGCCAACAACCAATCAGAGGGATGAAGTGTGTGATGCAGGCAGAGCAACAACTGAACGTGCCGACTTCAGGGATGAAGGCAACCTGGAAGTAACAAAAATTGCAGTTCCTCTGCTGACCACTAGGTTGCTGGCTCCAAAACAGAGCAAATATCGGTTGACCTCCATGTTAAAATGTGCAACTGTGCAGCAGAAATAAACGTATTTACAACCGGGAACAAAAAACACTTTGAGTTTTTATATCCATGGCAAGTGAATGGGAGATGATTTTTTTTTTCAGGTAAATTTATCTAAAGCAGTGATTCCCAAAGTGTGGGCCGCGGCCCCCTGGTGGGCCGTCATGGTACTACAGGTGGGCCGTGAGAGGTCATTAAAATTAAACAAATGTGTTTTAAATCCTCGATCTTTTTTAAATATGTTTTTAATTACTGTAAAATATTCATGACATAATTAAAAAAACAATAAGAAATAAAACAACCCAATTAAGTGTTATTCTACTGTCATCTTAACTTAATATGACAAGTGTCACCATATTTGTTGACCCGTCACATTAATATCAGAACATGGTTCCTAGTCCTGTATGTTGATCACAGTTGTGATTAAAGGTTTTGGTGGGCCGCGGAGATTTTTCACATTTCAAATTGGACCTTGTTATTCTGAAGTTTGGGAATGGCTGATCTAAAGCAACAAATTTATGTGTAATTAACAGAATTGTCATGTGATTGGTGGATTGTATAACCAGTGGCTAGCCTTCATCACCATAGCTGCTTAGCGCTTAGCATTATATTGAATTCTGAGCTGTGAGTATCAGCCTAAAGTAGCACAATCATTCATGTTTTATAGAGAATGTATTGTTGCGCTTGTGTGTTAATTGAACTAACAGGCGGTTGCGACTGGCTGTTGGTTGGTCAGGAAGAGCACAAGGATTTTTTTTTTTTTTTTAAGATTTTTTGTGGCACTAGTGGCCTTTATTCACAGTAGAGAGACAGGAAAGGGGGTAGAGAAGAACGGGGAAGACACGCGGCAAAGGGTCGACGAGCCGGGAGTCGAACTCACGACCAGCCGCACGAGGACTGCAGCCTCTGCACATGGGCCGCCTGCCCCAACCACTGCGCCACCGGGGCGGCCCGGGGAAGAGCACAAGGATGAAGCTTAGCTTAGCGTCATTTTCGATGTCGCCACAGAAACGGCATTTGAAACCGGAGGTCCTGCCGGCTATGTGGCTCGGCTGAAGGAGCCAGAGACCATGGTGGATTATTTCAGGACCCTTCCAAGCGTAACTCCAGTGGGAGGAGCCAGTCATCCTGTGACTCGTGGGCTGACAGCAGCAAGCTTGCCTAACTCCAACGGGTCTGTCCCAACAAGGGTTGGTTAATTCAAAATTAACATGCCAGCCTTTCACTTAACAATTCTACTAGCCATAAGGTGCGCTCCTGTGATCTTGTTTGTTACATAGGCCAGTTCTCATTTCCAAGTCAAGTCTGGACTTGTGTACTTTATTCTCTTGAGTCATACTTCCCAGGTGTGAACTCCTGAGGACAAGAGAACACAGTTCAAACCACAGCTCAGCTATCAGGCTAACATATTCAAAAACATCTACGATTTAACTCAGTATAAAATAAACACTGAAGTTTAATGCGACTCACAACGAACCATGGACTCTTCTGGCAAAAGTGTCTGTACTTGTTAAACTCATGTGTTTGAGTTTTGAGTTTGATGTGTTTTTAATGGTTTTTATGCTTTGGTATTTCAGCCTTGTTATTTAAAAAAAAAGCTTGATAGAGGTGAATAGAAAAATACTCTGAAGACATCTGAGGAATTTTTTTAAATAGGCGCTGTCTGGACCAGTAAACCACTGATTTGAAGCTAGAAGAATGATATTGTCTCATGAAAACATCTTAAAACTACATTCTGTTATAAGCTTTAATGTTCCCTTTTACTCCTTTCTCCTATTGCCATTACTGAGGCTTATTGATCTGAAATGCATTCTGGGACTCAAGTCTACACTGGATGCACCCTCAGTAAAACGGGAGGAGCAAGAACACATCCGGGGATTCCTACTGTACTTGTCTAGATGCTGATTTAGCATCAGAAATGGAATCGGAACTTCGGCTGAGACCAATAGACAAGAACTCAAATATAGAGAAGTATGCGTATTTAGAAACCATCCTAGGGTGTCAATCCTTAAAGCTTTGGATGCACAGGCAACAGAAGTGTTGTGGTCTGGTTCTGCAGTGGTTTTGCTCCAGTCTCAGGTCTCATAGGGAATGTTCAGCTGAATTTGTAAAATCTGTGAGTTTACCAGGAAGTTTTGAGAATACAACGGTTCTCTGATTTTAAAGACGTATATCTCGCCATGTCTCGTTCTATCTAGAATTATACATTTAAAACTGAGTGGTGTCAAATAAAATTAGCTTTTTGTCTTCTAAACTGAACATCTCCTCTCCTCTTTAAAAACTCTCTGAATTACTGACCCGCTCCATCCACATGGTGTCAGTGTGGAGTTGGAGCACACTTGTGTTTTTTTTTCCACCAGATTCTCCATGCCATTCTCATATGTCTGACTTTCTGCCAGCTCTGCTATGTATAAATTGATGTTTAGATGTGATCCAGCACCAAAATAGACTCAAGATGTATTCTTAGCACAGCGGAAAGAGTGGAAAGCTTCTCAAACTTCTCCATGCCACCTTTGGTGGGACCTCTCTCACTGACTATTGCTGTTCTACATTCTGTTGGGACTTGCACTTATGCAAAAAAACAGGATCTGTTTTTCCAGCCCTTGGGAAAATAAAGCAAGTTTAATATTACTGCAAATTTTTAGTCTTGATTTTGCAAAGTCATCTGGAGTAGTACTCAACATTGAGTTGGCTTTTCAGAAATCTACTGGAAAACTGTTTTCTCGACTCACAAAAGTGGAATTTTTCAGGAATTCTCTGTGCCTGTGTATGTTGTAAAAATGGCACAGCTTACCGTCATTAAAACATCATCCCAACAGTGATGTATGGGAGAGGGAGCATCATGATTTGGGCTGGCTTTGCTGCATCAGGGTCTGAACCACTTACTTGAATTAAACCTACGACAGAATGGCTTTGGAGAAAAGGAAATTAACTTTTAGCAGTGGCTCAGTCAGAGTTTAGACCTTAAAGGAGCTGTTCACACCAGATATCATAGTTTGACCTGGAAGATACTTTCCATTTATTACACGTACTTGAATGCATCATGGCTGGTACACGTGTCCAGCGTTTGTTTGGCACGTAGGTCATGCAGATCTTTGAAAAAATGTGCAAGCCATTGGTAAGATGCAATATTCATTTGAACACTTGGGATGCTAGAAGAGGTTGGCACAGCAGTTGACCGCAGATAAGCTAATATGATGCTATGCTACAATTACGACTCGCTGGGTGTGATGTTGTTTTTAACTAGGATGGTAATCCAACACAACAACTAATCACACGTCACTGAGGACACACAAAAATGCTGTGACTTGTCATCAATTTCGCGCATCAGTAAAGCAGGACAAACTAACTTTTAGTTTAACTTTTAGTTTAGTTTTTCCAAATTCAGTTAGTTTTAATTCATTTGTTTTTAGAGCAGTTTTGCTAGTTTTTATTCTTTTTTGTTTTGAAATACTTAGTTTTAGTTTTTATTAGTTTCAGTGTTCAGGGTTGTAATTTTGGTTCGAGTGAAGCGCTGAACTTTTGGAAGGCTATCGAATCACATAGTCGTGTTTACATTCCAGTCTCAATAAACATATTTATCAATGCGTCTTCCCTCTTGTGGTGTTCCTGCGTATTTACTGACCAGCAGCTATCTGGTCACCAGTGGAAACAGTCCATTATAGTTGCTGTTTTCTCCCGTTCCTTCCCAGCGCTGACTGGCCTGCAGCTGTAGCTTCTCTTTCCAGGGGGCTAGCTTAGGCTAGCTTATCCAGCTAGTCTTGGTTAGCCTTCTTGTGCGAGCTTTTCAAATGGACTTTCAGATTCATGGTTTTTTTTTTACCCTTGAGAAGTATTCCACACATTGTATCACCTGCTTCTACAACAAGGCACTTATTTTTATCGTTAACACAGTCATAGTCAAAGAAATCCCAAATAGGACTGTGCCGCTTTCTCCTAACTTTTGCCGCAGCCATCCCTGCTGATCACTTTTTTTTTTTTTTTGCGGTTGTTGTTGTACGGCGGAGCGAAGTTAATAGATTTCAAACGTTTATGAGGGAAAAAATTACAAACACGAAAATGAAGGACATTCTTGACATTATCATAGTTAATTTTAGTTCGTTTTATAAACACATAATAAAGTTTCAGTTAGTTATCGGTTTTTTTTTTACTCTCATTTTTATTTTATTTCAGTTAACGAATATGTTTTTTCAATTCTAGTTTTCGTTATTTCGTGTTTTCGTTAACGATAATAACCTTGGTCCCAACAGTACAGGTTGAACGGTCTAACGTATCAGCTCCAGCTGTGATGGCGGCAAAAACAAAAGACTAACTTCCTCTGTGCCGCCTTCTTGTATACATCCTGCCCCCAAGTGGAGACCTCCGGTATTACATGTTCTGCCAATGTAGAACAGAAGATCGGTGCCTTCACAGCGCAGCGGGTTGTGTACGTGAACAGATGTGAACGCTTGGAAAAACTGCAAGTATATCAAGGTCCAAACAGCTTTAAAGCCCAACTGTTCAGTTGCTGTTGCCAGTATATCTATAACACGTTCAACAAAGACACGAGAAAATATAATTGTGTTTTTCCACTATTGTGACGTAAGTGAAAATAAAAATCACATCTTATGGGAAATTAATGCAGAAACTAATTAATTTCAAGGAGTTCTCACCCTTTCTCTTGGTACTGTACGTATCTATTATATAATATTCATTACATTTACAGTAATCCTGACTGCAACCCAGCATTTACACTCAGTCCCGACCTCTGGAGAGCTCTCACTGCTGTGTTTTATGTTCAGCTGATTAGCCAAACATAATGCAAAGGGTATTTTGTTTTGGAATGCTGAGCTGGTAACGGCAGCATTTTAAACCAGTCTCCCGAGACCTCGCGTATTTGCAATGCAGCGCGAGCATGTTAGTAAATGGTCTCACAGCAGCGAAATATTCATCCTTTGTCGAAGCGGATCGTCCCTCATGAGCAATGAATCATCCACCCACTGTATTATGTCACACTCCACGAAGAAAGAAAGTAGACGTTTCATGAATAGAAACTCTCTCTTCTTTCCTCCCCTCTGTTTCTGTCATCATACGGCTCCTCTCCTCTCATTTCCCTCACTTTTTAATGTTTAATTTAAGCCTCCAGTGCAGAGAGGAATCAACAGGAGCATGCCACGGCGGTGGCGGGGAAAGCTCCACAGCACCCTCACATGGACGTGAGGGGAACATCCCCTCTCCTCGTGGCCAGACACGGGTAGAAAGACATGGCTCCTGTTTGCTAAGGAGGTGTAAGGCGCAGCAGGCGCAGTTCAGCCACAGCCAGAGGGGCTTTGCTATGTTTAGTCAGGAAGCCATTATGTAAGTTGTCATTACTTACTCTGCAATCCCCCCCCCCCAGTCTCCTCCTGTGACAGACAGCTGGCATAAGAGTGTGTGGAGGCAGGGGAGTCTGAAGAGGGCAGGCAGATAGTGAGGTATGTGATCTTTTGCTGCATGAACAACCAAGTAAACAAGCAAAAATTTAGTTTTATCCGTATGAGCATCGGTCTGATATTCCTAAATGTGGAGGTTATTGTGCTTGATGTTTTAATCAGTCCCAGACTTGGACGTTATTGTCATCGCTCTCATGAAGCGCAAATAGCTGCTCGATCCAGAAACAAAGCAGCAGCACTCCAGCGGAGGTTGGAGGAGCTTTTCTGAGTCGATGACCATTTTTCTGGAAGATTTAAGATCCACTCTGGCGTGACGTCAGTGCATTTTCCAGCAGGCAAAATCGCTGATTTCCAGTAGCTGACCTAGTGGGTGGACTTCCACGCCTTCTCGTTACACCCATTGGCCCATTTTTGTATTGACCAGGGGGTTCATAACTGGAACCCACGTATGGCTGAGTCACAAGGAGTCAAACCACCTGAACCATAGGTAATGTCTGAAAACCCCAGTTCCAAAATAAGTACAACAAGCAACACATCTCAAAATAGTTGGAACAGGGTGATGTTCATCTTTATGTAGCATCTGCTCTTCTTCTAACAACTGTCTGTAAACATCTGGGAAGTGAAGAGACCAGTTCCTGGAGTTTTAGAAGAGGATTGTTGTCTCATTCTTGTCTGATGCAGGATTCTAGCTGCTCAACAGTCCTTCGTTGCCAGATAGGGTTGCACATGGTTAACCGTTTAACCGTTAACCTATAACAGTAACTCTAACCGATTAATATTAACGGTGAATTTTGTTTTTAAGCTACGTAATTCAATCAACTCCTAGGGGCGTGTCGACAGGTGCAACAGGCCTCTGATTGGTCAATTCTACATCTGCGTAGAAAAGAGCGCATCATCGAAAAAATGAGGAAGTACCCACATCTGTACGATTCTCATTCTCCACACCACAAAGACAGCACATATTCTAGTAATTCATGGGGGGAGATTGTGATGAATGTGGGTCTGGATACGGCCGAGACAGAGAGGAAGTGGAAAAACACAAGAGATAAGTTTAGTAAGTTTAGCTAGTTCGTGATTGTCGCTCTTGCGTTGTGGCGTGGAATAACATAGCGGAGACCGCGCTAGTATAAATCAAAGGTGACGGCGGCATCTCTGCGTCAAGCTGACGGTGACAAATTTGCTGTGAGAGTATACACGGGGAAGTGTCCGCATGCGTCCACGACAACGCGCGCAACATTGCGGTAGCCAACCCTCCCGGACTTATCGGTTAACGGTTATTAATTGTTAAAGGGCATCGGTTAAAAAAATCCAAAATGTGCATCCCTATTGCCAGATTTTTTATTTCACGATGCTCCAAATGTTTTCTATTGCTGAAAGGTCAGTTCAGCACCTGGACTCTTCTATGTGGTTCAGCATCGTCTTGGTGAAATATACAAGGTCTTCCCTGAAAGAGACGTTGTCTGGATGGGAGCAGATGTTCTAAAACCTTTATGTGTTCTCATCGATGGAGCCTTCCCAGATGTGTTAGCTGCCCACCATCGACACTCATGCGACCACATACCATCAGAGATGCTTTTGAACTGTCGACCGATAACAAGCTGGATGGTTCCTCTCCTCTTCAGTCTGCAGGACACGATGTCCATGGTTTCCAAAAAGAATTTCAAAGTTTTCGATTTTCTCAGACTATTTTAGCTGAAGTTTGGACCAGAGAAGACCATGGTGTTTCTGGTTCATGTTTCCATATCGCTTCTTCTTTGCATGACACAGCTTGAACATTTGTGGACTGCATAAGGAAGACAATGATTTCTGGAAGTGTTTCTGAGTCCATGAATTTTCATGCAGTGCCTCCTGGAGACCTGAAGATCACACACATCCAGTTTTGACCTTCAGCTTTTTTCCTTTGCTCACAGACACTCTTCCTGAATCTTTTAATGATTTTTTGTACTGTAGATGTTGGGCTCTTCAATGTTAATGATCCAGCATTGTTGAGCAGCGAGAATCCTGCATCAGAGAAGAATGGGACAACATTCGTCCCCTAAAACTCCAGCAACTGGTCTCCCCACTTCCCAGATGTTTACAGACAGCTGTTAGAAGAAGAGATGCTACACAGTGATGAACATCACCCTGGTCCAACTGTTTGAGATGTGTTGCTACCATCAAAATCAAAATGAGCTAAAATTTTCAATGAGAAGATAAAACGTCTCAGTTTCAGCATCTTTCTGTTCTATTGGGAATAAAATGTGGGTTTATGAGATCTGCAAGTCATTGCATTCTGGTTTCATTTATCCTTTACACAACACCCCAACTTTTAAAGAACTGGTGTTTTACCTGTTGAACAGATATATAGCTATCTTTGCACCACTCCCCAGTCCCTTTAGTCCCCTCAGTTATCAGCATCGAGGAAACGTCAGACCAATATTGACTATTGTTTTACTGCTCGAAGCATCTGGTCATTTTCTGGCTGTAGTCGTCTCAGATGCAGATTGATTTTCAACCTGAACAGATATTTCTGTGTTCTTAGCCAATGAGAGTCAGCGCTGGTTGCTGTATCTATAACTAATCCACCTGTTTATCTGCTGGTACATGACTTCTGATGCTAGATTTTCCTAATCTATGTGTATCTGCATATAAAATATAATAATGATAATAATAATACATTTTTTTATAATGCACTTTTCATTCAAAAGAAAAAATTGCACATCAACAATTATAAACATTCTTAAATCAATAAGTGTTTAAGTTGGTTTTAAGTGTCCAGGTTTTGAATGTCTCAGCTCCACAGGGAGGCTGCTCCAAAGCCTTGGACCAGCCTCCAAATATGGAGGCCAAGGCCTCAACAGAGACAAGAAGACGTCAGAAGTTTACATACCGTATTTTTTGGACTTTAAGTCGCACTGGAGTATTAGTCACATCTGTCAAAAAACACGTTGTGAAGAGGGAAAATATATACAAGTGGGATTGGACAGTAAGAGCGGGTGATAATAGTTCTGTTGATGAGCCCCTTCCAGCAGCAGCTGTTCAAGGACCCATCTGTGGACTTGTTCCTCCATCTGTGGACTCGTTCCTCCAGCTGTGGACTCGTTCCTCCGTCTGTGGACTCGTTCCTCCGTCTATGGACTTGTTCCTCCGTCTCCGGACTCGTTCCTCCGTCTGTGGACTCGTTCCTCCATTTGTGGACTCGTTTGTCCGTCTGTGGACTCCTTCCTCCAGCTGTGGACTCGTCCCTCCATCTGTGGACTCGTCCCTCCATCTGTGGACTCGTTCCTTCATCTGTGGATTCTTTTCCCTGTATGTGGACTCGTTCCTCCATCTGTGGATCCGTCCTCCGTCTGTGGACTCGTTCCTCCGTCTGTGGACTCGTTCCTCCATTTGTGGACTCGTTCGTCCGTCTGTGGACTCCTTCCTCCAGCTGCGGACTCGTTCCTCTGTCTGTGGACTCGTTCCTCCGTCTGTGGACTCGTTCCTCCATTTGTGGACTCATTCCTCCAGTTGTGGACTCGTTCCTCCAGCTGTGGACTCGTCCCTCCATCTGTGGACTCGTTCCTTCGTCTGTGGATTCTTTTCCCTGTATGTGGACTCGTTCCTCCGTCTGTGGACTCGTTCCTCCGTCTGTGGACTCGTCCCTCCATCTGTGGACTCGTTCCTCGTCTGTGGACTTTCCTCCGTTGTGGACTCGTTCCTCCGTTGTTTCCTCTGTGGACTCGTTCCTGTCTGTGGACTCGTCCTCCGTCTGTCCTCCATGTTCCGTGTGGACTCGTTCCTCCGTCTGTGGACTCGTTCCTCCGTCTGTGGACTCGTTCCTCCATTTGTGGACTCGTTCCTCCATTGTGGACTCGTTTCCTCCTCGTTCCTCCATCGTGACTCGTTCCTCCACTCTGTGGACTCGTTCCTCCGTCTCGTGGACTCGTGTGGACTCGTTCCGTCCGTCTGTGGACTCGTTCCTCCATCTGTGGACTCGTTCCCTCATCTGTGGACTCGTTCCTCCGTCTGTGGACTGTTCCTCCTCTGTGACTCGTTCCTCCAGTGGACTGTTCCTTCTGTGGACTCGTTCCTCTCTCCTCCTGTGGACTCGCTGTGGACTCGTTCCTCCATCTGTGGACTCGTTCCTCCGTCTGTGGACTCGTTCCTCCGTCTGTGGACTCGTTCCTCCAGTGTGGACTCGTTCCTCCAGCTGTGGACTCGTTCCTCCGTTTCGTGGACTCGTTCCTCCTCTGTGGACTCGTTCCTCCATCTGTGGACTCGTTCCTCCATCTCGTTGGACTCGTTCCTCCAGCTGTGACTCGTTCCTCCATCTGTGGACTCGTTCCTCCAGCTGTGGACTCGTTCCTCCATCTGTGGACTCGTTCTCCGTTCCTCCGTCTGTCTGTGGACTCGTTCCTCCGTCTGTGGACTCGTTCCTCCAGCTGTGAACTCGTTCCTCCGTGGACTCGTTCCTCCATCTGGGACTCGTTCCTCCATTGTCTCGTCCTCCGTGGACTCGTTCCTCTGTGGACTCGTTCCTCCGTCTGTGACTCGTTCCTCCGTTCTGTGGACTCGTTCGTCTGTGGACTCGTCCCTCCGTTGTGGGACTCGTTCCTCCAGCTGTGGACTTGTTCCTCTTCTCGTGGGGTTCCTCCAGTCTGTGGACTCGTTCCTCCGTCTGTGGACTCGTTCCTCCGTCTCGTTCGTCTGTGGGACTCGTTTCCTCCTGTGGACTCGTTCCTCCAGCTGTGGACTCGTTCCTCCGTCTGTGGACTCGTTCCTCCTCTGTGGACTGTGGACTCGTTCCTCCATGTGGACTCGTTGTGGACTCGTCCTCCTCTGTTCTGTGTGGACTCGTTTCTCGTCTGTGGATCTTTCCCTGTCTGTGGACTCCTTTCTCCATTTGTGGACTCGTTCCTCCAGCTGTGGACTCGTTCCTCCGTCTGTGGACTCGTTCCTCCATCTGTGGACTCGTTCCTCCAGTTGTGGACTCGTTCCTCCGTCTGTGGACTCGTTCCTCCGTCTGTGGACTCGTTCCTCCAGCTGTGGACTCGTTCCTCTGTCTGGGGACTCGTCCCTCTATCTGTGGACTCGTCCCTCCAGCTGTGGACTCGTCCCTCCATCTGTGGACTCGTTCCTCCAGTTGTGGACTCGTTCCTCCAGTTGTGGACTCGTCCCTCCAGTTGTGGACTCGTCCCTCCAGTTGTGGACTCGTTCCTCCGTCTGTGGACTCGTTCCTCCATTTGTGGACTCGTTCCTCCATTTGTGGACTCGTCCCTCCAGTTGTGGACTCGTTCCTCCGTCTGTGGACTCGTTCCTCCATTTGTGGACTCGTTCCTCCGTCTGTGGACTCGTTCGTCTGTCTGTGGACTCCTTCCACCGTCTGTGGACTCGTTCGTCTGTCTGTGGACTCCTTCCACCGTCTGTGGACTCGTTCCTCCAGCTGTGGACTCGTTCCTCCAGCTGTGGACTCGTTCCTCCAGTTGTGGACTCGTTCTCCATCTGTGAACTTGTTCCTCTAGCTCTGTCCATCTTTCGGCCTGTAGTTAGCCTTTTTTGATTTTTGATTCTTTGATTTTTTTCACACCTGTCAGAGTTTCCTTTTTTTCAGTCCTTGACAAGTTTCTCAGTCACTCCAAACATTTTGCTGCTCCATTACTGTTTTCAGCTACATATTTTATTATCTTCAGTTTAAATTTACAGCTTTTTCTTTTTGGTGGTATATTTGTGTTCTCCCAGTCTTTATGGTTTATTCTTGTAATTCTTTCGGTAGCAGTGTTCATTTGTCTTGAGTGTAGACGATGCCCTGTTGTTGTGATGGATGACATGTTGGATATCGTTGATATGTAAGTTGCTTCAAAAGTTGCAGGATCAGTCAAACTACTAAAAGTCCAGAAAATACGGTACATTTCCTTAGTATTTGGTATCATTGCCTTTAAACTGTCTGACTTGGGTCAAACATTTTGGGTTTCCTTCCACAAGCTTCTCACGATAGTTTGCTGGAATTTTGGTCCGTTCCTCCCGACAGAACTGGTGGGTTAACAAAGTCTGAGAAAAGAAACTCAGAGTTTCTGGTTTCAGATCAGGGGTTTAAGAGCTGATTCAGTCTTTGACACAGTTGAAGGTGAAGCATAAAAACCTAGTTTCAGAGCGGTAACTCAAACAGGCTCAGTTGTACATTTCGTCCAAGTAAAGTAAAAATCCTTTAAGGACTGTAGATGAGAACACGGAAGCAGTCGATGCATCCGACCACACTGGAAATTCTCTTTACTCACAGAAGTAGAAGCAGGAAACTTGTAATGTTTTCTTTAAGAGTTTGAACTGACTGGGCTCAACACAGCAGACCAAACTGGATAAAGCAGGTCGGGGTCAGAGCGAGGCCACTTTTCTCACAGCTCTACCATTCACTTTCATTCGGCATTGCCGTTGTTATGAAGAAAACTGGTAACATGTTATGTAACTGTGTAGAAAAATGGTGGACCTAACCAACACCGTTCAGATGTCTCCAAAATGTATGTTATACGACCCGAATGTCTGATGAAAATGAACCTGTTTCAACTTTATGAAGGGGAGGAGACAGAGAGAAACTGGGGCTTTATGGTAGTAAACCTGCTCTCAACCAGATTTTGTTCACAGTTAGCTACCATGGTAACAGTCTTTGAATGTAAGTTAGCTCGGTTTCTGAAACTGGCTTAACTGAACCCTCTTGCTCGGGGTTAAGTTACCTCGCTTTGTGAAATGGAAAACTCAGAGTTTCCCTGAGTTCAGGTTCAACATACTCAGAGTTTGAACATAACCTGCTTCCTGAAACAGACCTCTGGAGGAACCGAGTCAGGTCTGAAGGTCTCCTTGATCTGACTGAGATCAGATCTTTGTGATGACCACTCCAACACACTGATTCTGTTGTCCTTAAGCCACTTTGTAACTAATCTGGTGGTGTGTTCAGGGTCATCGTCCATCTAAAGACACATTTAGACCCAAGCTTTAACTTCCTGGCTGATGTCTGGAGATGTTGCTTCAATATTTCTACATAATGTTCTTTCCTCATGTTGACATCTATCTAGTGAAGTTCACCAGTTCCTCCTGCAGCTAAACACCTCCACATCATGATGCTGCCACCCCCGTACTTCACAGTTAGGATGGTGTTCTTCGACTTTCCCCCTTTTTCCTCCAGATGTATCAATGATCATTATAGTAAAACTGTTCAGTTTTAGTTTCATCAGACAACAAGACATGTCTCCATGAATTAAGGTCTTTGTCCATGTGTGCATTTACAAACTGTAATTTCATTTTCTATGTTTCTTTTGCAGTAATGGGACTGGTTTCTCTGTTGAAAATGGCACTCTCTGACCATCTTCAGCAGCATCTTCACAAGGTGTTTTCCTTTTGTTCCTTTTGGGGTTGATACACACTTTTGCACCAAAGCCATCATTTGAATAACTTATTCTATGTCTTTAACGTCTAGTACTATAGTTTAATGATCTGCACAGTTCTTGCATTGTCTGGGAGTGTTGCAGATCCATTTCACTACTGTTGTATCTGCACAATCATGCATATGACAAAATATTACCTTTAATCAATAACATTTTACTGCAGAACTGACAGCAGCTATTCACCAGTGTACCTGTAAGGCAAGGCAAGTTTATCTATAAAGCATATGTTTAATGTACAGAACAATACAATGTGTCCTTACATACGTAGGCACCATGTCTTTTGTTGGTGCTCGTCTGGCTGTCACATACTTCATTTCTCTGTTGTATATTGGTCCAGACCCAGGATTCTCTGCGCCCGTCGGTACTGCTCCCTGGGAATGAAAGTCAGCTCCAGAGATACCAGAATAATTCTGTGTCAGGGAGGGAAATAATTAGGATGGCAGGCAGGCCTACTCTCAGGTGTCCTGCAGGCCGGATCAGAGCTGGAAGGAGACTCTACAGAACCATGACTGTGGTGCCATCATGTGTCCTTTCAGTTTTAATGTGTACAACCTCAATGCTTTGTTGCTCAGATAACTTTGAAAGTCCTTCAAATTAAACGTCTGATTAGTCATTTATGCTTGTCTGAATGAAAGGAGCCCTGAGGTGGATGATGACAATGGAGATTATCTGATTTAATGACCACTGCTTCTAGTTTGCATGTTTTTGTTCAAATAATCTCTGTGTCCCAGGTTTATATATAAAAAAAAGCTCTTTTTATCATATGTGTATTTCTCATAGACGCTTTTTGAATCTCTTTGGTAACTGTGATGGATTGCACAGCTCAGGCAACTTGGCAGTCGGATCGTTGCTTTCCACAATGTGCAGAAATAGGCAGAAACCAAACACTGAATGTCAAGATAAGAGATAAAAAAAAAAAAATCCAACTGAACAGCCAAAATATAACTGAAATACTACTGAAAGCTCAGTGTAACAGCAGGGACCAACATATCTGTCGTTCAACTTTAACAAAACCTATCTGAGCAGAAGCTGAGCCCATGTCTTTGACGTCAAAGGACCGCTGTAAGAATGATTATCTTTAACGTTTTATAATGTTATTAATATCTCTGTCACTGCCGATGCTGTTTATCACGCTTCATGGTTTAAAGCAAAAATGAAGATGCAAAAGAAAACATTCATAGTGGGTTTTGATATGACGTCTGTTCCGTTGTGATATTATTTCTTCAATATCATTGAAGACAGAAATCCGTGGTCAACACCAAGTACCTCCTCACTGCTTCCACAGGATTTAAGAGGGCTGGTTCATCAGCAGGTGCGCAGACCTCTATTGAAACAGATGTTTTGTCTGTTTGCTGGTGTGGAGCATTCAGGTGTGCGCTAACACAAAGCCAAGAGGGAAAGACATAAGCTAGGGTCTTGGAGAAGGCAAGGCAAGTTTATTTGTATAGCACATTTTGTATACTAGACAATTCAAGGTGCTTTACATAAAACATTTGAAGCATTACAGAGCATTAACAAAACCCTTTAAGACAACAACTCGAGGCGTCCCATCCGGGGCTCGTCCCATGTTGCCGGCCGTTATTACTATTTTTTTCCCTTTTGTTTACTTTATAATGCTCCGCGATCAGTAAATACCAAAACCACAGGCTACGAAGCTTCAAATTATCAGTCGTCACCAAGACGGTTTTACTGCTGTCCATCTCTTTTTTTATTTTTTTGTCATTTTTATACATCTTTTATATATTTTTTTGTTTTACTTTTTATTTTACGCCTTACTTGTCAACCAGGCGACGCAACCTGGAAATTAACCGGAAGCGCCCTGGGACCTCAGCAGCCTGGCCCCCAGCCAGTAATACCGCGGCTGCTAATCCAACGCTAGAATTGCACCAACGGGTCAGGCAAACGCGATGTGCCGACTTTCAAACAGAGCAACAGAAAACAGCCAGCTTCACGGAGCAGCCCAGACGAACGTTACGTACGTACACAAGCACAATACACATGACTACACAAAGGCATCGTAAAAAGTACATTAAGACAGGAGGAAATAAAAAGAATATAAAATAATAAAAACATTAATAAAAACAATAATAAAAACAATAAAAACGAAGCAGTTGTTGCTACACATCGATCTGGGAAAGCTTCCAAAAGCCATTTACAAACAATGTGGAGTTCAGCATCCTAGAGTGAGAAGTGGAAAACTTTCAAGGCAGTTGGAGTGGACATCCCAGAAGACTGGGTTCAGACTGTGCGATACTCAGAGAAATAAAAAAAAAAAAAAAAAACTCAAAACGCTGACAGTCCTCACAGAGCATGTTAAATGTTTAAGACACTCAGAAGAAGGACTGAACAAGCCTGGTTTGTGTGGAAAGGGTACCAGGAGAAAACCTCTTCTGTCTAAAAAGAACATGGAAGCACGGCTGAGGCTCTGAACAAACCATAAGACTTCTGGAACAATGGAGTTTTGGGCAGATGAGACCAATATGGAGGTTTTTTTTGGCCTTAATTCCCATGTTGGTGAAAATCAACTACCCACTGTCAAGCACGGAGGCGGAAGACTGGTGATATGGGGTTGTTTTGCAGCAACAGTCCCAATCACTGACTGGGACCATGAACTCCTCATTTTCAACAGCTAAAACTTGGACGAAACTTCATCATGTGACCAATCAATGATCCTAAACACAGCAGCGGATGAACATCAGAGCATCTTTAAAATTAGAATTTAAAAAAATCTAGATTTTCTAAACCGACTCAAAGTCCAGACATCAACTTGACTGAAATGTGGAACCTGAACAGCAAATACCTACAACCTCCACACCCATGTGAGACACTGATACAGTCAAACAGGAAACACCTGCTTCTCCTGTTACAGGTAGATCTACAAGCTGTTCAGGAATGGGGGTACTTAGCATTGCCCACTCATTTTTTTTCCCCCTTTAGGTCTTGATTTTTATTAGATAGAAAACAAAGAAGTGAAAAAAGTATTGATTGTGTGAGGTTCTGTTTGTTTAATCCTAAAGTCCACAATGATTAGACAAGTTTAAAAGGGTCGATTTTGGTTCATCTTGTATCTGTAACAGATTTGTGGTTTTATTAGGGCTGTTTGTTAGAGGTGAAAGGTTCATCTGTGATCTGTGGAGCAAACACTGAATAAAGATGCAGAAACAATCACCTCTCACGTACAGTAAGTGTTCAACAACAGTTCACTTCCTGTTTTGATGAGATGGGAGCTCGAGCCTTATTTAAAGTGCCCTCGTGATAAGCCTCAAAATCATCTCCGATATAAGCCAGGCTCCTGAACGCGTCACATCCACCGCGCTCTCAGTCTGAACCAGCGGTAGAAAGGTGGATAAAAACACATCCAAGCAGCAGCACTTTATCTTAATAGTCTGAGAGCCTCCTGCACGAACGCCACTGTGGCAGATTAACTCGATTCCTGTAAGAATACTGAGAAAAGCCGAACCCCCACCCCACCCCCAAAAGATGCAAGTGAGTGACTGGGTTTAATGATCATGTAAGAGCAAAAGATTACCGACTGGCAGACATGCAAAAATGTGCTCAGGCAGAGACAAAAAAAGGCAAGTAAACAGGCAGGAGCTTACACTTTATGTCAAATAATAAAGTAAAGGGCAGAAAACTAGACACAGGTGGTCGTGCGGGAGGGTCATGTGGGTGAAATGGTTGTATCAGCGCCCTTGGCAAAGCTCATCTCCCTGTTTTCTGTATTTTTACAACACGTGGCCGGAATTTCCGATGTTCAGCGTCCCTGAAAGTGCAGAGAGCTAATCTGCTGGCTCTCATGTGGGATCTGGCATCGATGTAGGACAGGTAGCACGAGCAGTTCACCTTTCCCCCCAGCCAGGCCAGTCCTGAGCAGCGGGACGTGAAATGACTGCTGACATTTTCCTCTCTGGGACAATTATGGTCAATTCAGAAGACAAACTTAAATGCAGTATTATGGAAACTGTGTAATCAGCGTTGGGCAAAGGATGTGAAGCTTTAAAGAGAAACAGCACACTCATAATAACTCCACAAACACGCACGTAGTTGTCAGCTTCTTCTGTGACATTTTCTAAATACATTTTTAAAATGCAATTTTTGCCTAAATGAGCTTTTTCAAGTAGACATTTTCAAGCGTCTCTGTGAAAGTGAAACAGCGCTGAGGTCAGGCTGCTGTTGATGAAGATCTATGACCATGAAAACCCATCAAGGTTCTTTGGTCTGAAGTAGTTCCTGCAAAGCTGTGATGCGTTCAGGCTCCTGGTCCTGATGGGTTCAGGTTCCTGGTCCTGATGGGTTCAGGCTCCTGGTCCTGTTGCATTCAGGTTCCTGGTCCTGACGCGTTCAAGTTCCTGGTCCTGATGCGTTCATGCTCCTGTTCGGGAGTGTAATTACTGTGGATGGTGGAACAGAAGAGGATGTCAAATCAAGAATAGGGAAAGCACGAACAGCATTCAACATTTTAAACAAGGTCTGGAAAACCAGAAACATCTCGCTCAACACCAAGCTCAGAATCTTTAACTCCAACGTCAAAACAGTGCTGCTATATGGATCAGAAACTTGGAGGACCACCAAACACATCGCAAATAAGCTGCAGACCTTCATCAACCACTGCCTTAGACGCATCCTTGGGATCTTCTGGCCCGAACGCATCAGTAACATCAGCCTGTGGGACCGCACCAAACAAGAAACAATAGAGCAACAGCTCATGAGGAGAAAGTGGAGCTGGATCGGACATACCCTGAGGAAAAACAACACGGCTATAACCAAACAGGCCTTAACATGGAACCCACAAGGCAAAAGAAGCAGAGGGAGACCCAAAAACAACTGGAGAAGGAGCACAGAGCTGGATGTAAAGAAACAGGGACTGTCGTGGAAACAACTAGAGAAAATGGCCCAGGACAGACGAGGGTGGAAACTCTTCATCAATGACCTATGTCCCGAAAGGGATGCAAAGGCCTAATACCTAAATAATACCTGATGCATTTAGGTTCCTGGTCCTGATGCGTTCAGGTTCCTGGTCCTGGTGCATTCAGGTTCCTGGTCCTGACGCCTTCAGGTTCCTAGTCCTGAAGCGTTCAGGCTTCTGATCCTGATGCGTTCAGGTTCCTGGTCCTAATGCATTCAGGTTCCTGGTCCTGAAGCGTTCAGGTTCAGGTTCCTGGTCCTGATGCGTTCAGGCTCCTGGTCCTGGTGCATTCAGGTTCCTGGTCCTGATGCATTTAGGTTCCTGGTCCTGATGCGTTCAGGTTCCTGGTCCTGGTGCATTCAGGTTCCTGGTCCTGACGCCTTCAGGTTCCTGGTCCTAATGCGTTCAGGCTCCTGATCCTGAAGCGTTCAGGTTCAGGTTCCTGGTCCTGATGCGTTCAGGCTCCTGGTCCTGGTGCATTCAGGTTCCTGGTCCTGACGCGTTCAGGTTCCTGGCCCTGATGCGTTCAGGCTCCTGGTCCTGGTGCATTCAGGTTTCCTGGTCCTGACGCGTTCAGGTTTCTGGTCCTGATGCGTTCAGACTCCTGGTCCTGGTGCATTCAGGTTCCTGGTCCTGACGCGTTCAGGTTCCTGGTCCTGGTGCATTCAGGTTCCTGGTCCTGACGCCTTCAGGTTCCTGGTCCTAATGCGTTCAGGCTCCTGGTCCTGAAGTGTTCAGGTTCAGGTTCCTGGTCCTGATGCGTTCAGGCTCCTGGTCCTGGTGCATTCAGGTTCCTGGTCCTGACCCGTTCAGGTTCCTGGCCCTGATGCGTTCAGGCTCCTGGTCCTGGTGCATTCAGGTTCCTGGTCCTGACGCGTTCAGGTTTCTGGTCCTGATGCGTTCAGACTCCTGGTCCTGGTGCATTCAGGTTCCTGGTCCTGACGCGTTCAGGTTCCTGGTCCTGGTGCATTCAGGTTCCTGGTCCTGACGCCTTCAGGTTCCTGGTCCTAATGCTTTCAGGCTCCTGGTCCTGAAGTGTTCAGGTTCAGGTTCCTGGTCCTGATGCGTTCAGGCTCCTGGTCCTGGTGCGTTCAGGCTCCTGGTCCTGGTGCATTCAGATTCCTGGTCCTGGTTCCTGGTCATGCTGAGCGTTCAGGCTCCTGGTCCTGGTGCATTCAGGTTCCTGGTCCTGACGCGTTCAGGTTTCTGGTCCTGATGCGTTCAGGCTCCTGAACCTGATGCGTTCAGACTCCTGGTCCTGATGCGTTCAGGCTCCTGGTCCTGTTGCGTTCAGGTTCCTGGTCCTGACGCGTTCAGGCTCCTGGTCCTGATGGATCCAGGCTCCTGGTCCTGGTGCATTCAGGCTCCTGGTCCTGATGCGTTCAGGTTCAGGTCCTGGTCCTGATGCGTTCAGGCCTGGTCCTGGTGCATTCAGGTTCCTGGTCCTGATGCGTTCAGGCTCCTGGTCCTGGTGCGTTCAGGTTCCTGGTCCTGACGCGTTCAGGCTCCTGGTCCTAATGGGTCCAGGCTCCTGGTCCTGGTGCATTCAGGTTCCTGGTCCTGATGCGTTCAGGCTCCTGGTCCTGATGGGTTCAGGTTCAGGTTCCTGGTCCTGATGCGTTCAGGCTCCTGGTCCTGGTGCATTCAGGTTCCTGGTCCTGACGCGTTCAGGTTCCTGGCCCTGATGCGTTCAGGCTCCTGGTCCTGGTGCCATTCAGGTTTCCTGGTCCTGACGCGTTCAGGTTTCTGGTCCTGATGCGTTCAGGTTTCTGGTCCTGGTGCATTCAGGTTTCCTGGTCCTGACGCGTTCAGGTTCCGGTCCTGGGTGCATTCAGGTTCCTGGTCCTGACGCCTTCAGGTTCCTGGTCCTAATGCGTTCAGGCTCCTGGTCCTGAAGTGTTCAGGTTCAGGTTCCTGGTCCTGATGCGTTCAGGCTCCTGGTCCTGGTGCATTCAGGTTCCTGGTCCTGACGCGTTCAGGTTCCTGGCCCTGATGCGTTCAGGCTCCTGGTCCTGGTGCATTCAGGTTCCTGGTCCTGACGCGTTCAGGTTTCTGGTCCTGATGCGTTCAGACTCCTGGTCCTGGTGCATTCAGGTTCCTGGTCCTGACGCGTTCAGGTTCCTGGTCCTGGTGCATTCAGGTTCCTGGTCCTGACGCCTTCAGGTTCCTGGTCCTAATGCTTTCAGGCTCCTGGTCCTGAAGTGTTCAGGTTCAGGTTCCTGGTCCTGATGCGTTCAGGCTCCTGGTCCTGGTGCGTTCAGGCTCCTGGTCCTGGTGCATTCAGATTCCTGGTCCTGACGCGTTCAGGTTCCTGGTCCTGATGCGTTCAGGCTCCTGGTCCTGGTGCATTCAGGTTCCTGGTCCTGACGCGTTCAGGTTTCTGGTCCTGATGCGTTCAGGCTCCTGAACCTGATGCGTTCAGACTCCTGGTCCTGATGCGTTCAGGCTCCTGGTCCTGTTGCGTTCAGGTTCCTGGTCCTGACGCGTTCAGGCTCCTGGTCCTGATGGATCCAGGCTCCTGGTCCTGGTGCATTCAGGCTCCTGGTCCTGATGCGTTCAGGTTCAGGTTCCTGGTCCTGATGCGTTCAGGCTCCTGGTCCTGGTGCATTCAGGTTCCTGGTCCTGATGCGTTCAGGCTCCTGGTCCTGGTGCGTTCAGGTTCCTGGTCCTGACGCGTTCAGGCTCCTGGTCCTAATGGGTCCAGGCTCCTGGTCCTTGCATTCAGGTTCCTGGTCCTGACGCGTTCAGGCTCTTGGTCCTGATGGGTTCAGGCTCCTGGACCTGATGCGTTCAGGTTCAGGTTCCTGGTCCTGATGCGTTCAGGCTCCTGGTCCTGGTGCATTCAGGTTCCTGGTCCTGATGCGTTCAGGCTCCTGGTCCTGATGCGTTCAGGCTCCTGGTCCTGATGCGTTCAGGCTCCTGGTCCTGATGCGTTCAGGCTCCTGGTCCTGATGCATTCAGGTTCCTGGTCCTGACGCGTTCAGGTTCCTGGCCCTGATGCGTTCAGGCTCCTGGTCCTGGTGCATTCAGGTTCCTGGTCCTGATGCGTTCAGGTTCCTGGCCCTGATGCGTTCAGGCTCCTGGTCCTGGTGCATTCAGGTTCCTGGTCCTGACGCGTTCAGGTTTCTGGTCCTGATGCGTTCAGACTCCTGGTCCTGGTGCATTCAGGTTCCTGGTCCTGACGCGTTCAGGTTCCTGGTCCTGGTGCATTCAGGTTCCTGGTCCTGACGCCTTCAGGTTCCTGGTCCTAATGCTTTCAGGCTCCTGGTCCTGAAGTGTTCAGGTTCAGGTTCCTGGTCCTGATGCGTTCAGGCTCCTGGTCCTGGTGCGTTCAGGCTCCTGGTCCTGACGCCTTCAGGTTCCTGGTCCTAATGCTTTCAGGCTCCTGGTCCTGAAGTGTTCAGGTTCAGGTTCCTGGTCCTGAAGTGTTCAGGTTCAGGTTCCTGGTCCTGATGCGTTCAGGTTCCTGGCCCTGATGCGTTCAGGCTCCTGGTCCTGGTGCATTCAGGTTCCTGGTCCTGACGCGTTCAGGTTTCTGGTCCTGATGCGTTCAGACTCCTGGTCCTGGTGCATTCAGGATTCCTGGTCCTGACTCGGTTCAGGTCCTGGTCCTGATGCGTTCAGGCTCCTGGTCCTGGTTCCTGGTCCTGCAGGTTCCTGGTCCTGATTCAGTTCCTGATGCGTTCAGGCTCCTGGTCCTGTTGCGTTCAGGTTCCTGGTCCTGACGCGTTCAGGCTCCTTGGTCCTGATGCGATCCAGGCTCCTGGTCCTGGTGCATTCAGGCTCCTGGTCCTGATGCGTTCAGGTTCAGGTTCCTGGTCCTGATGGTTCAGGCTCCTGGTCCTGGTTCCTGGTCAGGTCAGGTAGGTCCTGATGCGGTTCCTGGTCCTGGTCCTGGTCCTGGTCCTGATGCGTTCAGGCTCCTGGTTCCTGGTCAGGCTCCTGGTCCTGATCGGCTCCTGGTCCTGATGCGTTCAGCTTGGTCCTGACCAGGCTCCTGGTCCTGAGGCTGGTCCTGAAGGCTCCTGGTCCTCCTGGTCCTGGTGAATGCTTCCATGCAAAGCTTGAAATCAGAAGGTGCAGCTGGTCTTTGAGGAATGCAGCCACCCAGCGGATGAAGCTGGATCCATCTGTGTCATACTCAGGTATCCAACATGTCAACCAGGCATAAATGTTTTTGGACCGTGGCAAGATGAGCTGGAGGTCACATTGCGCAAATTTCTTACAAAAAAGACGTGAAACACTGCTTCACCTGCCCACATTAAACGTTTCCATTTGTCCATCCCAGATCCCTCTTTTTTTTTCTATCTCTTTACTACCACTCCACTGCCCCGGTACCTCCTTACATGTCACCATCACATGTCTACTAGGATTCAACAGTAAATGTGACTTTTTTTTTATCTCATTGTAAAATGTCAAATGTTTGTGTCTTTGTTTACTTCATGTTTTTGGTTTTTTCTACCTTCATGAGTAACAGCGTTGAAACGCCACTGAGAACGTGACTAGACGGTCTTCAGACGAGCATTTTCACTCTAATTTGACTGAGCTGGAGAGATTGACAGTAAATGGAGGGAATTAAATCAGTAAAATGTCACACGGAAAATGTCAGGAAGTCACGCTGGGAACAGCGGCCGCTGTTCCCAGCGTGAGTCCCGGGCCCCGGTGGTACGAGCCCTGCACATCCAGCCATCAGGTCGCCGTAGACGTTCCTCTGGGTCTGACTTTTGCTTGACTTCTTTGGCAGATTCTTTGTCCGAAGTGAAGCTGCTTTTGGGTGTCTCTGCGTCGGACTTCTGAGGCATCGTGATCAGATACACACTCGAATTATCTCTGTGCACAGAGAATCAAATCTTAAAATCATACAGAGCAAAAACAAAGGCGACGAAGTTCCTGGACGAAACGCTAGACTCGGCAGCTCGTTCATTACTGAGCATGCTCAGTTCGCAGCATGGGAGCTCGTTAAAAGACATCTGAGACTCTTCAAGTGTTTAATGTCTGGACCAAGACTTGATAAAAGTTAATTGAGCAAGAAAGTTACAATGATGGCATTTTTAGTGAGCGCCGTCCCTTCAGTCATCATCCACACTGCATTCACGTGGCTGTTTTCTTTTCACAAAGTGAGCTTTGTAGGGGTGTTTTCTTCCATGTGTGGACTAGTGACGAAAACAGCTTTCATGAGCCACGGACGACAGGCTCATCTAGCGTGTCGTTGGATGCCGCTGACCTTTGTGCGCCAGTCTTATTCTATTTTTGTGAAACGCTGGCCTGCGCGAGGTCTCTTTCACACCACTGCGGGCCTCTCGGTCAGCGCGAAAAGCTGTCGATGCTGGAAGAGAAACAGCGTTTCCCGTTCAGCGCTCTTGGAAGACGGTTGGATTTCGGGCACGAGCTGAGGGGCTCACCCGGTCCCTGAGGTCATTCTGGCCGACTGACTGGCAGAGCGCATGCATGAAACATCAGGGGGGCTCTCAGACGCTGGCTCTGCTGTACAGACAGATGGTCGGGCTATTGTACTTCTAGCATTGATGAAACAATGGCCAGTCTGAAAAAAAAAAGAGACCAAGAGGTGCTTGAAGGATGTTTTTTTTTCTTTTTTACACATAAAGAACCAAGTGCAGCTAAGTGCTCCTAACAAATACACTTGATTAAATGATCATGAGGAAGCATCAGCACGTTTTGCAAGTTTGCATCTCAGGAGCAATCATGTGACTGTTCACGCGATGCAATGGGTGGACGACCTGACATGACAGTGATCTCAGTTGCGAGACCGTTTCCAGGCTGTTTGGAGTCCATCCCTTTACACAGAGGAAAACATTCAAGACTTTTTTCCGACCTTCACAGGAGTGAACGTTCCCAGGGAACTCACTCCGAGGCCAGACCGTGCAACACTCAGGAAAAACAACTGGAAACCTTCCATAAACTGTCCCGGCCAATATTTAAGCAAACCCGTGTGAGGGTTCAGCATGGAGAAAAGACAAAAACCAAGGAATGGATGAAAAGACTCATTTAAACTCGGGTAGACAAGCTGTAATGAGGCCACCCGACCAGTGGGGGGCGGAAAAACCCACGAGAGAGAAGAGAAGGAAGTCAAGGAAGGAAGCAAGGGTCATTTAGCCAGACAGGAATGATCTTGTGTTCTCTCTTATCCTCTGGAAGGAAGTGGAGAGCGATGAGCTGTCGAACAGCGGCAGAGGCGAGAGTCGATATCTCATGAGGTCCACACCAGAGGTTCCCCGAGGACGGTCTCGGGGTACTGAGGCGACTTGAGAGTACGGTGAGTGGCGCCAAGCACAGTCCTAAACGCTCACGTTCATAAACATTCATTCCTCTTTACACAATAAAGTCCCATTTCTACAAATCCAAACAGGAAAAACGGGTTCAGAGGACTAAAGCAGAAGTCCATCCAGTAAACAAATCCGAAAACCCAGCACCAGATTAGAGTATAAGTTATTTATTTATTCATTTATTTTTTTAAAGCCTTTTATTTCTACTTTCCCAGTATATTGTTGTTTTGGAGCTTCACCAGCTTCAATTCCCTCCCTGTCCTGTGACTCCCGATGCTTTTCACCCCAGCAGGCTGTCAAACCGTTCCACATTCAGCCTCTTAATTCATGTTTGTTACAATCTAAAGTAGTAGTTTTCTCCCAGTGAACTCCCAAGCATCCCCAATAAAATGGTTAAATGCAGGCTGCTCACAAACGTGCGTGGCTCCGTGTAAGAGTCACGTTGCAGGAACCCTGCTGTTAGCTGCAACCTGCTGCTGCAGAGCAGCATGCAGAAGGAACAAATGCGTCAACGTTCTAGGTTGAAGTTATGTATTAGTCCCTCAAAAGTAAATGACAGCCAAAGTTCAAACATCTTGTCCATGAAGCACCGGCGAGATCTGTGTGGGCCCAGTCGTGTGCCAAAGTGCACACCCTTGAGCCCAAGTGAGGTTTTGGCACGTGTTGTATGAGCCAGATGTGGTGTTGTGAGGCCCAGGTCTGGGCCAAAGATCCAAAGAAAATGAGTGACTGGGCAGTGCCTGGTGTCAAAGCTGAATGTGGGCCAAAGAAAACTTCAGCTTTGGGCCAAACATTATTTTCTATCTGGGAACGTATCCAGCATTAAACCTCTTTGCTTCAGTTTCTTCTTGACCCGCCTTTAATGGAAAACTCTCCAACACTCAGGCACGTAAAATGGAGGCTAAATTAATAGATCTGGCCGGAGCTTCTTGAAAACAGAACTGCAATCAACAAAAAGCAGCTGCTGTCTTCACAAACGTTTTCAAATTAAATCCCGAACACGTGCTTAAAGAATCAGTCGCACTTCATCCTGGTGCATCATCAAGCTGTCATGAAGCAATGAACAGATCAAATTAATATCCCACTAAAATGTGGGACTGTCTCAAACTCAGGAGGACTGACGTGGAATAAACTGCTGGTGGGAACAGTCCCATTTATCCATGAACAACGTGGTCTGCTGCATGTGCCGTATAGCTGTCAGCGTACCTGGAAGGGGATGTGTCATAATCTTCAGCGTAATTTCCATTAATGTATCATGTCAGTTTGGTCTGGAGTTTTGTATTGATGCAAACAGGAAATTGTAGAAGTGGAGCATTCCTATTGAAGGCAGTTTCTAGTTTGATGCAACCAGTTAAGTCAGTTTGGCTGCAGTTCCTTAACAGACCACAGGGGGGCGGGCTCGAAGAGAAATAAATCTCCACTGACTGCAAACTTTGCAGCTGAAATAAATATAAAATAACTAGGGCTGGACAAGTTAACGCATTATTATTGCGTTAACGCATTAATTTATTATTGCCTACATTTATTTTATTGTGCGTTAACACATGTTGCTCACATGCTTTTGTTTTGAAAAGTCTGTTACTGGCTGCTGCGGAACCGGAAAACAGTAAACATAAGGAAAAGCTAAAACAGACATGGAAAACGGTAAAAATCCATGAACTTTACAGTTCGGGTAGCAACTCAGGTAGCAATATTAACAACTCTGTCTTTAAAAAAAATTCTGGACTGCAACAAAACTTTTGCGTCATTCCTCCATGTTCCATCAGATCAGCTCCTTGTGTTCACTGTCCTGCTGTTCTCTAGCTGGTTACTTCAGTGCAGCTCCATCTAGTGGCACAGATGTGTAATGACAACAGATAGTCCAGTCCTTGATTATAAAACCAATTCAGTCTTGTGGTCCGTTTTTTAATTTCGTATTTTTGATCCAATCTAAAATTGAAATATAATTTTTTTTTCGTATTTTTGTGTAAGATTAAAAAATGAAAAACGTAATAAAATGTCACTTTTTAATTTTTTTTAAATTTTTGATTGACAATTGAAAATGGAAAGAATGAATGATACACGGATTGGTAAAGTTATTGAACTTTTACATGGACATTTTCATTTTAAAGTTCTCCCAGATGGAGGATTCAACAGAAACAAGGTTATTTGTAACAACTGACAAGTTAAACTCCCCATTAAAAGTTTCTGCTGCTACCTCAGAAATTACCTGTTTTAATGTTCTAATTGTGCTGAGCCACAATCATTTTGTTGGATTTTGTTTGTAGACTTTTTTTTAATTTTTTATAAAAACAGGATGACATTAATGCCCTGGCAGTGGCAAAATTTTTCATTTAATTTTAAAAAATTTTTAAGATGAGATTTACACTGAATATGTGTTACTGACAAGTGCTGATGTTAAAAGTGTTTGAGTAAAAAATGTTATGACACTATAGTTCATATGGCAGCAGAACATTTCAAATAAAAGTGACCTTTACATTACTTTTGAATTAATTATTTGATTTTGCGTATACGATGCGATTAATCGTGATTAATCAGGGAAATAATGCGATTAATCGCGATTAAAAATTTGAATTATTGCCGAGCCCTAAAAATAACATAATAATAATTCAATAAAATATTTAAAAACAGAAAAAAAAATGGTCTACATGTTTAGATTTTATGTCCATGACAACTGTGCAGAAAGTGGTTTCTTTTTTTAACCACTACAACTACAGAAAGTAACAAACGTATGCATTATTAGAGGTGTGGTCTTTTGATTAACAGAGGCATAGTCACTGGTTAGCCATTATCCCTTTAGCTACTCTAGCCGTGACTGTGGGTTGGGCTGGAAGGATCCCTGGATGAAACTTAGCTGAGCTGCAAGATCGTAGCCTCGCTGTCCCTGGAGCTTGATCACTTCTGGGTGTCAGTTCACCCTTTGATGTTGACTGAATTTGCCCAGACCCCCCGCTGAGGCGCAGCAATTTTCAACTTTATTTGTATAGCGTCTGTTACAATGTCAATTGTCTCTAGGTGCTTTACAGAGAACCAAATCATGACCCCAGAGCAGATATCATTAACTGAAATTAGAATATTAAATCCTAATCAATGATAATGGCAAGTAAAAAAACTCTTTAAGCCAAACAGTGGCAAGGAAAAACTCCACTTTAAGAGGAAGAAACCTTGAGCAGGACCTGGATCATATGGGGGGACCTTCCTGCTGAAGGCCAGCCGGGTAGAGAAAGAAAAAGAGAGGAGAGACAGGACAGAGAGAGGATGGAGAACACAAATGACTGCATATAATGACTATATAAACAGATGCAGGTAGCAGCACTGAGGTGAGATGGTCAGAGGACTAGATCACCGGTCACCACGCCAGTCGGCACCCTGAACACATCTACACACACAGGTGGAGGTAAATGCTGGGATGGACAGAGGATGGAACTGCAAGTCAGCATGAAACTCAGGAAACTCTGGCCTGCAAACATACAGAAAGAAAAGAGAAAAAAAAAAAAAACTACTGGCCAACTACTCACAGGTAGTTTGGTCTTTGGAACAACCCGACAACCTGAAAACCCGAGGTTCCGCCCAGACCCCAATCGGGTCTCGGGTCAAAAGACGTGACTCCGGCTTTGGGTCGGAATCAGTACAGTTTGTCTCGGGTCCGGTCGGTGCTCTCTGACAGGCTGGGTCCACGTTTACTCGAGAGAGGTAAAGATATTGGCAGTGGCAGCCAATGTCAGGACTCGGGGCTGTTTAATTAATTATTATTTAACGTGCCGTGTTTGCCATAAAACAATCGTGTTGCCGTAGCGTGTTATTACCGGTTTGCCCGGCACCTGTAAAGCACAACGGATCGCCAACACGATAACGTTGGATCAGAGAATATATTTACGACATGTCCTGACCAGTGTAGGCTATTAGCGTTAGCAGTTGCTACCAATAGCATATGTATCCACAAAGAAAATAACGACATGGATTTATTGTGGTTTCCATCATGTAGCCTATGTAGCAACTGAACCGGTAGAAGAAGACAACTTTAGGTTAGTAAATCAAGTTTTATTCAACGCTAGACAACTTTTAACATGAACAACTATGGGCTGTATTGTCTCGGTTCTATTCAGGTAATTCGGTTCGGTTCGTGGTCGCAAACTAAAGACTCGGGTCGGGTCGGTTCCGGGTCCAAATATTCCGGGTCCATTCGGGTTCGGACTCCCGGACATATGATAATCGCTCGGCTTGGGTAGGTTTGGGGTCGAATTTTCACGGGTCCATTCGGGTCCATGAAAGTGGACCAGTGAAGACCTCTACTCACAGGTCTACGCTGATGACTGCAACGGGCCTGACTCTGAGAGCAGCAGGATGAGGGAACGGCAGAACTCCTGACTCCTGCTCTGACAGGCACTCATCTCAGATAATGTTTTGGTAGCTTGAAATGAGGATGCTTGGACCCATTTCATCAGCATGAATTTAAAGTAACATTAGCAAGCATTATAGGTCAGATTAAACAGCCAGTCTGAAACACCTAACTTGCGGTGACTGAACTAAGGTGGGAATGGTCCACTCAGCTTCCAGGCCTGTCTAATCCACCCATTTGTAATATGTCACCCTGCAGTATTTTTTGAGGTTTCAAAAGCACTCTTCAGAAAGTCGTGGGTGACATCACAGGAGGCTGGTCCACCTCTTATCCAGTCTATTCACAGTTCTGCTTTGTCCTCACCTGACCTCTGATCTAACCGGGAGCATTTCAGAAGCTGTGTTACCACCTAAAGAAATTAAATGAGGCAGCCGCAGGTGAAAGAAAGTCTATTGTGTGCTATGTTTGGACCAGTGTGACACTGGAGTAATAGGCCCTTTTATTATCAAGTAAATGGACTGTCAGACCAATGGGAATTTGTCAAAATATGGGGTCACTGGAAGAATGGGTTACAGAAAAGAGTGTTTCAGAAAATCCATGAAGGACGATTGAGGCAAAGAAATGTAGACTGGCTGAAAAAGCAGAGGTCAAGTGTTGCTAATGCAATGCAAACATGCTGCATAATACTTCAGGAAACAGAGGGGTGGGGGGTGGGGGGGGGGGAATCACTTTTCAGAAGTTTGAGAGGGCTGCTAATGCCTTCCCTTAGATTACATCTCTAGTTTCTTGTACTCTGGGGAGTACAAGCAAAATTGAAAAATGCTTGAGAAAAGCGTGGCGGATGGATGATGAGAAACCCTGGCTGTACTGAAAGGACCACAATTTTCTCCACAGCCCTCACAACTTCACCCTGCAGGGAGTGTTGTTTGTTTGAAGCGACACATCAAATTAGGTTTTAGCCCAATATAAGCATTATCAAGTCACCAAAAAGATACGTGCCTGTGTAATTTTGAAAACCCTGTTTGCTGTTTCAGTTGTTGTTAAACTGTATTTGGCTAACCACACATTTCAAGATGAGGTGATCATAAAAACCCATAAGACTTGCTGTCAAATGGATGTGGATTGGAATGAGAAAGGTTTCAGACACCAGAGCTTCATCTTCTGATACTGGACCATAACACAAGCCCGAATTCTGGAGATTTAATCAGAGGTTTCCGCCTCTGATTTCAGGTTTCATCCCAGCTGTGGAACATCGGACCAGCCCTCTATCCTCACTCTGGATGGAACTACAAATGGCTAAATCGAGGCTTTGAAAAGACTTGGTTTGCGTCATTACCATACACCCAAAAGATCCGTTCGGATTGGTTCCTCTAAAAAGCAAATGGTTCTGTTTCGTCTGGCATGTATAGAGTGAAGAAAATCAGTCCTAACACTGAACCCTGTGGGACGTCTATAGCAGACCCTCATCTGTGCAGAAGAGATGTCACTAACATGAATGAAATTCTAACCTGTCAGATATGATTTAAACCAGCCTTGTGCTGTTCCTTTAATCCAATAAAGTGATCTAATCTGTGCGGCTAAATGCTGTGATCAATGGTATCAGAGGATGCCTGACATGGATGCCAGGTTCCCGTTCTTTGTTTTTATTGTTTTTATTTTATTGACATCTCATGTAGGCTGTGTAAGTTCATTTTTTTTTACTATTTTATGTCATGTGTCTGTCACTAATATGGACTGTATAAAACAGATGACACTAACCTGAGATTTATGACCAAATAGGCACTGAAAGTAGTTTTATTGAAAGTAAAACTGCGGAACTGAAATGAAATAAAGCTTCAGTATGACATGGTGACGTGTGGCCATTATTTCATTGGAGCTTTGCAGCCATACTACGTTATCGAGGTACCTAAAATTCAAGATTGTTACCTGGAAATATTAAATGAATTGTTGTTTTTCCTCAGTACAAACTAACCTTTACCCTGGTCAGGATACAAGTTAGTGAATTCCAGTAGAGGAAACCTGAGTACTGTGAAAATGGTATTAACTGGGTGGCAGCATATGGTTAACACCAGGTTGTTACTGCTGCAATTTTTTTTGCGTGTCATGTAAACTTCCAGTTTTTAAGCGATTATACAACTCTGTCTTGAACTCTGACTTGGAAGGCACCAATTTAGCGTGAGGGTGAGGACAACATAGGGAAGAATATCAACGTTGCTGAACTTCTCTAGAAATTCCAGGTTATGTTCCCATCAGCTTGGCAAAGCAAAAGATCAACACTGACTGCGACAAGTGGTGATTCTGCCTATTTCTACTGGAATAACTGGAAGGAAGCCACAGGAGAGAAAGACCCATGTCTACAAAACCCCAGATGAACGTGAGTTCTGCCCTCTAACATGTGATACTCCATAGTTGTCAGGTTGTCCCTATTGATTGCAGTTTTGCAGAGCTCCACAGCTCCCTAATTAGCATAGGAGAAGGAGATGTTCACCCCTCCACTCCAGACTGCAAACAGTGCATGATTTGCTGGTCTACTGGAAACTGGTAGAGGATGAGACAGATGAGGTTGTCGAGGTTACTGCTGCTCATCAACCTCTTGACCTCTGACTAAAACGACCGCTGTTCCTCGGCTACAGCCATCTTTACCATCCAGGCTACAACCATTGTAGCTCTGTCGTCATCATGTTAAGACCTGACCCGAGACTCTATAAAGATGTGATTGGCCCCCCAAGACTTTTGGACAAAGTTAATGAGCTCCAACAGGTGTTAGCTAGACGCACCTGCCAAGCAAATTCAAATTCGCTTGCAGTACGTCTAGATTTTTAGGCTAGACTACCACATTGATTCTCACATGATATCAAATCTTCCAGGTTATGTTTTTAATTTCAAACAATTTCATAAATGTCAACACACACATTAATTTCAATGTGCTCACAATTTATGCAGAAATGTATTCTGCTCACCCACAGTGTAAATACATGCGCACTGTGCTAACAAGTGCAGTTTCAATGCACAACCGTAAGCAACAAGGATGAACGTTCCTCTCTGGCCAGTTTACACGGGTTACATGACGCTGCAAAGACTTGACGTAGAGTCGTTTCTGAAATTACGTCGTACAAACAAACAAATTTCCTTTGTCATGTGTCAAATCTCTACCTCTTTTGAGAGTTTAATTCTGCACCATCCTTGGCATCGAAGATAGGACTGTTGAGGGTTTCACACTGACCGGTATGAGTGCACCAATCCGACTACTTTCAGAAGACTTCACAAACACTATCCTCAGTGTGAACAAACTCAAAATAGTATAACTGCGCAAGTAAACAAGATGATTAGGTCAGTTTTTGACATATTATTATTCAAACAGTCATAGTGGTGTCCTTATTTCTTAGGGGGATATTTTTAGCCCTACACGTTCCTCTGTTTCAAGTGGTATCGGTAGGGATGGGGACGGAGAAGATGTGTGGTTTAATAAAGTAAATGTTAATTACCAATCAGATCATGTCGCATTTTCAAGAGTCCGTGAACTTTCAGGTTCTGTTTCTAAATACATACATGTGGAAGTATTTCAGTGCTGCTGTCAGCTGTTTATGGATCGCACTTAAACAGTGTATTAAAACCCCATTCAAGCCCAAATCCAACAACTTATTAGATCATTAAGTCTGTGTAATGTCCCTGAGACTCCTCTTTAAGTGCAGCGGAGGTTCAAGTCAGGACACGGACAAAGAGAATACAAGATTTAGCACCAACTGGGCAGATTTGTGAGAGATAGAGCATTATAATATCGAGCAGCTTAAACCTACTTCACCATCAATTGTGACTTTAATTTATCATCCTGATCTGATCAGACTGTGACTGCTGAAACGTCACCTAATATGGAACATTAAAAGCTAAAAAGAACCTGTCTGGAGAAGATGGGTTTGACATGAATCATGGTGGGGGACGAGTATGTGTTTGCATTAGTGTTAAATTATAGTGAAATGAAACTGTCGGGTGGCCATATTACACTTTGACTGACTTCGGATGGCAGAAGCATTTATGAGACAGGTGATAGTGATAGCAGCACACTAAAACACCCACTGAGGAGTCACTCGCACGCATTACATGACTTAGAGAAGTACTTTTTTTTTTTTTTTGCCAGGAACCACCAGTTGATTTGCTCACAGAGGGAAGAGCAGGACCTTGTGGCTCTGTTGCAAAGCAACAGTAGCAAAACAATGATAGCGTCATCGGCTATCTCAAGAGCAAGTTGGATCTTGACAATTTAGTCTTAAAATGACTGTCTCAGGTGAATTTCTGATTCTGGCGAGTCAACAGTTCATGCTGCTGGAGCCGCAGCTGTTATTCAGCTTTGCAGATGAGAAAATTGCCTCCTAGCTATGAATAGGACCCCTTAATCTTTTTCTTTTTAGCTTTATTGTTTTATTGCTTTATATATGTTGAAGGGGCATCTTGGGAAGGAGAAAAAGAGGAGGGAAACCACTGGAAACAGAGATCTTAATTGAAGTAGAGGTCAGATTGCCATTTCCAGCCTACAATTTCTACATTAGCTTTGTAATGACTTTAGAAATATATATTTAAAGAAATGACCACGAATAACACGACTTCTTTTAAATGAGATGTTGAGTTTAATGTATTCCAGTGGATCGAATTTCTGCAAAGATGGAGGGTTACTGATGTTTTCAGCAAAGACGAGTCAATAAGTCCAGCCGTTTATGTTTGAGCCAAAATCAGACCCGCAGTATTAAAGTCATCAACAAGAAAAACAACAACACAACAACAAAGATTTGATGCCGATGTTTGGGACAGCTGTAAAAGCTATAAAGCTGATTAATGTCTGTTGCATCCTCACAACCAAATACACATTTCCTGCAAACCATGGAAACAAAAACAAATAGTGCACATGAGCCAAAAGCTGATCACTCCTTCTTTAAAGTGCTGTTGAAAACGTTTGTTTCTAAAACAGATCAAAGAACTTTTCTTCATGTTAAAATTAGGGCTCAGCAACGATTAAAATTTTTAATCGCGATTAATCGCATTATTTCCCTGATTAATCACGATTAATCGCATTGTATACGCAAAATCAAGTAATGAATTCAAAAGTAGTGTAAAATCCACTTTTATTTAAATGTTCTGCTGCCATATGAACTAAAGTGTCATAACATTTGTTGTTCAAACACATTTAACATCAGCACTTGTCAGTAACACATATTTAGTGAAAATCTCATCTTAAAAAATGTTCAATAAAATAAAGCTTATTGCCACTGCCAGGGCATTAATGTCATCAAGTTTTTTTATAAAAAAAAAAAAAAAAAAAAAGTCTACCAACAAAATCCAACAAAATGATTGTGGCTCAGCACAATCAGAACATTAAAACAGGTAATTTCTTAGGTAACAGCAGAAACTTTTAACGGGGAGTTCAACTTGTCAGTTGTTAAAAATAACCTTGTTTCTGTTAAATCCTCCGTCTGGGAGAACTTTAAAATGAAAATGTCCATGTTAAAGTTCAGTAACTTTACCAATCTGTGTATCATTCATTCTTTCCATTTTCAATTGTCAATCAGAAATTTAAAAAAAAATTAAAAAGTGACATTTTCTTACGTTTCTTCACATTTTAATCCAACATAAAAAAAAAAATAGGAAAAATGGCTTGTTTTTTTTATATTTCAATTTTAGACTTGGATCAAAAATATCAAATTAAAAAACGGGCCACAGAACTGAATTTGTTTTATAATCGAGGACTGGACTTTCTGTTGTCATTACACATCTGTGCCACTAGATGAAGCCGCACTGCAGTAACCAGCTAGAGAACAGCAGGACAGTGAACACATGGAGCAGATCTGATGGAACATGGAGGAATGACGCTAAAGTTTTGTTGCAGTCTAGAATTTTCTTTCAGACAGAATTGTTAATATTGCTACCTGAGTTGCTACGCGAACTGTAACGTACATGGATTTTTACCGTTCTCCATGTCTGTTTTAGCTTTTCCTTATGTTCACCAGCCAATTGTCTTCCGGTTCCACAGCAGCCAGTAACAGACTTTTCAAAACGGAAGCATGTGAGCAACATGCGTTAACGTGCGATAAAATAAATGTCGGCGTTAATAAATGATTGTGTTAACCCAATAATAACGCGTTAACTTGCCCAGACCTAGTTAAAATATGAGTTTCAATAGAGGCTATCCAGTACCACGAAATGGTGCTATTTTTATATGCTAGGTGGAAGCAACTTGTTGCATTTGGGGCTTTTGGCAGACGCGACCACTTCCTGTAAAGAAACAACAAGCCAAAAAAAAAAACAGATAATTCATTTTACATCTTTTTCTACCATCAAAAAACCAGGGTGTACAACTGCAATGCTGCTGGGTACATCTCATAGCTCCAAAGCAAAGAAGCTACACATCTATCCCTTCATAGCTGATGTGTTCATGGATGGTTCTGGTTCTGTCCCGGTTCAAACTGTCAAACTGGTTCAAAGAGTCTTTGGACGAGATACTGACCCCCTATTGCCCTCACTGGGTTTCCCATTTGTAAGATGCATTGAATGAAATAAAATACATGTCATGCAATCAACTGACCTGATGTTCATCATGTTGGCAAACCAAGATCTGACCAGTTGCAGCAACCCCAGATCATGATACTGCCACCACCAGCTTGTGGTAGACATTCAGCATGATTGACGGGTAGAGTAAATCTGAATTTATCAGACCCCATGACCTTTTTTCCATTGATGACGAGTCTATGGAAATGCTCTTTCTTTCACTATTAACAATATATTCACAACAACAAAACAAGGGATTGAAGGTTCCTTAGTTTTCACATTGGTGATCTTACTCTTTCACAAGGCAGATATTACAACAATGAAGTGTCCTGATACAAATAAAAGAAAATGCATCATAAACAGTGTGAAGTCCTGGCTATAGAGGATAAGATTCAATTAGGTTCAACTTTATTGTCATTGCACATGTAGAAGTACAGTTTTAGCATCTAACCAGACGTCCAATAAGCAGCAAGTGCAGGATACAGTATCTACATACATTAATATGTGCAGGTTAAGGCAGAACTATATATATCATTTACAGTTGGGTTTATACCTTAAAATGATTTATGGATGTTTCGTTGTCGGGAGGCATTTACATACTAAGCATGAAAATTAATCCAGTTCAGTATTTGCATGCAGAGAGTGTGCAGATCAAGGGTCAGCGGGGGTCAGAGTTCAGACAGCTATGGGGGAGAAGCTGTTCCTGAGTCTGCTGGTCCTCGTCTGGAGGCTCCTGAAGTTCCTCCCGGAGTGCAGGAGGTTAAACAGTCTACAGGCAGACTGAGAGGCGTACTTCAGAACCCCGCCAGCTCGATGCCGCCCACTTTATCAGGATGCATTCAGGAGAGACTCGTGGAGCTTTGAGATGGAAAAATATCCCAGAATGCATTTCGCATCAACAAGCAGAGGTAATCGTGGAATCAGAATCGGTTATTTTCTTGATCCACAAAGGGAAATTGTTATTGCTACAGACTTCCAAACAAAAAAATAATAACCTAATAGACCCAAAGAAAAATATCCAATTACTACACCCATCCCTCAGAGTTAAATATATAAAGATCTAAACAAATTTACATATCTAAACAATGTACATGGCATTTTAAGAAAATATGTATGAAGTAAACACAGGATTCAATGTTCAGGAGACTCTCACAGCTCAGAGCTAAATAACTTTAATTTATTTAATACAGTTTTTATTTTATTCAGCAGACATTCAGAATTGATCAGAGCTGTTTTTAAAACAAATGAGGTGACCGTCATTTGACCACCATGACTACCATAAACGGACTTCACTCAGTTTCCCTGATTTTAAGGATGATAGTGACTCTAGGTTTGATGAAATATGCGTGTCTGGGTGAAGGGTATTGAGGAAACGTTTTGGGGAGACCTTAGAAACAATCGGGATGCTCACATGGTGAAACTGTTTTCAGCAAACCTTTCGTGCAGACAGTCTCGGTGATGAAATGTAGCATCCTCCAGCCAGCCACATTCAAACTGACTGTGAGCCTCCAGAGACTTCCAGGACTTCAGTTCCTCTAAAGTTTAGGTGCTTTTATCATGAAAAATATACCTGTAGGTGTCGAGGAACAACATATTGTGCAAGTCCTTCGGGTCTTGTGCAGAGGGGATTCCTCTGAGACTGCAAGGGAAGCTGAGCTTCCCCTGCCTCCCTGCACTATAATGTCAAAAAATAAATGATCTAATATGTGCAGTTGTGTTAACATTTCATTGACTATAAATGTGTTAGAACACGTTAAAATGAAGACGAGTTGATTCAGAATCAGCTACTTCTTCACCGGTAAAGTAAGTTAACTTGTCCGTACATTCCCATAATGCTTTCTGGCAGCGTTGCCAGGTGGGAAATGTAGGATTATCGTACCAGAGACTAAAATATTATCGTATTTTGAGGGAAATTATTGTACATCTTTCATAACCAAAAATAACAAGCCCAATGATGCGCTGTAGTCAAATGTTAATCACTCTACTGATAAATAGCGTCCCACGGGCACTCAGCTTCGTGGCGTTAGTACGGAGTGGGTTAATGGCATGACATCAGCACAAACTTACAGTTGCGTTAGACTAATGTGTCCCCCAACAAAAAATTAGAGGTGGGAACTAAGAGCCAAATTATGAGACCTGGAGGCGATTTTGACTAATTTTTCCCCTTGCTTTTTCTCTTCTGCTTAAACTCTGTTTAAATCTCGCTCGCTCGACTTCCTGATATGGTGCTGACTGTGAGCGTCTCGTGGGGCGGGCGCAGCCTATCAGACTTTCATGCTCGTTGTTCTGAGACAAACACTCATATCTAACACTCAGCAAAGCACGATTGGCTGGAAACATGTCACATGGGAACAGATGCCTTCAGGGTTCACAAAAAACTCTCCGGCAGACAGGCAATAATTTGAAATAGTCAAATTATCGTAAATTTGGCATTTTTTTTGGATTATTGATCGTACATCGTACAGAGGACCAAATTATCGTACAAATACGATAGTTATCGTGCAACTGGCAACGCTGCTTTCTAATCAATGCATTTCCCCGTAGAAGCTGAGTCTCTGGGACTGCATGGAGCATTTTTTTTTATTGCTGCGAAACTTGACGGGCATTGGCTTAAATGTCAATGTGATCCCGCCCCCCCCCCAGACTCTCAGCGTCTCTGGGAGTGAATGGAGCTGTGGGTTGGCCTCGGTTGGCCTGGACGCTGATTAGTCTGCATGGTGATTGGAGGAAAAGCTGACTGCAGGTTTGACTGACAGGTTTCCAAAGTATATATACAGTCACTTCTCATGCACACAGTGTTGCCAGATTTCCGGCCCAATTGGGCTACTTTTGATTACAGCTGGCGGGGAAAAAATGCATTGGGCAGGTATACACAATTTGGGCTGCTTTTATCAACATCTGGCGGTTTTTTTAATATTGTGAAAACAGATCAACAAACTGTTATTTTATGGTTTAAAACCAGTACAAATACAAAAATTCAGTATACTTCGCTCACTCGTATTGTGGTCATCCCATTTAAAAAATATTTAATCGCAGTGAGTTATTCAGTCACTGTAACAACGTGCTATCTTGACATCACCTCAACAAACCTTAGTGCACCGATGCAGAAGTCTGAGGCAGAAGCCGCTCTCTCTCAACTCAAAGTGGTAGCCTATTCTGTTTGCAAAATAAGTAGGTTATCATGCTGAAGTGGAGAAAATATAAGAAATGGTGTTTACGTGGTTGATGTTACTGCTGCTGTGTTAACTTGGGCCTGGCACTTGGATACACAATGTGCATTTTTGCACATTTTCTGTGACATGCACAATGATAAAATACAACTATTCATTTAGACTTAATTGTTTAATACTGTAAATGCATTTAAATCCACGTTTATTCAAATATGAAATGTTTTCGTATGAAAACACTTATTGGGCGGTTTTTTCCTGAAGTGGGTGGGTTTTGGAACGCGATAGGGCGGAAATGGCTCAACCAAATCTGGCAACACTGCATGCATGATCTCAGTCCATCGCGGATTTTGTATGCAAAGTCGAATGACAAGCAGCAACCATTTGTTGGCATTTCTACAGCGAAAAACTTCATTTCTTACACTGTAAATAAATCACACTCACTGTCGGGAAGGGAAGGGCAGGATTTACATATAAATAAATTGACACGTTTTGATGATGTACTCCAACTATGAGCTTCCCCTGTTTGAAAAGCCAGAAATCTCTACTGGTCTGGTGTATAATCCGTATATACCGTCTGTGCTAGTTGAATCCACAACTGCTGGTATTTCCTCACATAATAAGATTTCCGTTGGGCATCAAGTGTTTCCACATACTTTCACTTTTTTCGTTTCCCTTCTGCTGCAGTTTCAGTGTTGTTATCTGAGGATTTTTGTCAATTTCTGATGAGTAATGTTCTTAACTTGTGAACACATGACTCTACAATAATAAACAAAGAACTGGTGCCGTACTACGGAGTTTGACAAGCAACATAACAACGTTGAGTCAAAATACCCAGATGTGTGACCTCAGTTAGTTGTGAATGCACCCTTAGTCTCTCGCTCTCTCTGTGACAGAGTTGTCCACCAGCGTCCTGTACTCACTCTCGTCACCACCGCTAACACATCCAACCACAGTGGAGTCATCAGGCCTCTGTGCAGAAGCTGAAATCAGTGGTGTACAGGGTGAAGAAGGCAGAGACGATGGTCCCTGGTGTTGCTGAACACTGTCTGACTTACAGCACTGTCTCCACCGCCTATGGTGGAGGAAAAAGGAGTATAACCCTTCTGACTTCAAATACAGTGATCCCTTGCCACTTCGCGGTTTGAGTTCTACGGTTTTAGTTATTCACAGATTTTTTTCAGAAATATATTATAATAAAGAAAATTGAGAAATAATCACAAAAATTCTGCGAAAATCCACCCCACAGCTATTAACCGCGAAAACTATGGGATAACTGTATCTCTTTAAATCAGTGATTCCCAAAGTGTGGGCCGTGGCCTCCTGGTGGGCCGTCGCGGAACTGCAGGTAGGCCGTGAGAGGTCGTTACAATTAAACAAATATGTTTTGAATCCTCGATCTTTTTAAAATATGTTTTTAATTACTGTAAAATATTAACGACATGATTTAAAAACATTAAGAAGTAACAAAACAAACCAGGTAAGTGTTATTCTACCGTCATCCTAACTTAATATGACAAGTGTCACCTTATTTGTTGACCCCTTACATTAATATCAGAACAAGGTTCCTAGTCCTGAATGTTGATCACAGTTGTGATTAAAGGTTTCAAATTGGGCCTTGGTGTTCTGAAGTTTGGGAATGGCTGCTTTAAATGATCAAGATAGAGCCTAAGTTTTTTGAGTTTATTTCAATTTCTTCAGTTTTTATTTTCCTTTTGCCTCTACAGAACTTTATTTATAATCGCAGCAGAAACACAAAAGCATAAAACCCATTAAAAAACACGTCAGGTAAAGTAACAGTTATAGACGCTTTGGCCAGAGGAGTCCATGATCCATTCAGAATTGCATTAAAGTTTTTATGAACGATGAATCTCAGATGCTTTTGAACACGTTTTAGCCTGCTAGCAGAGCAGTGATGCTATCAAGTCACGGACACCCCGGGGAAACCGGAGACAAACACCTGGACAGACGACCAACGTTCACTTTGACTGTATCTTTGGGCTTCAAAGAGCCACGTTCCCTTCCTTCCCTTTCCTCCTCCCTTCCTCCTCCCTTCCTCCTCCTCCAGCTCATTCCATAATTATTCAGGAGCACCTTGTTACTGTAACTGTGCTCCATTTTCTTTTCTTTCCTGTAGTTTGTTGTGCTGTTTTGCTCTGGGTCTCTGTAAAGCACCTAGAGACAATTGTCATTTTAACAGACGCTATACAAATAAAATTGAATTAATTTGAAGTTCATGTGGAGACAGACAGTCTGTGCAATATGAAAAATCTAAATGATACGCCTCTTTGGAGTCAGAAAACTCTAAACTGAAGTAAGGACAGGCTGTGTGGCTGTTGAAGACTCAAACACCTCTGCCTTGAACCTTCTGAGGACGCCTCCAGGTTGACTACCACAAGCTAACGGCTGGCTGATCTGGGCTCAGTCAGCCTCTGGGTAATTGACTGACCCCTGTGACCAACCCAGCTCGTGACCTCTGGCTGTAAAATTACTGGACAAATAAACGGTGATGTCATAGGTTTTCTACATCATGTAAAGAAGCAGAAGCTGGCTGGAACACATCCACCAATTAGCTGTCTCATCTTCTGCTAACCCAGGATAATAACTTATATTACTTTATATTCATCCTGATCAAATCTGTCCAACTGTCCTCATTTCAAGTGTCGTTACCAGAACGAGTGCTGCTAGATCTGAAACGAGGACAAGCGGAGCGCTGCTGCTAGAAGACAGAAGCATTGCAGTCAGCCCGTCCTGCTGCTGTCGGCCCACGAGACGCAGCTCTGGATGGGCAAAAAGCTCTGATAGCAACTGGAGCAACAGGTTGCTCTGGTTGAGCTGCATTTGTTCTACAAGACCTCCAGTCCGATCTGGAAAACTCCATTTGAAGGTGAGCAGCGTCTTCTGATGTGTGGGGATGTAGCTCAGTGGTAGAGCGCATGCTTTGCATGTATGAGGTCCTGGGTTCGAATCCCCAGCATCTCCATTTATGTGAATAAAGGACATCTAATGTAAGCAGACTGGAGCTTCAGTAGTACTTATGGTGGTTTCAGTTGTGGCATCTGAAATGAGTCGGAATGGACAAATTTGATCATCAGTGCTTATGGCCCTTTTCCACTAGTACCTACTTGGTGCGGCTCGACTCGACTCGGCTCCGCTTTGGAGGTTTTCCACTAGGTCATAGTACCGGCTCGGCCATCCTTTTTTCGTACCTACTTGGCTGGGGTTCTATCCGGGCTGAGTCGGGCCGAGAATACAACGTCTCTGGCCATTGATTGGCCAGAGAGCAACGTCACGGATGTTGCCTTAAGCGACTCCTGCACACCCGCCATATTTAAAACTCGGCAACAACAAACTCAACAGCGATTTTACTTTACCTGTAATTGTCTACTTCACAAAACGAAGAATGGCCGGCAAGTCTACTCCATGGTCGAATGACGAAGTCCACACATTACTGTGCTTCATGGCTGACGACCGAATCCAGAGTGAGCTCGACGGAGCAACGAGGAACGAGAAAGTTTATGTGGGGGTCTCTACCATTTTTTTTATGAACGATGAATCTCAGATGCTTTTGAACACGTGTTAGCCTGCTAGCAGAGCAGTGATGCTATCAAGCACACGGCTGTAGAAAGATCAACCTGCGTCCTCCCGTCCTCACCTCACCCTCAAACCCACTATGATCAGAGTATTTTTCCCTGGTTTTTTTCGACAAAAAAAAGCATGGGATTAAAAGAGAGGGTCTTAACTTTTGTGCGTCACTACTGTTAGCTTTCACTGACAGAGAAAAGCTCTGTCGGCGCCCTCAGATAAATCTGTGCTTCAGAGCGAAGATTGTCCCGAAACCGTCTTTCTTTTCTTCTGTTGCATCTCAAGAGAACAGGTAGAGCTTGAGGCGCAAGTGCAAATGCAAGGCTGTCTCTGTCTAAATGAAAGCACCTCTTATCCATTCATGCTGTAGACAGCGTGGGAACAAAGAGGAAACCAAAAAAAAATAAAAAGAATCTGCCACATGGTTACTAATAGCGGTGGCTGCATTGCATAAATTTAAAAATACGCCTAAATTAAACTAATGTACTCTTGTAAGACATCCTGGATCAACCTGTAGTTTCTGATGTGCAGAATTAACCTGAGTTTTTTGTGGAAGTGGGTGGTATTTCCATAATAAAAGAGAGCTACGTGACTCTTTGTGCAAGAAAACAGGAGTTCAGAGGAGCGTGGCGCCGACACCTCAAGTCATACTTCAGTGAACAACTCCGGTTCCAGCCAGGACATCAGCATTCTGGGAGAAGTAAAGTGAACCTCGAGGGAAAGCAAACTCAGGACAGAGTATTTTAAATCTACGGTAGCGCTGCCTTCAGTCTCAAGTTTCCTCTTTCTCCCCATGTCAGCCTTGACTTCCTTTATAAATATAGCCCATGCAGCCATGAGAGACTGATGCTGGTTTGGGTGTTACACTGTTGGCTCTTATGGTATAATTTTAAATCAATATCCGTCAGTATAATTAAGAAAAAATGTTTGGTGGTTTCTTTAATGCATGTTCAGTAATAGTTGTGGTACGGTGATGGATTACAGACAGCTGTGATATATTAGCAGAAGTAACAACTATGTGAGTTCAGCTGATTTAATTACACTTGTTCTCTGTAGCTACTCCCACTGGTGGCTCTAATGAGTGGGTACGTGGACATCCTGAGCTTCTCTGAGTCTGATTCCACGTGAATGTGCTTGAGGGTTTTACAACCAACATGTGTGTGTGTGAAGCTAATGTAGGATGGTCCAAAGACCCTCAGTCTTTGGCCCTCAATCTTGGCCCTCCAAAGTGTAAGTGCTATATTTTGACTTAGAAATGGGACACCCCTTGAGTGCAGTTACATCTTCAGACTGTGGGGGGCGGCCTTACGCCAAAGCTACGTCCAGTCTGTCAAGAAAATGACAACGATGAAGAAGAAGGAGAAGAAGATGCAGAAGAAGAATAAGATAATATAAATATATGTAACGAAGACAGTAAAATAGTTTCGTAAGATTTATATCTTTATTAACTACGAAAATACGTAAATTTGTAGCTCGCTTTTTTCGGCGCCATCCTTTTTGAAGACGAAAATATGCAATGCCTTCTGGGTAGCCCTTACTTCCAAGGGTGGTGCCGGAGAATCTCAACATTGAGGGCGATACAGCCCACAAACTTGTCCCTCAACTTGACTTTCTAAGAATCGGGACAGCACTTGCACTTCACGGGAGCGTGCACTTTTGAGATTGAGGGTTGAGATTGAGGGTTAAGGGAGGAATTGGAATTCACCCAAAGATTCAAAAAACAAACCCGTGTGACTCAGGAACCGACTGGCTGTAGCAGCTGGAGCTAAGGATGGGTGATACCAATGATTTATTCATTATTTATACTTGTACTCATTACTTATCCATTCATTATTGATTCATTCATTCCTTATGTGCATTAGTAATGCACATGAGGAATGAACAGCGTGTGCCCAAAAGACTTTCTTAACTGGGTCCCAATTTGACTGATCCAATAAGCAAACCAAGATGGGCAATTCAGATAGGGACAACATGGAACCTGTTGGCAATCCCATGTCAGATGTTTTTCCACACTCTTTATAAACCATGACATACACTTACATACACATGTAAGTTTTTGTCAAATGTGAGTTGTTTACCTGACAAATTCAGCAGGTAAACAACCCAAACTATGAACCATCTGCATGGTCACTTGAGCCATAGGTTTGTACTCAGAGCTTTTGAAGCCTCTTTTAGCTTGAACTGGGTGGCACCACGTTGTAAAGAGATGGAACCATCAGGGCTGGGCTGTTTTGGCATGGCTTGTCTAGCTTCTGCTAACCCAGGGTGATATCTAAATGTTACTTTATATTCGTTTTATCTGAACACCCTCATTTCAAGTGTCGCTACCGGACCGGCATCTGGGACAAGACAGGTGCTGTCGGGAGGCACGGCTAAGCTAACCGTCGTCCTCTGACCCTGCCAGACCAACCTATAACCAGTCACAGTGGCCTGTTCGTACAGTTTACACAAAACATGAGCACAGAAAAACATATTCACTTTAAAAGATGACTATGCTCTGTTAGGTTTTTATTCACAGCTCAGAAGTCAGTTTAACACTTAGCACTAAGTAGATCAAATTAGGACAGCAGTTTCGCTTAATGTGGTACAAAAACAATGTACCCCTCATAGTTGTAATAGGCTATAAATGTGTTGTATCTGCTGTAAAGGTAAGTATTTGACCATGGGTTTCATTTGTTGTTATTTGTGTTCAATTTATGTTAGTTTTTTGTTGGTGTGAGGAATTTTAAAATAAATATCTGTAACACTAGTAACAAAATAAGTGTGTGTGTGTGAGTCTAAAGCCACTTTTTTTTTTCTTGGGAAAGAACACTGACGCATGTGAACCGGATCACTTTAACCCGAGCCCATAAAATGAACCGAGTTTACCACGACTACCAGCTGTGGGTGAGTGAGTTCATGATACCTGTCTATGTCGCCACGCCCCTACCCACACATGATTGGCCAACATCCCGGGACAGCTTTCTCCTCATTGGTTGCGTTTTGTCAACATGCAGCTCGAGTATCCAGGTTGTCAAGCGTTATCACAGTCACACATACAGGACAGGAAGTTTACTAGTGTAATAAAACATAACTTTATAATTATGTATAACCAAAGAAGCAAATGTTGTTTGAAACGAACAAATATAATTAGATTTGAATTATAACATTTTTGATATTGAGGGAAAACAATGAAAATCAGAGTTTTAGTCCGTAAATTGGAGGTTGTGTTTTTTATTTTGAAAGTCTAAACCGGAAGTTTAAGACCGGCTTCTCCTCTACACGGATGAGGACAAACGGAAGAACTGCTGGGTGAGGTCAGTTGTTGTAACCGAGAAAATAATGGAGGAAATCAGTAAAGTTGAATGAGCAAATCTTCTTTATTGATCAGATTCGGGGAGTATTTTATTCCGGTGTGACAGCATCTCTTTTTCCGGTTCTGCGGTGTCGCCGACTGGCTGTCGGCCGCTAACGCCTCATACAGTTACACCTGTGTCCGGCTTCTTTGTCTCACTCATGACACTGGCTCCAGTCTGCCTCCTAAACCAACACATTAAAGTAAACATTTCCACAGTGGAAGGCTCCTGTCTGTGGCAGCGGCAGATAAAGAGGGCGGACTGATAACTCTCCGTCCAGCGATGCAGGATATCAGCTGCGGAGGCGTCCCGCTGGATGTTTGTACACACAAATAGTCAAGCTCGTCTCGAAACTGAGAAATGGCGTCATCCAAAGCGAAAACGGGAGTGAGCGGCGAGAGCGGATCCCTGAAGGATGGGAAGAGCAGCAGCCCGGCGGGAGAAGCGTCTGCCAACAGCCGGATGTACTGCCTCGATGACCTGGAGACCATGGCGACAGTCGGTGAGTTTCTGGTCCCGGCTGGACTCACTCAGCCCGAAACCACAAAATGTTGCCAAGAACTGCCTGAAAAGTGTCCAGAAAAGTCAAAGACATGGGGAAATGAATCATATTGAGAGCTTATTTTAATGCAGAAACAAAGCAAAGTGGAAACTTAAGCTTCCCATATTGGCCGATACCGGATATCGGCCCGATTTTCGACACCCATTCCATGCTAGGGGTGTAACAACCCATGGATCTAATCAATACATTCATTTTATGATGAATGATCAAATGGCATAGATACAAAATAAAATATTGAATCAGATATTCAATATTATATTATTTTTTAACTAAAGGAACGTGTCATTTATCATTTAACGCAGAAATAAAAAGTGATTGTGTTCAGTCAATACATGAGATCGTCTCATATTGATGAAGTTTTTGATATCGACATCCAGTTAATCGGCGTATTATCGTATCATGATGAAACTTATTATTTACACCCTCATCCGATACCACTGATGAGTGGAAGAGACTGAACTCATCAGCTTTGACTCATTCAATGGGTGTGTTCAATAAAAACATGACAAGACATACCAGTTTGCATTCCAACAGCTTCAGCACATCGTGCTTGTGTGTTAGTATAAAAAGATAACTTTTCTCACATGTAATCTCACATATAATTCTGTCATTGAAATGTGCTTCGCAGCAAGAAAATAGTTGGATTGAGGATGATTTATTAATTGTAGTACTGATCGTAACAATCCAAAACTGGAAATGATGTTCGACACTTTTGCTATGAACGAAAAAAATATTCAAATAATGATTGTAGTTCAATGTAATACTCATTTAGACACATTCACAACACATCAGCTGTGTTGTACAACGTGAGGAAATCGGCATTCATGCGCTCTTCAATGAATAAATTACTTAAAACAGTGGTGAATCAGAAATGATTCCTTTTGTTGGATATTGGTTTTGGCTTTGGTTCAAAATGCATTTACATGATTTACGCCAGTATTTGAACAGTGGATGTACTTAATTCTAATGTAAATGTTTTGGGAATTATTACGTTCGCTTGTACAAAAACAGACAGGAAATGTCACGACGTGTAGCCGTTTTCTAAATTCCTGGTGCAAAAGCAAAAGCTGTGTTTAAAATTTCTTCATCAAGTTATGTCGGGTATCTGCCTCTATCTCGGCTGATGTATACCCAGGTGAAGGTCAGACGTGTATCGTGTTCTGTGTAGTTTTGTCTAAAACTACAGTTCTCTTCGTGGTCGACAGCTTTCTAGTAATATTACCCATGTCAATTCTTTCAATTGTTTGAAATATTTCAAAAAATGACCATAAATAATTTGTGTGCTGCCCTTTGATTATTTTAAAATCACAAAGATGTGGACACTTCGAGAAGAAATATAACCCAGTTTTAATAGGTGAGCACATTTTCAGCAAAAACCTGGTCAGAGATCTATGAATCAGTAAGCTCATTAATCAGAACTGATGTAACATAGATGGCCCAGCCCTGATACCAGTTTATTCCTACTCAGGGACACTGGGCTGGAGCCTATCCCAGCTCTCCTCAGGTGTACACCATGGACAGGTTTCCGGTCCATCACAGAGCACAAGATGGCAAATTAATTAGGGAATTATTGGATAATGGCCTGATATTGTCTAAATAGTTGGATTGGGAATCGCATAATGGAACTTATCCACGAGGCCGATCTAATTAACTTATTTTTGCATTAATTCACTGTAAAATGTGATCTGATCTTCATCTAAGTCTTCAGCCTTTTCTACACATGAATAGTATTGCATCAGTTTCGGGTATCAGCCAACATGCAAAGCCCAGTTTTTGGAATCAGAACTAAGAAAGTGGAATTGGACTAATACTAACTAATACCCAGTCCAGCTATTTAGATAATATACGCTTCTGTCTTTTATATTTTTGTGTCTATTCACAATAGTTTGCGCAACATCGGTCATGGATTTGTACGGACTTACAACAGGATGGCAGCGACTGTTTAGAGTTACAAACGCTGCCTCTTCTACACTTTTTGCACACATGCAAAGTTAAAATGAGAAATATGGACCGATACCAAGTATCTGTCAGGGCCGTGTTGGAGGTCCAAGCGTCCGACATAAAGCAGACTCTTTTCACAGCTTCATACGGTTTAAGGGGAGCGGGTTCACATATATGAGTCCAATCCAGCCAACTGAACCACGACTCCAAGTGTTCAGTTTAGCAGTCAATCCTGATGTTGGGGGCTCGTCATCCAGGACACTGAATTCGAAAATTTCATCCGTTATTGCTGTAACTCTGAAAAGCAAACTCCAGCCTTCACTGCTGTGGTTGCTCCTTCTTCTCCTGTGACTTAATAAGCCCCTCCTTCTCTTCCACCTGATGGCTCCTTAAATACTTGATAAGGTGGCTCATTTTACATTTTGGTCGTGTATTTAACATTAAGCGACATCTGTGCACCTCTGGAATCCTTGAATCATGAGCAGTCCAGTGTAAACTAACACCACGTTACCAACATAACGCTAATGCTACACAGCTAGCTCAGTCCAAATACTCACTTCCCATCGCTTTTCCACCTGCTGACTCAAAACAGGAATTTGCAAAGCAGTATTACTCAACCATAAAACATGCATGAGCCTTATTTTTGGCAGAATGACTATCTCCGATGCTGGTATCGGAATTGGAACAAGTTTAGTTAAAATACCGCAGAAGATTAGAATACTTGTTTAATTTAATGTAGCTCTTCAAGTCAGGTGGAACGATAGTTTGCATTTTTAAAAATGACGCTCAACATTTATCAGCTTAAGCAAAATCTACTTTATTTACTCCGTTGCCTCCGTTGTCTGAGCTACATGTAGGCGGTAAACAGAAGGAAACCGGGAGCTGCAGTGCTGCTCAGTTTACGATGAATTTTAGCCATTTAAAGTCAGAAAGTTGGGATTTTACAAAAAAAATGGTAAATTTGCTTTACCAAGTCTCACTTTTGTAAAATATAAATTTTACAATAAAACTTCATTATTTCGGGCCAAAAAGTTCCAGTCATACAAAATTTGCAGTTTTATGAAAAAGCCATAATTTTATGTCAAAAAGTTCTAATTTTGCTAAATTTGATATTTTATTTTAAAAATGTAGTACAGTAAACCTTCACACTTCACCGTTAATGGGGGCTGTGAACCCCCCCTCCCCCTCCGCGAATGGTGAAGACACTAACTACGATGTGCAACACTCTGATATTTATTTTGACGCTCTGCCTAGCAACCCTAGTGACACATATTAGACCCAATTGACGTCTAAAATGGCACTAAATCACTGAAATAAGAAAGCGATATTCGGAACTGACTAACGGAAACACCAAGTGTATCAGCGTTAAACTCGGCTTTGTTTCATAACAGCAAGAGATGGGAGATGCGGGGACGCGTGTCAGCCAATCAGCGTACAGACAACCGACGGTACAGTAATGCCCGTCGTAGCAGCCAATCACAGGCCTCGATTTTCATTCATGAGGCATCCTGTGTAGGCTCTTGTTGCTTCCTGAGACTCGTTCTTGATCTGATGTGTTTCCGTTCAGCCTTGCTTCGTTTGAATTGTTTTCGATTTTATTTTCTGAAGTTATTTTTTCGATTAATATTTTTTAAACCTCCGCGATGTACTGAGGCCACGATTGCTGAGATTGCGAACTGTGAGGGTTCACTGTAATTTTAAGTTCAAAAGTTGCAATTTTTATGACAAAAACTTGTAATTGTATGACAAGTCTTGTGGCTATCTTACAAAATTTCACAACAAACAGCTGTTTTTTGTGTTGTTGTTGTTGTTTTTTTTTTTGAGAAAAAAAATGCTTGAATGCATCGTCTGAGGCATCACAGATCACAGGTGAATAGTTTGATGATCTTCTGAACTGTAGAAGTCCTGGAAGACTGCGACTCCTGCCCCCTTATTCCTGATGTTCTGTTCAGAACTCATGGAGGCCCTGTTAGTACCTGTGCGCATTATAATTTATCTTTTACTTCCTAATGTGTTAACACTCTCCTGTACCGACTTCTTTTGATATGTATTTGAAACATGAAATGAAAGAACAGATGTGTATCAACAAACACAATGAAATTGATAATAAGAACATGAAATATCTTGGCCTCATGTGGTCTACAAAGCATCTGAAGTCAAGGTAAATGAAAGAGTCTCTCCATTTTGTTGCATTTTCTTTATCGTCCCAACTTTTTCTGATTTTGGACTGAACGTCATGCTGTCCAGCCCCGTGTCTATCTCAGAAATAAGAAGTCATCCAGGCTCGAATCTCCTGCAGATGTCAGTACTTTATCAACGTCACCCAGTTCCACCTGACCCACTTTTATTTATCTGCTTCCTTTTGGTGCATTTTTATCTTCATAAACCTTGATGGTGGCTGAGGTTGTCCAGCAGTAATCTCTATAACACTCCGATAGATTTGTTGTCCAAAATACCCCTGTGTGCTCACAGCAGAGCCGATAACGCTGTCACAGATGGCGCAGGGCGCTTTGAAAAAATCTTTTGCGTTGTTTGAAGGGGTTAAACCATATCTGTGAATGATTCTGAGCAATCACATGATGGTCACAGGGCAACGTAAACAGCATTAAACCTGTCGCCTAATACCGTATAGGAGCAGCTCTTCCATCTCACTTCATGACCATAGGAGGTCTGGGTTTGTGCTCTGCTGATAGCGTCAGTAGAGACGGCAGTTTTTCACTGTGCAGTGGAGCTGATGGCTGTATGAAATCAAAATTGCGTTGTTTTTATGGTATCTAATGCCCCTTTTCCATTAGTACCTACTCGGCGTGGCTCGACTAGACCCGGCTCGACTCGACTCGGTCTCAGTGGTTTTCCACTGTAGTTCAGTACCACCTCGATGTGGGTGGGGCCTTCATGGTAAGGTGGCCTGAAACGCAGTGACGTGTTTTATATGCGGCAACTCTGGTCACGTTTGCGACCATAACAATGGAGGACGTCGTTCGTCATTCGACCATGGAGTAGACTTGCCGGCCATTCTTCGTTTTGTGAAGTAGACAATTGCAGGTAAAGTAAAATCGCTGTTGAGTTTGTTGTTGCTGAGTTTTGAATATGGCGGGTGTGGAGGAGTCGCGTTGCTCTCTGGCCAATCAATGGCCCGCGGCGTGGTGACGTTGTATTCTCGGCCCGACTCAGCCCGGATAGAACCCCAGCCAAATGGGTACGAAAAAAGGAGGGCCGAGCCGGTACTATGACCTAGTGGAAAACCTCCAAAGCGGAGCCGAGTCGAGTCGAGCCGCGCCGAGTAGGTACTAATGGAAAAGGGGCATAAGAGTTTTACGATAATAAATGACTCGCACTCGCCAAACTCAGCTTTCTGTTATTGCATCTGCGTGTATCTCTTGTTGATCTGGTTTGAATTGTGTGTATTCTGCACTTTGAAGCAGGACGATGTGAGAAGAACTACATAAATGTCCACCGACCCTCAGAAACATCACTTCGCAGAAGGGGATTAGATGAACAGTAGATGGATGGATGGATGGATGTACTTTATTGATCCCAAACTGGGATATTGCAGAAGACTCACTACGAAGTGAATTCGCCAAAGCCAGACTGTTCGGGAGAGTTGGATGTAGTGCTGGGCGGTATGACCAAAAATTTATATCACGGTATTTTTCAAAATTATATCGGTTTCACGTAGGGATGCACATTTTGCATTTTTTCATGACCGTTATCTGATGCCCTTTAACGATTAATAACCGTTAACCGATAAGTCCGGGGGGGTTGACTGCCGCGATGTTGCCCGCGTTGTCGTGGACGCATGCAGACACTTCCTCGTGTATACTCTCGCGGCAATGTGTTGCCGTCAGCTTGTCGCAGAGATGCCACCGTCACTATTGATTTATACTAGCGCGGTGTCCATCATGTTATTCCACGCCTCTTGCATTTTTCCACTTCTTCACCGTCTCGATCGTATCCAGACCCACATTCATTGCAATCTCCCTCCATGAATTACTAGAATATGTGCTGTCTTTGTAGCGTGGAGAACCAGAATCGTACAGATGTGGGTACTTTCTCATTTTTTCGATGACGCGCTCTTTTCTACGCGGATGTAGAATTGACCAATCAGAGGGCTGTTGCACCTGTTGACACGCCCCCATGAGTTGATTGAGTTACGTAGCTTAAAAACAAAATTGACCGTTAACATTAATCGGTTAGAGTTACTGTTATCGCCTAACGGTTAAACGGTTAACCATGTGCGTCCCTAGTTTCAGGGTATATCACAGTATTTTTTTTTTTTGAAGGCACAACTGGGTGTTAACCACATTTTCTAATCATTTAGAGAGGAATTGCTGCAGTAAATTGGCTTAGAATAACCTATTTTACTGTCACAAGGAGTGAATATTGTAGAAAAACATTAATATCTTCACTAGTATTAATACAGGTTTGCATGGCCTCACAAAATGATACTATTTACAAAGAGGTGGCACTCGTGATTCTAATTAAGTGAAGGAATCAGAATGGATGATAGTAGCAGTTAAAATACAGAACCCTTTTATTTTTCAAATTTTGCTAGCAACTTGAAAAAACATATTTTGTAAAAAATCAACATTAACTACACAATGTAAACAACGTTCTAAAGTTGTAGCCGTGGGAGGCAACACCAGGCCGCGGCTACAACTTTAGCTTGGGAACATTTGCAGATTATTGTAATTTGTTGGACGTCATCTTTTTTTTTAAATCCAAAGAACTTCCACACCACAGACACGGCTCCTCGTTTAGGAAGAAGTTCCTCAGTCTCATGTTGCCGTTCTGGAGCTTCCACTTCAGGACTTTCGCTGTCCCGAACTAGTAGCGTGTTGCGCCTCCAGTGCAACTACAAAACAGTCCCCTGTCAAACAATGTTCTGCAGCACTTACCTTCCACCGCGCGGCATTCCCAACGTTGTGTACGCTACAGTACATACTCACCGGTATTACGGTATATGAAAAATTCATATCATAAGTAAAAAAAAACACAGCTATTCGGTATGAACTGGTATACTGCTCAGCACTAGTCGGATGTAAAATCTGAAAAGCAGAATCAGAGATAATGAGGCCTACAGCAGTGATCAGCTAGACTTTAAGGCCAGGCTTTCTGCTTCAGGCTCTCAGTAACGTTTTATAAAAGGTGGCATTTACGCATCACTTGACGCTTTTTCCGTACAAAAGTCACCAGTCTCTCGGCCCTTCGTTTATAAGAAGAGCAGGTTGTGCCAAAGGGAATGTGAATAAAAAGAAAATCGTAAAAATATTACAAAAGCAAAGCTTCTAAGAGCCAAACCATAGAAGAAAAGAAAAAAAAAGTCAGCTGTGCAAAGTGGCAAAGATCTGACAGAAACATCTGAAGGTTTTGCTAGATTCTCAAAAAGAGAATGGTTTTTCTGATACTGAATATTGAAGTGAATATTATCTGATAGACTGATTCTCTGTTTCATTCTGTCTGACATTATTTATTGAATGGCAGCAGTTTAAGATGGAATTTTGGTGGATTGGGACAGAGTAGAAAAATGTATCTTATTCTGCCTTCATGGCTTTCACATTAACGTGACTCATAGAGCTCAGAGCTCGGGGATATTGATAAAGCAGCCATTCCCAAACTTCAGAATACCATGGCCCAATTTGAAATGTGAAAAATCTCTGCGGCCTATGCAAACCTTTAATCACAACTGTGATTAACATACAAGACTAGAGGCTATGTTCCAATATTAATGTGAGCTGACACTTGTCCTATTAAGTTAAGGTGACAGTAGATTAATACTTATTAATGTAGGGATGCACATTTTGGATTTTTTTTTACACCCTTTAACGATTTATAACCATTAACTGATAAGTCCGGGAGGGTTGGCTGCCGCGATGTTGCGCGCGTTGTTGTGGACGCATGGGGACACTTCCCCGTGTATACTCTCGCGGCAATGTGTCGCCGTCAGCTTGTCGCAGAGATGCCGCCGTCATTTTGATTTATACTCGCGAGGTCTCCGCTATGTTACGCCACAACGCAAGAGCGGCAATCACGAACTAGCTAAACTTACTAAACTTATCTCTTGCGTTTTTCCATTTCCTCACCGTCTCGGCCGTATCCAGACCCACATTCATCACAATCTCCCTTCATGAATTACTGGAATATGTGCTGTCTTTGTGGTGTAGAGAACGAGAATCGTACAGATGTGGGTACTTCCTCATTTTTTCGATGACGCGCTCTTTAGAATTGACCAATCAGAGGCCTGTTGCACCTATCGACACGCCCCCATGAGTTGATTGAATTACGTAGCTTTAAAAACAAAATTGACCATTAGTATTAATCGGTTGGAGTTACTGTTATCGGTTAACGATTAAACGGTTAACCATGTGCATCCCTACTCAACAGGTTTGTTTTATTACTTATACATTTTTAAAAAAAATCATGTCATAATTATTTTACAGTAATTAAAAACATATTTAAAAAAATACAGGTTTAAAAACCTATTTATTTGTTATTTTGTTATTTTTATTGACTTCTCATGGCCCACTTGCAGTACCATGATGGCCCTCCTGGCGGCCACGGCCCACACTTTGAGAATCACTGGATTAAGCGTTCACGCCTGCTCGCATACACAACCTGCTGCGCTGACAATAAAATTTGCTTCAGTACTGCGCAGACAGAACATAAGATATCCGAGGTCTCTGGTTGTGGCACAGAATACAGAGCTGGAGTCAAAAATGTTACCGTACACAAGAAGGCGGCTTCGAGGACGTTATCTTTTAGTTTTTGCTGGAGTCACAGCAAAGAAAACAGCTGAACACTGAACGCAGTGAGACGTAACTGAACGGGTACTCGTGGTCAAACCACCACACTGACTTACACTAGCGCCTCTAGTGGTCAGGTGAATATTGAAAGACAAAAGTTCACACTCTTTACCACCTCATACACCTGTGGTTGTTTACATCCATGCTAATGTTTCAGGTTAAAAGAGAGCCACCATCTTGTTAACAGAAGTCCTGGTTTTAAAGTTGATAAATCTCACTAATCCTCTTCTCTTCCTTTTATGTTGCTCTTTGTTTTGTTTTGTTTTTTGTTTGTTGTTTTTTTTTCCCCTTGATCTCATGAAATAATTGCGGTAACAGCTGTAACAACAAGCTATGAACTTATCAAAGAGTGGTGAAAATACAAATACAAATCAATCCTCTTGATTAATGGAGTGACAGGCCCCGCTAACACCTGGCATTAACGAGCGGCCTGGGTCAACTGCGGGGATTTTGGACTTGTTTTTTTTCTTTTAACAGTTGTTTTCAGATGTTTTCTCTGCTTGTTGCTAAGGAGTATTCTTGCTCGCGCTCGCTCCAGTCATCTTGCCTGTTCAAACAAGCATCAGTCGCATAGTTTGTGTGCGTGTCACAGCCGTGATAATCAGTCAGGGAGACACATCCACGGAGCACAACTTTACCAGCAGCGCTGAGGCCTTGGTGGCAGAAATTACGGTGAATATAGGTCCGTGTTGGTGTTTAATTTTTTTTTTTTTCCAAAGATTTTGTGGCTCTAGTGGACTTTATTCACAGTGAGATTGGAAGAGAGGGAGCAGGGAAGATGCAGCGAACGGGTCACAGGCTGGGAGTCAAGCCTGCGAGCAGCTGCCTGAAGACTCTGCCTCCATACATGGGCCGCCTGCTTAAACCACTGACCTACCCAGTGGCCCTCGTAGTTATAATTATTATTCTTTCTCAACTTGACATGAAACTCCCTGAAGAGTTGATTGAACTTCAATTCAGACGTTCTATTTTTATCAGAGCTTAAAACACATCACGGCCTGTAACAGTTCAGCCTGAACTGGAGCTGAGCAAAAACCTCAAGGCTGGGTTTTCTTTTACACTTCAGGAACATATGACAAATAATGTTTTATGTCTTTCTTTTTTTAATTTCAACATTTATAACCTTGCCCATTGGTCTTTCATGACCAGCTGCAGGCATTTCAGAATGATATTCACAAATAATTTCCTCAAAAATAAACCGAAAAGATGTTTGAGATGGATGATACAGATCAAATATCAAACTGTTCTTGAAATAACTGAAGGAACTTTGGATTCATCCTCACAGGTGGTTTCATTTTCAATCGTTGTTATGTAGCAATGAGACTTCTGACCACATGGGGGCAGCACATTACAAGAAAGTTCATGAATGAAAATGGACTGAAAAATACTTTATTAATCCAAGAAGGGAAATTTAAAACATGCATCAGCCCCTGGTATAAGACACTGCAAAGTGCACCTCTAGTGGAACCAAGAGGTATTACAAGATGTCCCAGACTGTCCCCAGTCATTCACACAGAAATGTTAGTAAAGGTTGATTGATAGAGATTTTCGATGGCGGATTTAAGGACGCTAACCATTTTATCTTAAGCGCTGGGCTGTTTTTTTTTTCTATTCTCTTCTTTACATATGATGATAAAACAATTTAGAAATTACACACTATACATTAAATCTGTGTAATTGAAATATTTTAAAAAAGAGATGTCTCTCAAGTCGGTATTTTTTTAATTGCAGATACATTTTTGAATAAATAATGCATCAACACAAAAAATAAGAGATTTAGATTAACCATTAAACTTTACTACACATAAACTAAGGACGAAAGTAAGGAAATTTGAGAATGTCATTATCAAATCTACACCGTACACCATATCTATAGCAGCTGTTGAACGAGACCTTATGAATATGTGTCGTAACCTACAATTCGGGACGTCCCATCGCAGTATAATCTACACATACTTTTCTTGACGTCGTTTTTGGATCATAAAATGTATCATGTCCACTTTAAAGGATCACAAAGGAACTTTTGCCATTTTTAGCTCCTTTGGTCTTGGACCAGGCGGTGGAGTTTAAGAGGTTAAGATTGACTTTTACCATCAAGATGGGACGGCAAAGTTACTTTGGCAAGCATACTTTTGTGACAAAAGTACTTTGTGCTGCTTTAAGCTACTGTGTGATAGGTCATAAATGGGGAGCTTTTCCCCTGAGCCTCCCATATCACTAGAAATATTTATATGTTGTACTTAACATGTTATTGTAATTGAGAATCTCACAGCGCATCTCTGCAGAAGACATCACACTGAATAATATCAGTTAAACTCCTAAGCCTCGCGCCTGTTGGGGAAACGCGCAGCAGCGTTCCCGCTGGGCCCGTGGGAGAAAGCTCTGAGCTTCCCATCCCTGCATAAAAATCCAATTTGCCGAGCCATTTTGTCTGATGAGAGGGATTTTCTGCCTAAAACAAAGCAGCCGAAGCTCTTTATCTCCCCGTCGCTGCTTAATTGTCATTAAAATCATAAGGCAACTCTTGTTCCATTAGATTTATTTGCTGCAGTCACATGGCACGGCGGTGAATGTGACCTGTCGGACGTCACTCGAGGGGTTCCTGTCAGGGAGCAAACTCATCACCGACATCTTTCATCCAGACAAACTTGGTATATCACAATATATTGTATAAATTTTATTTTATTCTTTCAAGATGTATGAAAGTGCATCAAAGATCGGTAGAAACCTTTGTCTCTACGAACCTTAAGATGAAAAAATTCTGGATTTGTACTTTTTGCAGATTGAAAAAAGACACCAACTCATAGTTGAATAGCTTCAGCAATTCCCTGGGAGATAAAAGTTTTCCCATGTATGGCCCGGCCCGGTACCGATCTGTGGGTCATTTAGCATCAAATATCAGAGAACGTTATTACCGTTTGATTTATTATCCGAGTCTGAATGATGTTTTATTTTGAAAAATGACCAGATTCTCTCCATTACATCCCTCTATGACTCTTGACGCATGACAAGACTTCAAGACCTGTGTCTCAGTCACGTGATACGTTTAAACCCCCAAGCTGGCAATATAAGTAAAAAATAAACATCTTAAGAAAGTGTGTTTGTGTGGAGAGGATGTTACCGATGTGCCGTTGTTATGATGATCCTTTTTATAAAGTTGCACGTTGAATGCACAGAGGATTCGCGTTTGTTACTACCCTATCAGCCCAAATATAGGACAATATTTTATTCTAGAAATCATATTCTCAAAAATGGGGGTCATCTTATAATCAAGGTCTAGACTTTTGTATTGTCATTACACATCTCCACCGCTAGATGGAGCCAATACCGAAGTAACCAGTAAGAGAATCTAGCATCTCAGTGAACGCATGCAGCAGATCTGATGATAAATAGAGGAACCACGGGACCGTCTCGAACAAAGGGGCTTGGAAGTTTTGTTGCAGTCTAAATTTTTGTTTTTTACATACTGAATTATTAATGTTGTTCTTAAAACCGAATATAACTCAACTTTGATGGTTCTGCAGTTATTGAACTACATGGTTGTTGCTGATTCACTGAGTCATAGTCAGATTTTAAGAGAATAAAGTTTATTAAATAGTACTATACCTTGATCTTAAATAACATTAACTCTAGCAGGTACCTTACCTTCAGTATGGTACCATACTTCCTAAAAAAGATGAAATCATTAAAATGTTTAACAATACAGCAGAATGTTATCTCTGTCTGAGTTTTTTCTATAATAATTGTACAATTTAAAAAAATTATGAATAATCTTATTGTCTTCATCATGTTTTTAGTTTCCCAAAATGATATTTAAAAAAGGAAAACAGGGGTCGTCTTATAATCAGAGTCGTCCTATATCCGAGCCAATAGGGTATATATAGAAAATATCACAGTTTTTATGCCGGTCATATCATCCGTGGCGCAAAAAAGATTGGGGGTTGCTGCACTAGCGGACCAGAAATGATCATGAAGCCGTTTGATCTGACAAACTATACACAACGGTTTCAAATTTGGCTCAAATTTCTACAGGCCACAAATGATAAGCTTATTAAGTTTTATGCACATTAGTCATTGACATTTGTCAATACTGGCTTCTGAAATCTGATATTCAGAAACATCAGCATCTCACAGTCTTAAGTGTTGCCAACAACTGAAGCCTCATGTAGTGCCCTATGAAATCCGTTTTATTTTTTCTCAAATTCCGTTTTAATTTTTTTCATTTTCGGCGTTTTTCAGTTTTTAATTTTTGAGAATTCCATTTTAAGCATTTTATGCAAATTTAACCCAAAGGCAGTATATAAAGTAATGAAATATAGACAATTTATGCAATTCTAACTGTAAACTTTAATGTTTTCATACATTTAAACATATTGTGTCCAATAAAACATTAATTTTAGTTTTTTTTTTTTTTTTTTAATTAATGAGGGAAGCGGGGGCAGGAAGAGGCAGAGAAGCGCGCAGTGTCCCAGCTTTTCGTGACCCCCGTTGGAACATTTTCTCGAAAGAAAAGTTCCTTTTAGTCCGGGAGAAAAAAAACAAACTTTTAAGCAAATAGCGTTCAGTTCTGTTATATTGCGCATTTAAAGTGAATTCCATTTTTAATCTCCAATTCCGCGATTCCATCCACTATTCCGTGATCGCGGATTCCATAGGGCCCTACTCATGTAAAGATAGAAAATTTTTTGATTTTTATCAAATTATTTATGCTATATTAGCATGTGAGTCGTACTGTTCCCATCATAGGTAAAATTTCACAGGTAACGCAGCAGTGAACCACCTCTGGAAGAGCGGCCCGTCAGTGTCACATTTATACCATGGCACAGTCGTAATTACATCTCTGATTCCCAAAGCCCAGGTGATCATCTCTTAGGGCTGGGCGATATGGCCTAAAAAAAAAAAATCTCCGATTTTTTCAGAAAAAATCCCGATTCACGATTTAAATCGATTTTTTTCATCCCCTACCTAAAATCAATTTGTAGATGACAAAGAAATTGTTCAAAACAAGTTTCAGTTTTATTTTGTTTAAATTTTCCTTTCTGGGGTTTCAGTTACATAAACAAGCCACAAAAAAAGAGATGGCAAGCCCTGCCTGCCATTGTGAACAGTGACAATGTAACTTTTCAGTAATCTAGTTTCGAAAATACACAAAAAATAAGTAAAACATAGTATTATAAGACCCCTTTTTTGAGGTTGACAAATTAAGTGCAAACAAAACTCTCAGTTACCTGAACATGTTTTGCATAATAAGGAGGTGCTTGTGTGGTAAACAAAAAGTATTTGGGCACTATTTTGATTCCCTGAATCATGTTAACTTAACTTAAACATCTGCATCAAATAAAATTAAAAATTTAATTTTAGGCTTCCATTGTAATTTACGAGGCAAGGCAACGTCATAAAAATATTTGCGGCTTGGTAGCACGTACCTGGGATCCAAAACTTTGAGCAGGTGAATAAACCCCGGCTTTTCCACGGTGTATATGGGCACCATATCTCTTGCAATATACATCGCGACTGCATCCGTGACAGCTTTCCACCAGGCTCCTTTCTTATCATACGGGATACAGTTTGTCAACGTTTCCAAGACGGTAGGTTGTTTTTTGGTGGCGGTGCTTGGGCTGCCGCGGTCGTTTTTTTCGTAGGGAGCAACACCTCTCCAACTCGACAGCATGCTTCTGTTTAAGGTGCTGCAGTATTGCTAGTACTGCTACCTTTGGTAGCAACAGCCTTTAAACACTTTGCAGTGAGGTGCTGTTTGTTCTGTGTCTGACGCCACGAACCCGGACCAATTCCAAATAACTGAGGATACGTTTCTTTTCTTCGGTGTAAGATCAGCACTGCTTGCTTGTTTGTGTACCTAGCGCGGGTGGGGAGGGGGGCGCGCGAGGGGGGCGCGCACTCCTCGCTCTCTGACCTACGGGAGCCCAGCAGGCAGGCGCTGGTGGCGGATGTTAATGAGAAAATCGATTTTCATTAAAACAAATCGACATTAAGTACAAATTCGAATTAATCGATTAAATCGATTTATCGCCCAGCCCTATCATCTCTCCATTTTAACACCCGTTAACTGATGTGGAACGTCTGCACAGAATTTTTAGCCCCTTTCGTAAACTTTTGATAGTCGCAGCTTAGCTTCAACTGCGTCTTCGGCTCAGAGATATTTTCTCTTGTGCTGCACACTCCCCCGGAGACGGAGCGGACACAAGGAGAGTCCCAAACGACCCAGCTTCCAGAGGGGCTAATATCTCTCACGACACCTTATTCTCTGAAGCCAGCCGGCCATTACTGGGTTCAGTCCCGCTGTCGCTTCCCTTTGTCTCTGCTCGGTTTCTGATAACAGCCCCGGCTCAGGAAATGCCACAGAAGCAGCCCTGTGATTTATAACATCACCGAGCAGAGAAAAGGGGAAGTGGCTCTCTTGTTTTGCTGCTCTGTGCTCAAACACAATGTTGGCCTTGTGCAGCGGTGATGTTTTGTGAGGTGTAACAGTACACCGGTGCAGTGCATTGTCATGCACAGAGGTACCGGGGATGGAGGAACCTTCTCCTTTTACCTCAACTCACATCGTTCTCCTACTTTACGTCCTGCTCTTCTTGTTGATTCCATCCTCACATTAAAGCTGCTGTAACCCGGCTTCATGACCGTGCAATAAAGTTTCTTTTATTGCGAACATTCTAGGTACATAAGGAGTTGACCCGATTGGGTGGTGAATTGCGGGTTACTTGTTGCTGTGGCAACGGCGACAGGCCCCAAGACAAGGGTCCATTGTGACTCAGAGTGGCTGCTGTATCTCCTACCGTCATCAGCCATTGATTGTATTCCTCGTTGTTGATGAACACCACATGAATGAAATGCCTTAAATGTCTTTAATGAACTAACAGTGAGCGAAGGCCGATACGACGTCGCGCAAATCTCAGTCATTCTGCCTCAGGAGGACACTTCCCTCCATCTTCAGCCCGCCTCATCCTGCTGAATTTACAGCCATTACTGCCCCCGCTGACCCCGCTCCTCTCACAGTCTGATTGCGCCTGGCCCAAAACACCGCCTTTTCGGTTGTCGGCGTCACGCCACCGAGGAATGGATCGTTATTTCTTATTACAGGAACTCCAGCACGGTTACGGAGCAGGGCACATTTACTGCAAAGCTTTAAGCAGCCGATCTGCTGGAAGTGGGAGCGAAGGGTTGCTTTGATTTGTTCTACAAGCCGACATCAGGACAAGTGGAGACATTATGGAAAAAAACAAAATCATAAGAAACAAACAGCGATTCTTACATTTATATTGATTTTTTAAATTTCTTTGTGCACCCAAGATATTTCTGTTTTGTTTTTGTTATTTTTCCCACAAGAACTTCATTTCATGTAATTAGGGATGGGCATAATTAATCGATTAATCGATGATTGAAAATTAAGAATTTGGTCGAAGAAATTAATTTTCGTCGATGAACCGAACGTTTTTTTTTTTTTTTTTTAACAATCCGAATGTAGGTTCTCAGTGCACGTCCTCAAACAATGCGATGCATTTTGCTGTGCCACCGATAGAAATTTGGCAGCAGGGGGCAACATTTCACCATCACCCTACCCTGGCTGGCCTCAGTTGTTACACGCGAGCTTCTGTAGGTCATCGCCTAATCATGAAGCGGTCGCGGCGAAGTGTGGCGTGGGACCATTTTCGTTTAGAAAATGACCAAGTGTACTGTAATCACTGCAATGCAAATTACAAATACAATTAATCGACAATGATGTATCACTTGAACAACGCGCATCCAAGCCTTGTAAAGGACGGTGGAGGCGGTTCATCTCTATCTCAGCCTGGCCTAGCCTAGCCTCAACTCGGTGTTAGCACGGACCAGAAAGAGCTGCAGTACACATCTAGCACACAACAAGCGCATCTTTTTAAAAAAACAAAAAGCCTGTAATACTGGCGCCTTGATATAAATTGTCATTGTTAAGTAGTCTCCTCGATATCTCTTCTTTTATTATTGTTGTTTTTTTAAAGAAAAGGAACAGGAAATGTCACGTTATTCTCGACCACAACATCCAGGCCACTGAACACATCTGGGCATGCGCGGGCCATAGCAACCAGGCCAATATCGAGAATATTTGTGATAGTTTTCAATATAAAAATGGTAATGATTAATCAATTATTAATCATTAATTCTCCCGACGATCGACGAATAAATCTCGACCAAATGCTCATCCCTACATGTAATATACATTAGGGATGAGTATTGGCAAGGACCTTGCAATACTGTATGTATCAGGATACTTGGGTCGGGATACGATGTTATCACGATATGTTGCGATATTCTACCCAGTTAATATCAAAATTAAAAGTAGAGATGAAAAATCAAGTTGCTGTATATGTTCATCAGATGATATTGATCATTCAGCGGACAATTTGAGTCAAAACTATTTGCTTCAAAACAATGTATTTATTGTTTATTATTAGTGTTTTTGCGCATTTAAGTAACCATTCCAACATACTGACAGCATTGTAAAAAAAATCCAAAAATCGGCCGAGAATCGCGATATATTGCCAAATCGATTTTTTCACACCCCTAATATACATCTATTTTTACATTCCATGGCTGAAACACATCAAGGTCGTGAAAAAGAAAATCAAACTTATTTTGCACAGAAGATGTGATTATAATGATGATTTGTTCAAAAAAGCCATATTCACGAAAGTCTATGCACATTTCTGTTGTCTCCCCTTCCCCCGTGTCCCTCTTCCTCATCGTCCTCCTCAGGGACGGGGACGTTCGGCCGAGTCTTCCTGGTCAAGGACAAGAAGAGCAAGGTCTTCTTCGCCCTGAAGCAGATGAAGATCGCGGACGTGATCCGACTGAAGCAGGAGCAGCACGTCCACAACGAGAAGGAGGTGCTGACGGAGATCATCCACCCCTTCCTCATCCGTCTGTGAGTCCCACTCAAACACGCGCTGCCGCCATCGCTTGAAACGAAAGAGGACGCGCGTTTGTTTGTCTTCGCGCTCTTGCATGTAACGCGGGGTTTAAACGATGTGTTGAAATGGAAACCGTCCTCCATCATCATCAGTTACAGCGCTGTCTTCCTCTGAGGAGCCCCTCAGCTGCTCTTCCACGTGAAACTAACCGCGTTTCTTCCTGCAGCTTCTGGACCCACCACGACGAGCGTTTCCTCTACATGCTGATGGACTATGTGCCAGGCGGCGAGCTCTTCAGCTACCTGCGCAGCCGCGGGCGCTTCAGCAACTCCACGGGCCTCTTCTACACCTCTGAGATCGTGTGCGCCATCGAGTACCTCCACTCCAAGGAAATCGTGTATCGAGACCTGAAGCCCGAGAACATCCTGCTGGACAGCGAGGGACACATCCGCCTGACCGACTTCGGCTTCGCCAAGAAGCTCTCTGACAGGTGATGGATTTTCTTTTATCCTCAAGCAGAGAATTCAAGACTTTTCTTGTCTATCTTAGCTTTTTTGGGAGCTTTTTGTAACTTGGGAAAATCTATTCTGTATCTCTAAGTAAGACTGAAAGTAAAGACTTGATGCTTTTTAGATTTTAATGAGGTAAGACACTGAAATTGTTATCTCAGTCAGGGGTTTTAAAACTTTTTGTGTCCTCAGAAATATATTCAGATCTGTACTAAAGAGCCCTTAGAATATATGTTATAACTCCTGTCAACTTATGACACACAGCTATATCTTTTATATTAACTTAGTGTTGTTCCGATTCTGATACCAGTACCGATACTGCTAAAAATGCCGGCATCGGTATTGGCGAGTACGGGAGTCCAGGCCCCAAGCGATACAAAGTAATTTATATTTAATGATTTATCTACTGGTTACTTCCGTTACACTACCAGCAAAAAGAAACTGGGACCGAAATTCACAGAATTTCTGTCGAATTTCGGGAAATTCGTCGAAAAACTTCATCAAATTTTCGTCAAAAATTGGTTCATTCTTTTTGTTTCAAGCCCTCGAAATTTCGCTGCATTCTTTCGATGCCGCCATCCAAATTATTGGTTCAAATATTTTTTAAATCATACTCGGATCAGGTAGTCGGTATCGGCCGATACCCGCAGCTCAAGAATCGGAATCGGTATCAGGGAGGGAAAAAATTGTATCGAAACATCTCTTTAAAAACATCCTACTTTAAAGAACCATATTCTGCTAATTTTCAGGCATCTAATTTGACTCCCCAGCACCTTTTAGAGTTGCCTCCGAAACTGTTTCCAAAACCCAACTGTTTCTGTCACAATCACTCTTCCTTTGAAAAATCAGCAGTGGAGTGTTTTCTGATTGGTCGATTTCCTGGAGGCCTGCTGATTGGTGGAGTTAATGACTCATGAAACCACACAGCTCCTGCTGCCCGTCAGAACACACGTGTTCGTCATATCAACGCATCATCAGTTCCACATTTCAGCTTCTCTGGGAAATGACCTCAACACCTCAGATCCCTCCGTGCATGTCTTAGTTTTCATGTAAGTGTAGATGTGGGGAGAGCGAGTCAGAAAACGTCTGCAGCCCCACATCGCCTGTGATCCATTTACTGGATTTGATTCTGCATTGATACGAGATACTGCTCAGATGCAGTAGAAAAAGAGATGTGTGTAGATCTCTACAGACTTGGAGAGTGTTTAATGGATGTGTACTTGAAAAGTGCTTTAACTGGTCAACAAGACTTAAAAAGCACCATGTACTAAATGGGAACCATTTACCGCCATGCAGGCTTTTAAACTGAAAGAAACAAAAGCACAGATAACCATTTTCTGGTCGAGCTTTGACGCGACCATTCTTTTGTTCAAAATGCTCCTCGAGTAGGAAAAGCAGTGTTTGACCAGAAATTTGGAATGACAGGTGAAAGACATGAATTGGTCACATGAAGCGAATACCTTTCTTAGGCCCTTCCTGACAGATGAGTGTCAAGTTTACTGCCTGATTTGTAGAATCACACTGTCAGGGACATTCGGTCTTACCTGATTCTAGTTGAGGGTTGTTATTTGTCAGCCATTTATTACTGTCAAGCAATTAATCAAGTCCTACTTCTTTTTTTTTTTTGAAACTCAGAGAAGATTCCTTGGCTGGCAGGATTGCTGGGTGTCCGAAAAAACAGCTTAAATCTAAAGTTGCTAAATATAAGAAAGGTTCCTCTCTAGCGGCGCCCCGGCTACCTCTTGGCTCTCAGTTAGGTTAGTTAACCTAGAAGGGTCCAAACCTAGCTGGAAGGATCAACCCCAGACTCTTCCAGGAAGTGCCTGAGGACAAAGGTTGCGTGGCTGGAGGTGCCACTGCTCTGACTTCTGCCAGAGTCGGCAATCAACAAGTTAGAGGACGTCCAGCTGCCCGTCCTCCTGTTAGCTGCAGGGAACAGCCCATTCTAGCTGCTGCTGGACACGTCCAGGCTATTAGGGTCAATTCCAATTTCTCCCTTAACCCTCAATTTCAACCCTCAATCTCAAAATGCGTGCTCCCGCTAAGGGCAAGTGCTGTCCCGATTCTTAGAAAATCAAATTGAGGGATGAGTTTGAGGGCTGTATCGCCCTCAAAATTGAGATTTTCCGACACCACCCTTGGTAGTAAGGGCTACCCAGAAGGCACTGGGTAATTTAGCCAAGACATCTTCGAAAAGCATGGTGACAAAAAAAGCTAGCTACAAATGTAAGTATCTTCGTATATTTTAAAGATATAAATGTTATGAAACCATCTTATTGTCTTTGTTTGAGACTTTTTTCATGGATTAACATTGTTGTTGTGTAACATTTATTTTTTTACTTTACTTTTTTACTACGATGTTTGCCGTCGGCAGGTCCTGGCGGCCGGCGGGTCCTTGCGGCCGGCGGGTCCCGGTCGCCGGCGGGTCCTTGCGGCCTGGTCGGGTCCTGGTCCCGCGGCCGGTCCCGGGGCCGGCGGCATCCCGGGTCGGCTTCACGTTACTTGTATACCTTGTTGTGTAGCGATGGAGGACTGAATAATGTATCCTCTATTGTGTTATTTGCTAATATTATTTAGAGAATATACGGCGCTCTTTTCATTGTTATCCCTGTGTCATTTCAAGAATCAAGAACTTTTATTTGCCATTTGTACATGTACATTCAGTCCAGGCACATTGGAATTCTTTTTGCGAAGTTCTCCGACATACAGTTTTTTAAAAGAGAAGGAAAGAAATAGATACGGGAAAAAAGAAAGGAAAAAACTTAAGTATAATATATAAATATCCTACTTAGGTTGACATATGTAACTTTACATGGTAAAGGAAAAAATATAAGAAAAATATTTAAAAAAATATGGAAATATAAACAATATAAAAAATATTAAAAAATATAAATACAGAGGTGTAAGTTGTACATTTTACAGAAGCTATATTGCACGGGGGGGGGGGGGGTGAAATTGCACATTGACTGGAGTATTGCACGTGTTTAAGTGAGTAAGGTGATTTTTTAAAGTATTCAGTGTTATTATTTGTTTGCCATCAGTCTGACTGTGGCCGGGAAGAAGCCGTTAAAGAAACGAGTCCTTTGTGTTTTAATACTGTCCGCTCTGCTGTGTCTGAAGTTGTACCTGCAGCGCTTGGGTCTGAGCAGAGGGTGAGCGGGGTGGAGAGAGTCTCTGATGATTCCCTCTGCTCTTTTCTACAGCGCTGCTCGTACATAGAGTCCATGGACGGAAGTTTTGTCCCAATAATCCTCTCCGCAGACTTGATCACTCTCTGCAGGGCCTTCCTCTCTGCCACTGTGGTGTTTCCATACCAGACAGTGATTCCTGCAGTGAGGATGCTCTCTATCAGTCCTCTGTAGGCCTGGGTGAGAGGGCGATGGTTCAGTCCAGCTTTCTGAGCAGCCTGATGAAATACAGTCTTTGCTGGGCTTTTTTCACCGTGGCTGTGGTGTTCTGAGTCCAGCTCAGGTCAGACGTGACCTGCAGTCCCAGGAACCTGTAGCTGTCTGCCCTCTCCACCTCAGTCCCTCGGATGAAAAGAGGCTGTAGAGGGGGAGGATTCTTCCTGAAGTCCAGGACCAGTTCCTTGGTTTTGTCTGTGTTTAGGAGGAGGTCGTTCTCCTCTCCATAGACGACGGTGTCGTTGACCAGAGCCCTGTATCCTGACTCGTCTCCCCCCTTGATGAGCCCCAGGATGGTGGTGTCGTCCGCATATTTAATGATGATGCTGGAGCTGTCCTGGGTGGAGACACAGTCGTGTGTGTACAGGGTGAAGAGTTTGGGGCTGAGGCAGCAGCCCTGTGGTGATCCGGTGCTGACTGTGATCTCAGCAGACACCCGTCCTCCCATCTTCACCACCTGCGGTCTTTCAATCAGGAAGTCCAGGATCCAGTTGCAGGTGGGAGTAGGGACTCCGAGGTCGGCCAGTTTCACGATCAGTCTGCCTGGACGGATGGTGTTGAAGGCAGAGCTGTAGTCCAGGAAGAGCATCCTGGCGTAGGCTCTGCTGCTGTCCAGGTGTTGCAGGGTGTGATGAAGGGCTAATGCCACCGCGTCGTCTGCTGATCGGTTGGGGCGGGGGTAGGCAAACTGGAGGGGGTCGACAGTATCTGGAACTGAGTTGTTAATGTGGGTGAGGACTAGTTTTTCAAGGCACTTCATGGCTACTGGTGTGAGTGCCACTGGCCTGAAGTCGTTCAGTGTGGGTGTGTCTGGTCGTTTGGGGACTGGGATGATGTGGGAGGTCTTGAAGATGCGGGGGACTACAGCCTGGGAGAGTGACGAGTTGAAAATGTCAGTATACACACCAGCTAGTTGTTCCCCACAGGCCTTCAGTACTCTGGGAGACACTCCATCAGGTCCCACCGCCTTGTGGGGGTTCACCTTCTTCAGAGCCTTCAGGACCTGTGTTTGTGTGACCTGGAGGGGATTGTCCGTGGGGTTACAGGGGGTTTTTGAGGGTGTGTCTGTGTTCAGCCTGTCGAACCTCGCATAGAAGTTGTTCAGGCTGTCTGGGAGGGTGGCGTCCCGGGGGTCCGTGGTTATTGTCGTCTTCCTGTAGTTTGTGACAGACTGGATTCCCTGCCACATGCTGCGTGTGTTGTGGTTGAGGTAGTAGCCTTCAAGTTTTTGGGAGTGGGCTCTTTTTGCTGCTCTGATGGATTTCTGCAGCTCATACCGGGCTCATTTCAGGGAATACAGAGACAACATGGGCTCTGATACATTGAAGACGTAACTGCACTCAAGGGGTGTCCCATTTCTAAGTCACAAGCTAGCCCTTACACTTACTTTCGAGGGTTAAGATTGAGGGCCAAAAATTGAGGGTTAAAGGCGATGGTTGAGATTGAGGGTTAAGGGAGGAATTGGAATTGGCCCTTTGATCCACTCATGGCATCTGTTAGTACCATTAACAGCAAAAAAATATGAATGATTATACTCTTATAAGTCTTAATTCACATGTCAGAGATCAAGTTTACCAAAAGTGCGAAGTAGCTAAAGTGATGACCTCTACCATAGACTACAAATGTGGCTGTAGCTCAGAAAACCATGTACCTCATCAAGAATAAGTTAGTGGTTTAATATCATTTTAACTCACAATTCAACCCTTGTAGAGTGGTAAAATCGAGCTGTGGAGACCAAAACTGCTGTAAATTAGGTCATTTTCGCCTGGAAGTTACTGCACTCTCACACAGCAGCGTTGCTCCAACGCACCGCAGGTGGTGCTTATGACGTTTCGTCACACCAAAAACAACCAATCAAACTTCTTCCTGCTCATTATACACATAAACCTCGTGCTTTGAATTAGTCCCGCCCCTGTGTACAATTTCATTGGCTAGCTCTAGCTGTGTAGCCGAGACTTGATTGGCTGACTCATGCGTCAAACCATGCGGAACCAACGCTGTCAACGCAGCGCACAGTTCATCTCAGCAAAGAGTGATGTCATCAAAGTCTTTAGAGACCAGTGCCAACGATGCTTGCAGCGCACAAGCATAGGCAGGAGCATTTGTGGTGATTGACTTGCTTCTGCCACGACTTCAGTTTTGAAAACCAGATCAGCAGGATGCAGAAATGTTGACACCCTGCAGAGTGCAGTGATTAAAACTGCAGACGTTCTCCACCTTCTCACGTCACCTGTGAGCGTACCGAGCTGCTCGTTCCCTCCTTTTGTTGCTAAAGCTCGGTGACATTGCCTGTTTTTCTGTCCTTCATTCATCAGTTCACACAAACACTAAAGGCGTCTCAGTGCATCATTCTTGATGTCAGCTTAAATGCTATTTCACCGGCTTAGTTCTGTTTTTACATAAGAGTTGGTGATGACTTTGCTTTTGACTTCTGTTTGTCAGTTAATGACTTGATGCAGAAGCCTTCGGTCGTATGTCTCTCAGCTCTTCCTCAACAGTCCGTGTGGCTGCTGATGATTGACAGTCGTGGATACTCACTTCTCAGTTCGTGGTGTTTGCAGCTGTCACTCTTCTCTGCACATCTGAAATCACCGTGCACACCCCCTCTCCTCCCAGACTGTGTCAGCGGGCTGCTGTTAGACGTGGCCTGTGTGACTACGGTGTGCAAACCTTAATTAAACCTGGAAGAAGCACATCTGAGAGTCTGTATCGTCATGTGCTCAAAATTGGATTTGAGGTCACCAAGTCTACCAGGGTAGTTGCTTTTACTTTACTTTCATTGCCTACTTCATTTCACTTGGTAATACTCATCCATTTTTGCATTTCATATCAAAACAAGTTGGAACAGTAAAGCATTTTCAGACTTTCTGGCTTTCTCATTAATTTGTGACTAGGGATGCACATGGTTAACCGCTAAACCTTTAACCGATAACAGTAACTCTAACCGATTAATACTAACGGTCAATTTTGTTTTTAAGATACGTAATTTCAATCAACTCATGGGGGCGTGTCAACAGGTGCAACAGCCCTCTGATTGGTCAATTCTACATCCGCGTAGAAAAGAGCGCGACATTGAAAAAATGAGAAAGTACCCACATCTGTACGATTCTGGTTCTCCACACTACAAAGACAGCACATATTCCAGTAATTCATGGAGGGAGATTGCGATGAATGTGGGTCTGGATACGGCCGAGACGAGTGAGGAAGTGGAAAAACACAAGAGATAAGTTTAGTAAGTTTAGCTAGTTCGTGATTGTCGCTCTTGCGTTGTGGCGTGGAATAACATAGCGGAGACCGCGCCAGTATAAAACAAAAGTGACGGCGGCCTCTCTGCAACAAGCTGACGGCGACACATTGCTGCGAGAGTATACACAGGGGAAGTGTCCGCATGCGTCTACGACAACGTGCGCAACATCGCGGCAGCCAAACCTCCCGGATTTATCGTTTTTTTTAAATTGGCATTGTTTAACGGTTATTAATTGTTAAAGGGCGTTGGTTAACGGTCATAAAAAAAATCCAAAATGTGCATCCCTAATCCGGATCAATGATGTTGCTCTATGAATTTTTCATTTGATCTCTTATCAGGATTGTCCCAAGTAAGACCCCGGACCAGAGGCTGATCATCAACTAGAAAATTTCTGTAGAAATTTTGAAGGTTTGTCAATGTGATCGCCCGTTTGAGAAGTGCTGACATCACAAACACGAAAAATAAAAAGCTGAGGAGAGCAGCATGGGTCTCAATGAGCAGCTATTTTAGGATGAAAAGTAGCTATTTTAAACCACAAAAGTTGTAATTTTACACCCAAAAGTCACTGTTTTGTAAATGTTGCAATTTCACAGCAAAAATTAGCTAGTTTTTGTCAGTAGGTCACGATTTTCTGATATTTGCAACTGCAACAAAAACGTTGCAGTTATATAACAATAACAATTTCATGGCAAAGCCTTTGTTTTATGTCAGAAGGCTTTGTCCCAGTTTTACAAAAAAAAACATTACAAATACAGTAATTCGAAGATTAAATTTCATTTTTTCGTGAAATTCATGATTTTACAACTAAAGCTCGTGATTATGTCAGTCATAATCTTGTGAAATATTAAAGTTTTTATGATAAAAGTTTCTTTTGATAAAAGTGTCAGAATTATTATTTTTTTTTTAATTTGCATTTTAAAAGACAAAAATTTAGATTTCAGGACAAAATGTTCCAAAATAAAAAATTCCTGAAATCTGTAAAACTTGAGATTTTAAATGACAAAAGTTAACTTTTTTTTTTCTTTTTTTTTTTTAGAAAAAAGGTTCAGATATTGTGATATTTGCCATTTTACAACACATTTTTTTTACTTTCGGACTAAGCTACAATTATTCAAAAAGAACAGTTATGAGGTACAGTTGTAATTTTATATCAAAAAGTTTGGCCGCCCCAGTGGAGCAGTGGTTAGGGCAGGCGGCCATATACAGAGGCTACAGTCCTCGTGTGGCTGGTCGTGAGTTTGATTCCCAGCTCGGCGACTCTTTCCTGCGTGTCTTCCCCATTCTCTCTGCCCCTCTTCCTGTCTCTCTACTTCCAATAAAGGCCACTAGAACCAAAAAATCTTTAAAAAAAAAAAAAAAAAAGTTTGAACGATGTCTCCAGGATAAGCTAGGGCGGTGCTATAGAGCTGCAAAGAGGACGGGCTTTTTCACTGGTTTAATTTGAATTATTTCTGTAATTATTTTTTGTTTGTTTCTTCAAATTTCATAAAGACTGTATGTTGTGATGCTATTTGAAGTTATAGCACACCATTTCCAGTGAAGCTAGTTGTTTTGATGTACTTTTCGTTGGGTTTTTCTCCAAATTTTTGGGTGAGAAACGTGACAAAATGTGACAGCAACAGTTGACCCTTTTGGTCAGTTGGTCAATTAAGTGAGCTCTCAGCGCAATTAGACTGGTACCCCTAACAAGAAGCCTTTCACCAGGGAAAACCACCGTAGACTGTCTAAAAAGGCTTCACCTATGAACCCTTCCAGGCCTGAAACCAGTCCCAGCCGTCTGTTGGTTCAGTACAACAGTCAACAGGTACCACAGATGCTAACCCTACGCTGTAAGCTACCCCGTACCCTGGCATGCACCTCCGTCCCAATGTAACTGCACGACATGTCGACTCAGATGCCAAAAAATGTGACTGGTCCAATTTGTTCTACGTATTTCCTGCTGCTGCTTCTTCTTCATCATCTTTAAGTTGGCTAGAATGATCATTTTCTGCAATTACTGAAAATGACTGATGCTCAGCATTTAGCGCTGTCAACTCGTGTAAAATAGACTGTATTTTCTCTGTTGCTATATCTGAGCTACATATAGGAAGTAAACAAAAGGAGGCAGTAAAGAACCCGCACTGCCATCTAGTGGTTGGTGGTGTAATTACAGAGCGATGATACACAAGTATAGACACCAGAGATGGCGGAGACGCCGTACATAGATGCTACATAGAAGCATAAATCAACTTTTAGCCGTAAATACCCTTTTTTCTCTTGCAAAGTTGAACAAATTAATATGAAGTTCACTGGAGGTCGACTCACTTTTGGAGCTAGCACCTGCTGGTCAACTGAAGGACTGCAGCTTTCTTCATTTCCTGGATTGAGACGGATCAGGAAGCCGGGTGTAGCCCCTTAAAACAACGTCACTGACAGCAGTGTAGCAGCACAAACGCCATGTTCCCCTCAGTTTTCTGAGACTAAACTCTCCTGCCAGCAGACAAGCCTGAGCTCTTATTCAGAGCTGCGTCCCAGCTAAAGTCTGATCGTGCCTCAGACCATCTCTATGTGAGGTGCGACAGCTGGAATGGATTAAATTTCCTCCTCGAGCTGAGTGAGGATGTTCCATTTGCATATTCTCTCATTTTAACTCCACAAAGATGCAAAAAAAACAAACAAACCCAGCAGTGATTATCTGGAGGAGGGTGCTGCTAAAATTGATAAATGCTTAATTATAGTGACCCATCATCTGATGATATGACTTCTCTTTTTACATCGCTAATGAAGTTATCGAAGCAGTGTGGGCATGCAGCACCGGTCAGCGTTCAGCGTCCTTGGAAAGCTCGCATCTTTCCGTTTCCTCGTCTGCAGCACATGCGGTGGCCACAGAGGGACAAGTCCCTTAGCGAGTTGGAAATGGAGCGAGAGAGGCCTCATCAGGAGCGAAGAGATGCACGGCGGAAGAGATTTAATATCTGCACTGCAGTGCCGATGCTGCGGCGTTCACCCACGGCTCCGCCGACCTTGGTGACATGTAAACATAATGGAGTCAGATTACATTTGGTGCCAGACGGGGGGAGCGGATACCTCTGTGACGTTCAAGTGACCCACTTCTGCAAATGGAGGGCAGCACAACTGCCCGTTGGAGGAGGACTACTGCCTCGTTGCCACCAGCTCTCTGCCTCACTCCGGGCTGAGCTGTGTTCACTGCTGTTACCACAGTGACCCCTGCTGGTAGCCGCGCAGCACTGCAGCAGCAGCATCAACACGTGTCTCCCCTCCATCACGGCCACGCCTCCGCCCGTCCCGTAGCCACGCTCCATTCCCCGTGACATCGGCGGCCTCCTCATCCTTCACCGGGACCAACCTTATTTCCATACAAATTACTGTCGCCATGGCAACTGGCCAGAAGAGGTCATTACCCAGGTGATATCGGTGATAGACAATGAGGAGATGGCAGCGGGCCAAGTGCTCTCCATCAGAGAAGAGCCTGCGCATGTTCGTTACACGTGCACGTGTCGGGCAGGAGGATGCAGAGCCCCCCCCCCCCCCCCTCCGAGCAAATCATCTGCCTCAGATCTCCCGTTATTGTGGATCGCTCACACTCGCCATCCCTCACGTCTGGTTCAGACGCCGTGCTTCGCCTCTCGTCGCCATCACTCATCCTCAGAGCCCACAGATCACTCCTCGTCCTCCCTCAGAGGGCTGCAGATGACAGAGCCGCTCAGATCATTTTCCCCGTGGGTGTCGTGTTCCCCCGTGCACCTACACTCTCTGTTTACACACTCACCACCTGACGAACGCTACGCAGCAGTGACTGACGGTGGATGGGTTTTTTTTTTTTTTTCTTCACAGACAGAAATGGACTCCTCAGCGTTAGAATTAAACGTTAGTGGCTGTTGTGCTTTTCACTCTACTGATGTGGAAGAAAACAGGTCTTTGGATTCAGGCTGTTTGTATCAGCGAAGAGGGTCAAAGAAGAAGATGAACCTGGATCCAAACATTTAGCAAACATCCATCATTTCAAAAGAAATCTTCATGTTAACTGATTGATTATGCATTGATTATTATTAGGTTTGATTAGGCTGTTTCCCATGAAGTTATAAACTTTTGGGAAGCTGGTAAATTTCGTAAATATTCAAATGAGGAAACTCTGTTTCAATCATATATGAACAGGAATCTAAACATCTTGTTTGGTCTTAAGCAGATATGCACGTGGATATAAATTGCATAAAATATGTTTTTACTGTACAGCTAGGTCCAGTTTTTCCTTTCATGATTTTTGCCTTTATAAATCACTAGAGTATTTGAAATAGAGCAGTCAGGATGTGGTCAAAGTCGAGACATTCATCTATCACTGGAGAGATTTCATTAAAAATATGACATTTACCTTTTTTTGTGACGCATCTCCTTTTTTTAGGTGCTCAAATGTATCTGGACAAAGTGACATAACTGTAAATACAACCATATTTTTTAATACTTGGATGGAAGTCTTTTGCGGTCAGCGGCTGCCTGACGTCTGATGCTTCGCCAGACCTTCGCCTGCGTCCACCTTCAGCTTCGTCCTCAGCAGCTGAAGAGCGTACTTCCAGTTGAGATCAAGCGACTGACTCAGCTGTTAAAGAATATTCTGTTCCTTGGCTTTCCGAAATGTCTTTAGTTGCTTTCTCAGTATGTTCAGGGTCATGGTCCATCTGCACCGTGAAGCTCAGTTTGTAGTCTGAATTTGAGCGTCGTGTAGATCCATAAACCTTAGAATTGATCTGCTGCTTCTGTCAGCAGTCATATCATGAATAATCAGCAGTGAGCCTGTTCCACTGGCAGCCATATGTACCATAACACCGCCTCCACCGTGGTCCACACACGACACGACAAAACCAGGGAACGAGCAATAAGTGGACAGTTGTCAAATCCTTGTACCTGCTGTTTCAGTCCAGGTCTTTCCAGGTTCGGTTGATGAACGTTTAGTTCAGTCCAGAAAGGACGAGTTCTCAAGAATCCAGTCTGGATTTTTATCTTTGACCTCCTTAATCAAAGCATCCCGTGGTGCTTTACTGCGAATTAAACAGCTGGTGTTGGTGATGTCGCTGCAAGGTATCGAAAGACGAGTTTTCTGATACTTGATGGTATCGAAGCAGTTGAACGATACCAGAAAGATATTGACTTTGATTTCTGGTAAAATCTCATCTGTCTTTCCTGGTCGTAAACATTATCAGGGGTTTTCCACCTGGTTGTGAACTTGCGTCTCTTGACTTCTGCTGATGTTGCGAAGGGACTTTTCTTCACCGAGAAGAGGATGCTGAGATCACCCATCTCAGTTGTCTTCCACGATCTTCCAGGTCTTTTGATGTTGTTGAGCTCACCAGTGCTTTCTTTCTTTTTAAGAACCTCGATTTAGCCACAGCTAAGGTCTTTGAAGTCTTTCTGGGAGATTTAAAGTTGTTAATTTCAGCCTCCTTCCCTTGCTCTGAGATTGGACTTCACATTGACGGCAAAGAGCTGCCAAATGCCAGCTCGATACCTGATATCGACTGGTCATTTGTCTTGATGTAAACAGAACTTTGGGCTGCACCTGGATGGTTAAGAGGCTGTGAAACCTCTCAAACTCAAGATGAAAGTCCACACTTTGATCACATCTTGATGGTTTTGTTTCAAATCTAGTGTGGTGGAGTATAAAAACATGATAAACCTGAACCTAGCTTGGTTCTTCTGATCACATGACCTTGTGGAAGCAGATGTAGGTTGTAAGATCGTTGCGCCTCACAGAGACCAGACCGGGTGGTTCGTAGCAGGACAAATGAAACAGCCAAAACAGGATGATAACAACACATTAATAATATTGATTACCACTTCATTTATCTTTCCCTAAAGTCCTAAATAGGGATCTATAAAGGCTGCGTGCAACCTGAAGCTTCAAGGGCAAATGAGAAATTGTGATTAATGCTGTAATGAATCATGTGTAGCTGCCGGAGGAGTAGAAGCTGCTGGGGCATTATGGGTAACTGGTTCCTGACTGGCAGAGTTGGTCTTGTTTTTATTTGCATCTTATTGGCAACGTTACACTGAAGCAGCAGACAGACCTTCTTTAAAGCAGTGGGAGCAGTAAAGAGCAATAGTAATAGATGTATAAGTATATATATATATAAAATAAATGATGTTGACAAGTGTGTTGATGTTTGTCCCCTCAGGACCTGGACTCTGTGCGGAACTCCTGAATACTTGGCTCCCGAGGTGATCCAGAGCAAAGGCCACGGCCGAGCGGTGGACTGGTGGGCGCTGGGCATCCTCATCTTTGAGATGCTGGCTGGGTAAGCGCTGCAGGGTGCAGTCCACATCAGACAGCAGGGGGCGGCGTCGCTCACCGGGTTAAAAGGCCTCAGAGCTCTCCTCCGTGTCACTGAAACAAAAGCCCGGCGGTGTTCTGCTGGAACAGACTCCCTAACAGCTGCGTAGCAGGGACACAGCCGCTGAGGGAACGGCGTTATCCAGTTAATCTCAGCGGTGTTTCACGTCTCGGCACTGCAGAGCTGACAAATGAATCTGTGAACGTGAATCACTGCAGCAGGCGTCGAACAGTGATGTCGGGTTTGTTCTCAGCCGTCAGCCGTGAATCGTAATGACTGCTCGTCGGCCTTCTGAGAGAGAGAGCGGGCCTGACGGCCCACATTGACTTTGAATTGATTGAGATTTTGTGTCAGAGCACACCAGGTGACTCATTAATACAGCGGTTAATTGATTCCACCGGTGCGAATAGCGGGGGCCTCCCCGTGTACCGTCTGCTCAACAGCTTCTTCATCTGATCCCCGATTCCCTTCTCGCATAAGAAACGAATCGCAAATCAAGTCACTCGCAGAGCTGGCCGTCACGGATCATCGGGGTCCAAGCAGATTCACTAGAGCTGCTGGGGCCTTGAAGTTTGTTTCCCTACTGTTAGTATGAAAAATAAAACAGTTAGAAACACAGAGGGAATAGAGACATGTGAAGCCACATAAAGGTTTGATTTGACAAAACATTTACAGGGGTACCTCTACTTACGAACGTCTGCATACGAAATTTTCAGGTTACGAAACATCTCAACAGGAAAATATTGCCTCTTGTTACGAAAGAAATTTCAGAATACGAAAGGCAAAAATAGTTAAATAAATAGTTAAATGAACATAATTTTTATTCTTTACTTTATTCTTTGTTTTTTATTATGTACAACACTCATTTTATGTTTATTGTGCAGTAATCTAATTGTAACATATATTTGTTACATGTTTCGGTGCATTTTTATGATTTATAAAAAGATTTATGTCCGAATTTTGGGGGGCTTGGAACGGATTAGGGCATTCACATGGAAAACACGTCTTTACTTACGAAATTTTCAGGTTACAAAACTACTTCCAGAACCAGTTAATTTAAAAATAGAGGTACCACTGTATATAATATCAGTTTCTACTAGTTTAAACTCAGAAGATATGAGCAAAAATGTCAACTTGACAATAGTAGCTCCCCCTACTGGCCAACCTGTTTAAAACGTGCTGCATGAACATCAATTTTCCTCCTTCTTCTCCTCTTTTTCTTCTTATTCCTTTTCTTCCTTCAGCTCTTCTCACAGCAGATCATCTGTTTCCATCTTTCCCGTCTTCTGTATATGTGGGTTAGGGTTAGGGGTTAGGGTTAGGGTTAGTTTACCTTCCATAAATGGAGTCCAGTTGGTTTTTACTGTCCTACCATTTTCTTTTTGGCTTAACAGGAAAAGAGGTAAATGCTTTAGAAAAAGAGTGTAGTTTAATTAAATATAAGCATGGGGCTATTTCATGGAGAAGTGAAGGAACCTCACTCTTCTGCTTAGCTGCGTTAGATCAGGATCAAGTCATCAGGGTTCTCATATCGTTGAGGTAACTTTGGTGACATCATACGCGTGTCGGTTTTAAACAGTCTTTCCATTAAGAACTAGACATTTGTGTGAGTGTTTCATGGTCTAAATAGAAGTAAAAGCCAGAAACAGGTTTGCTGAAATTCCCAGTGTTATCACATCTCCTCACTTCTGACTCCAGACCCTCACATGGACCCGGACCTGGATCATGTATGCTACTGTTAAGATAACTCTAAAGATTTTAGGGTTTTGTAACTGGAACAAAGACAGATATTTCTTTGAAACCGTCGATCTGGACGCGAAGCAAAGCGTGCACTGTTTAATGACGTGGTTTCAAAACCGGCCTTCTGTCACACTAATGCCCCCCCGATCATGGATGAACATATATCGTCCTCCTCTGCATCCAGCTCCGTCTCCAGTGTTCTCCTACCATGGCAACCGTCTCAGAGCGGCTTCTCTTACTCTTTTACATCTCAAAGATGTGTGACCCTGTCTGGTCCTCTGACGTTCCTCTGCCGCCTCCAGCTCTGCTTCCAAACGATGTTGTACAGCTTGTCGATGCCAAGTTTTATTAACTTTGGATTCGTCCCTTCACAGGGCCGGGCCAGAGAATGGCGTGTAACTTTGAAATGAGTTGTACGACCAAAATTCTCTGAGCAGCTTTTCATCAGCATGATCAGTGGGGTGAAAGTAGATTGACTTTCAGACTAGTTTGTTTTACTCTCAGCTTTTTGAAAAATGGCAGGAATATTTTTAATGGCAGAAGCCGACAGGCATGAGCAGGTTTGATTTGAGTTCTTGAAATATTTTTTTTGTTTTTTATTTATTTTGTTGTTCTGGCTCAGATGGTTCATCAGATATGAGCCACACTGTAAATCTTACAGCTCCATCTAGAGGAGCCGATGTGATTTTAACTGTCCAGGATCCTTGCGGTCCTGATTTAATATCTCAGCTCTATGTTGATGTACAGTCTTTGCTGCCCAGACGCCTTTAAACAGAACGAAATGAGGGGAAAAGAATAATTCTTTGTGGAGCACTGACCATTTGAAAATAATCCCTTAAATAGTCCTTTACCTTAAAGCCACCGGATGTAGCAATACCACTTCTGACCACTGGGGGGGATAAAGATCTGAGCCACTGACAGTACTTGTGGTGATGAGCGGGGACTGTCCAGCATGTAGTTCCATTTGGTCCTCATGTGGCATCTAACAGCTATTGTGTGATTGGTCAGAAATTTGAAGTGGGCGTGGTTAAAGCAGAAGCCCTGTGAGGACTTCCCAGGAGCTCTGCACTCAAGTTTCTAGTAAAATGTAAAATGTCCTGGCCAGAACTGACTTTGTTCTTGCTCTTGCCGCCTCGAGAAAACAAACAAAGTTCTCTATTTATCTTTATGACTGTGAACTTTCTTGTGATATGCTGCCCCCAAGTGATCAGAATCGGTATTGCTACTAGGGATGTTCCTGGCGACTAATTTCTCTGTCGACTAAACGAAAATTTTAATTAAGACTAGTCAACTAGTCTAAAAAAAACACCGGACTCTCAGACTAGACGGGAGTACACCGTCTCCGAGTAAACAATGTCAAATCAGCCTGAGTGTGGCTAGCACTGCTAGCATCAGCAGCCGTCGTCTCGTGCAGATAAACATCCAAATGCTTGAGTTGAATGTGGTTGCGCATTGCTCCAGTCGAGTGATTGTATGCCAGTTGTTTCTGACACAGTCTACATACTACCTTGTTTTCATTTTCTAGATTAAAGTACCGCCAAACCGCGCTGGTTTTGCGGGAGGCCATCTTCCCACCGTGCCGTTTTAAAACTCCAGTCTACTCGAGCATTGCCGCGGGGAGGGGGGACTGCTGTCGGACGGCTCTGTAGCCCCGACTAGTGGCGGGAGGCTGTATGACAGTTAAGCGGCCTTGTACATGAATAAAACACAAATTGGTTTAAACGACTAATATTTCTGGTGCCGACTAGTAAGTGGGCGGACGTTTAATCGTTTAGACGACTAATCGCGTGCATCCCTAATTGCTACATAGATGTGGAATCAAATATGTTGATCAGCCAGAATTTCAGAACTTCAGAATACCAAGGCCCAATTTGAAATGTGAAAAATCTTCGTTGCCCACCCGAACCTTTAATCACAACTGTGATCAACATACAGGACTAGAAGCTATTAATGTAAGGGTTCAACAAATAAGGTGACACTTGTCATATTGAGTTAAGATGACAGCAGAATAACACTCAATTGGTTTGTTTTATTACTTCTAAATATTTTTTTAATCATGTCATAAATATTTCATAGTAATTAAGAATATATTTTTAAAAAATTGAGGATTTAAAACATATTTGTTTATTTTTAATGCCCGCTCACGGCCCACCTGCAGTACCACCGACCCACCAGGGGGCCGTGGCCCACACTTTGAGAATCACTGATGTAAAAGAAAGCCTTCGGGCTCTTTGACAGGCTGCTTGAGTAGAAAAGGTGAAGGTTATTGTATCGTTGGCCCGTTCTCTGGTATCTCAGAAGCGTTATGCTCCAGCACGTTCTCTGGTTCGCCATCCGCCTGCTGCTGCTGCTCGATACAACAGGTGCGTCTGATCCGCTTCCAGCTGCCCGCGGCTACTTTACATCCGACCGGAGCTGCCGGCAGCATCACAGATGGAATTTAAAGCGCCTGCAGTCAGGCCGAACTCAGTTTACCGACACAAGGCAGCTCGCGACAGCAAGCAACCTCACATAAACTCCTTCGTAGAGAACGCTTTATCCTAATATTTTATTTAATACACCATAAAGTCGCCTCTCTTGGTGGCTGAAAAGTAAGTCGGTGCAAAACATAGATGTCTGATCCTTAAAGATAGGACTTGTTTTCCAGGAAAAACACAACTCCCACCACAAAGAGAAGTCAGATGGACAGGTACCTTGTCATGGAGCGTAGATGTTTAGTTGCATCCAGATCTGGACTGTTAGCAGGCCACTGATATAATACATCTATCTCGAAGGGAGCTTTTCTCACCTTTTCAGTGGCCAGATGCATTATCACCCTCGAAAAAGGATGTGATCACCAAACATCCTTTCAAATAGTTGAATTAGAAAAGTGTCCAGGAATGATGGACCCTCACCTGACTTGTAGCCCCGTTTCATCAGTGACGGTAGAAATGAGCACGTTTTCTTCAGTCATCTTCAGTGAAGCGGCACCGAACAGCAGTTCCAGCATGATCTTCATCATCTTGAGCGATGTAGATTCATGATTCATCACCGACTATCACGTTCGTCCAGTTTTTCACAGTCCAAGATTGCTTTCCTTTCGTCCACTCGAACCCGTCTGTCTAGGTGTTAATGATGGTTTGTTCCTGGACGTTATTTCTTACAGTTCTGTCATAGACAGCGACTCCAGTTTCCATCCGTTTGTTCCTCGGTTGTTTTATTGTGCAGTTTCTGTTTTCAAGGCAGATTGCTTTCAGTTTTCTGGTGCTTGATTCTTTGCTGTCTTCCTCGGTCTACCAGTACGCCTCCCTTTCACAACCTTCCCACCTCGTTTGTATTCAGTCCGGATTTTAGACGCAGCTGTACTGAGAAAACCACCACCTTTTGCAACGTTCTGTGATGATTTACCATGAAGAAGTTTTAAAATCCTCCACTTTGTTTCAGCTGATACCTGTCATACCTGTCATACCTGTTGGAGCCATGATTCTTGTCAATCATCTCAGTGCAACAGCAAGCACTTTAAAAAAAAAAGAGAGAGATTATTCTTATTCTAGATTATTCATTACTAGGTTTAATCTGATGCAGGTTTCATTTTGAAACTTCAAATAGTTATTTGATATTTTCCTCAGAATTGAAAGTATTTTTTTCTCTTCTTGAATTAAAAAAAGCAATTAGTATTGACTTCAACTATTTTCTCTCTTTTTTGAAAAAAGTTTTTTTTTTTAAAAAACCCAGAAGGTTGGTATGTTGATTGAATATCTTTTTTTTTTCTGATAAAACTGAACAATCATCCTGTAAGAGTAACAATTTTTTTTTTTTTTTTTTTTTTTTTTTTTTTTTTGCCAGGGGATGTTTTTGTGCTGTTAAACTGGATGTTTTAACACCAGGGCTTAATGGAAATCAATTCACTTTTGGAGCCGCCCCCTAGTGGTCATTTGATGCACTGCAATGGTCCACACTTCTGCAGTGGCTTCAGCTTTGAAAACCGGATGTTGCCCACTGGGATTACCCCTTTTTTTTGCTAACAAACATCAGTCCTCCCTCCCTTACTGGGGAACTCATTCCTGCATTTCCCACATATTCCCGCCGTGTCCGAATCAGACCTATAACCTATTTGCAAGTGATCTTTCACTCCCCTCATCTTTTTGTCCTTTTGTACATCCTCAGTGTCTCTTCACACAGGAGTCTGAAACAGATTTTCTCTTTAATCCATCTACATAAGGCCAGCTAACATTAAAAGATTTTTTTTTCAGAAGCCAACAGATTTTCTGACTGAAAGAGACCACACAAAAAAAGGTTTTAAAAAATTATAGCTCTGCCATTTTTGTTCCCTGTAGTGTACTGTGGAGAATTTAACAAGAACATTATATGTTTTTCATATTTTGGTGTGTTTAGGGAGCTATTTTTTAGGAAAAATAGAGATTCTCTTCAAGGCTGCTCGATTAAATGGACTTTAAATAAATTTTCTTTTTTCTTTTTTTTTTTTCCTTTTTCTCCTGCTCTGTCAGTTCAGTTGCCAGTTGACTTAACCCTTCTGGATGAAAGGTGAAAAGCCTTCAAGAGCAAAGAAAGAGATGTCCAGTTGCCTTGATTCAAACCTTTGAGACCTACCACGACCTGGACGATGGAGAATCTACAGTGGTGCATTTAGGATGTTTTTGGTTGACGTTAGTCTGGCTGTTGCTCTGCGTCAGTCACATGTTTCCCTTCTCTGATTGGTTGAACGGCTATCCAAAGCCGTCCAGAGACAGTCTCTACTGAGGCCTTTGGTGTTTTGTCTCCTGTAAACCGACCCAAATCCAGAGGGAACCAGACTGATTCTGTGTAGAATTGAGATGGCTGACCAGACTGGGCTCGACGTGCTGTCAAACAAACGAGGAGGATTATTTTCACGCAGTCACGCTGCGCTCACACATATACGTAGCGTCAATGTCTCCGTAGACTTTGAATTGGGTTCCGTTGCATCAGTAGCGTTGGCGCCGTCAAAAATTGGGGAATTTTAACTTTCCCCTCTTTAACGCGTGCGCCAGCCAGTCGAGTTGCTGCTACCCAGCCAGAGCCAGCCAGTGATGTCACACATGGAGGCGGGACTAATTCAAAGCACGTGGCTTATTTGTGTAGCAAGCAGGAATGAAATTCGGTTGGTTGTTTTTGCTTTGACGAAGAAGCACAGCAAGCACCACCCTTGGCTACCATCAGTCATGCGTCTCGGCAGATTAAAGTTGTTAACGTCGTGCATTTTCAGGCTTCTTTTCCATTCATTGTAGTTTTGATTCGGGCTTGTTCTCATCAACACACCACAGAAACGAGCAACTGGCTCGTCGCTCGTTGCTGTCGCCGGATCTGGCAGCACGGAAGTGACGCCACCTGTACGATGCCTCGTCTGCTTTCCCGTTACTGTTGGACCATGAACGTGGAGCACCTTGGAAGACCTCCACACAGGAATGTGACCTTTTCCCTGGACCGACCTGACTTTGAAGTGCTGCGGTCTTGAAAGACACTGGACAATGTGCTGCCCTCATCAGCAGGCCCGTGCAGGAAGGGGCGCGCCCGTTGACCCCTGCCACCTCCAGACGAAGGGCTTTGAGGGAACTGTGGAGCCGCCTGTCAGAGGTCCCGCTCCAAGAATGTAGCAGCTGCTTCTGTAAAAGTGGTGGATCATCCTCTGGGGCGAATGGCAGGTTAAAAAAACACAGAAAGAAGGATCAGGGCTCTGAAGGGGAAGAAACCAGCAGAGAAGAAATAAGAAAAAGGGCGGCTCCACCTTCCATACAGTAATCCTGTCTTCAGGGCCAGATTTGTGGTCATGATGGAAGCCAGTCACGCTGCGTGTTTCTGAAGCCTCCCATTTAAAAAAACGCTGCCTCCTGCATTCACATCTGCAGCCCTACAGTTCACCAGTCATCCTGACACATGATGGTTCTGTTGAAATCAGGCTCGTGTCAATTATAAGAAGGAGTTTCATCAAAAAGTATTTAATTAACGCTTGTCGGCTTTCTGGTTACATGAAACATTTGATCCCCCTCACACCTGTTCATGAAGAAGGAAGCCACAGCCAGCAGTCATTTAGCGAAGTCTGACATGAAAGACAGCAGATCAGGTGGAGGATGGAGCTCAAGAGGATTTTCCTGGATTATAATCCATTAAAGTTGTTGGGTTTGTGTTTGGAAGCAGCAAAGGGCTAAAATAACTCACTATATCCCGTCTCACCAGACTTTCCAAGGCTTATTTAGTTTCTGGTAGAGCAATATGACGAGGAGTCAGCCTTGGGTAAGCTCAAATATTCCTACCAGTATAAGAAATTGTAATGGTGGTAAAGCTTGGAGGGGCACCTAAATTCCCGAAGGTCAATATTGTCTATGTGGAAAGCCTGAAATAAAAGTAGTAGTTGCTTTTGTTAACCCATACTGATTCATAGATAGTAGGGGTGGGGGGTGTTTGTTTGTAGTTTTTAATTTCAGTATTTGCAATAATAGTCTAAAAACTGTTAAAAGATTAAACATCTATATTATCGTACCCTTCCCGTAAGTTAAAAACAGCAACGACTCACTTGAACAGGATAAATCAAGCCAGGCTTTTTTCAACTAGCTAGTTCACTACGGAGTCTGATATGGGTCACATTTATGACTCAGACGTGAACAACCACAACCCAGGTACCCAGGTACCCAGGTACCCAGGTGACCCTCAGACTCCCCCTGCTGGCTGCTACTGGAAGAGACATTAAAGCAGCACAAAGGAACTTGAGCAGTTTTTAGCGCAGCAGTTCCATCTGCAGGTACAGAGGTGAAGCTGTTACGAGAACACCTCCCAACATCTCTGGTTCTGTCTCTGCTGCCATCTCATTCTCTCCTCCATCATCACTTCCTTGAGTTTGTCAGTCTCTTCTGTCATGATGTTCCCTAAACATAAACAGCAGCCCAGCGTGTATAGATTTAACATTCTCTGTTAACCGACAGGAGCCCAACAATACAACCTGTGTGATGTTACAAGTTCCTGCAGTGCCAGAAAAAAGTGCTCGTTCCATGCAGAGAAAACCAGACTGTTTCTTTTGTTGTTGTTAGCGTGTTAGCCGCTAATTACGAGCCAAAAATAGCCCTAACCAGCGGTTTCTTTACTACGGTTCAGTTACCAGAGACTGTGAAGGTAACAGAAAGACCACAGATGAGCCTTTGTCTTGTTTTGCTGCAGTGCCTCACTACTTTTTTGGGGTTTTTAAACATATTTTAAACACATTATTTAGGCTCGGGGGGCTCCGGCTCCAGTTCGTGGATTTTGAATTTCGCCGGGGGGCACCGGTCCCCATTAACCCCATAAAATAAGGGATCACTGTAATGTGTAATTGACACTTTAAGTTCAATTAATTCAAACAAAGTCATTAGAACACTCAAAGGATGTCACCAAAATCACTTTGTCCCTTTAAAATCTTTCAGAAAATGATATAAATGTATCTTAAGATGAATATCGATATATATTGTATCGTGAACGATATATATCGTGTATTGTATCTATTCGCTACAGCCTAATGTTGAACCACATCCAAACTCGTTACAGTCCCGTCATTCAGATGCCGATCGGTCTGCTGTGTACCTGAAAATACGTTCCTGAGGTTCCCACCTGTAATCGTTCTTCCTGCTACTTTGTCTCCCGTTAAGCCGTCATTTGAAGCCAGAAACACATTCTGCTCTCTGACTCGGCTGTTAAAGCATCAGCGTTGGTGAGCAGACACACTGCGAAGAAGAAAGGCTGCTCCGTCTGCTGTAGAGAGATATCGTTGCCGCCGCAGTAGGAAATATCGACCTCGCTCGCTGTCGAGTTCAGGCGGATGGATGGAGCGTGTGGAAGCCGTCGCCCGCTGTGTTACCTGCTCTTTGCATCATGCTGTTTTTAGCGGCGGCGCCTTCATGCTGAGACGTGTGCGCGCAGCCTGGCGAGTCGGCTGGAGATGACATTTGTTTCTGTCCGCAGGTATCCGCCTTTCTTTGATGACAATCCATTTGGAATCTATCAGAAGATCCTGTCTGGAAAACTGGAATTCCCGCGGCATCTGGATTTCTATGTGAAGTAAGCTCCAAACACAAGGCACAAAGTCAAAAGATCTGCATGTTTTTTTCAGAATACACGATTCATTTAAGCTAACGTTACGCCCAGTTTGTCTTCTGAACAGTTCCTGAGAGCACAAAGAAACCATGTGGATTATATGTGCAACCCCAGGTCCGAAAGAGGACGCTGTAAAAAATGTCAAAACTTGCAAATCTCATAAACACATATTTCATCCACAATAGAACGCAGGAAATATGACAAATGTTTCAAGACAAAAAGGACCATATTAAGAAAAAATAAACTTTTGAATTTGTTGGCAGAAATATGTCTCATGCTGTGTAGCGCCCCCTCTAGTTTTAGCAACAGTCCACATACATCTGAGGAGACCTATTCCACATATACCACATATACTCCAGTAGGGGGCAGTGGCGCTCTCATTGTCACAGTATTAGCTATATTGTGTCGGGGGTTTTTGCACGGACATGCGCGCACACAGCATGGAGCAGGAGATATGGAGTGAAGAAATCCTCAAGAGACACCACGGAAAATTATTTAACAGGAATGAAAAGAAAGACGGAGATAATGTGACAAATTTTCTTCACTGCCCGACTAGCGAACTCTGGTACGAGGCCCTTTGGCCAGCCAGGAAACACCCCCTTCCCCACCCCATTTTATACTCCAAACTTTTCCGCGGTGGGGGTCTCTCCACCGCACATGCTCAGTTGCTCCCTGCTGCTGCAGAGACGCCTCAGGTGGAGCTGTGCTCGCTAATGACACACCTGACTGACCCCAAAAAAACACTCACACCAGACATCAGACCAGCTGGAGGCGCAGATTACAGGCTGGGAGGCGGGCGCTAAGTGTGCATGCATATGTGTTTAATTGTGTGTGTGCAGACTCTCTGGAGTGGTCACACACACACACACACACACAGCGCTTCCCCTCATAATCCAGTAAACTCAGGGCGTCCCACTGTGGAGCAATATGTCTTCCAGCTAGATGAAATATTCAGTTTTATTTAAATATTTTCACCACTTCGTCACACTTGGAGCTCCACGTCCGACGCACTGAGGGTTGTAGTTGTAGAGAGGAGGACATCTGAGTTTTGTAGAAAATTTAATTCTCACATTAAAAGCTTGAACAGACGGAAATCACGGTGGATTAAAAAAAAAAAAAAAAGAGATGGACTGCAGTTCTGAGTAAAGCCTCCTCTCTGAAATCCACCTGAACGTTTTCCCCCACCAGTTTAAAATAGTTTTCTGTGACATACGACTCCAAGGCCTGCCGTAAACGCACGGAGAATCCGGAGGAAAACGGAGAAACCGCTGACGCGACGGCGTCCGGCCGCCGTATTTACGAGCCCGCCAGCAGCTCATCAGATGCCTTCGTCGCATCACACATCGTTCTCAGTCATCGCCCCGCCGTTTTTCAGACTTTTGTGAAATATGACACGGACGTCTGCATCACGTCGTCTCAGAAAGTTCTGCTCCGGAAGAAAAACAAAAAAAAAAACCGCACACACACACACTTTCTTCAATTAAAAGATTGTTGAAAGGACACGACCCAGTTGGCCGCCCTCCGCCAACCTCTTGCGAGCTGTCACGCTACCTGCAGTGAGGACGCATTTGTCATTCTGACAGTGCGAGGAGGACATCGTGACAGTCCTCCCTCCTGCGCGTGAAGGGGAGCGCTCCTCAGGGATGAACTGTGCAGCTGTACATCCACTCACTTCCTTTTTTTTTTCTCTTTTCCCCTCCCTCCAGAGACCTCATCAAGAAATTCCTGGTCATTGACCGAGCCAGACGGCTAGGCAACATGAAGGTGAGTCGGTGAGACGTCAGGTCTCCCTGATCCACACGGCAGCCCTCCATATTTCACAGCTCAGACAGGCAGCTTGACGTCAGCAGTCTGGGGACCGGAACCGTACGGGGAATGGGCCCCCGCCACATGCTTCCCATTAGCACAGCTGTACATAAGGCTTGTTAAGTCTTTTTCGTTTTTCACTTCCACAGAGTTTTGTCTCAATTTGAATGTTGTCAGCGTTGCTATTAAACAAACCCGTTAAACGTTCACAGTGCCGGAGGAAAAAAGCAAATAAACCCACGGACTAATCGCTCCAAAGAAAGCTAATTAGAGTCCGGTTTATGAAATGAGTTAAACTGCTTTCTTTGATAAAAGACGCTCAAGCATTTAAAGCAGTGCTTCTTAACCTGGGTTCAGTGGAACCCCGGGGGTTCGGTGAGTCAGTCTCAGGGGTTCGGCGGAGGTCAAGACGCACCTGACTCGTATGATTCATGATGACACGCCCCGTTTGGCCATCTCTGGCTACAGGGGATCACTAACTATGTCGAGGTAAAAAAAACGAAAGTGGTCGGATAAAGCAGGTTTAGAAAATGAATGATAAATACAATAAATAATAAGTAAGGTATGTCATTCATGCAGTTCATGCATTGTACTAGTTTTGTTCTTGTTAATGCACGGTTTATTTTGTGCACCAGTAAAACATATACCTATGTCTTGAATTTGAAAAAAAGAATTGTATTTTACAAGAATGAACGGTTCGGTTAATGTGCATATGAACCTGGTGGTGTTCAGTACCTCCAAAAGGTTAAGAACCACTGATTTAAAATTTACTGTTCATAAGTGGCCATGGCTGATGTGCACCTACACGAAAAGGAGATTCAAGACAACAGTAGCTGATCTGCATCAGGCAGAGTATCAGAGTATCGATATTCTAAGCTTCTTTCAAAACCCCCGTGTCCCACCTTTAAAAGCTTGAAAGCAACAATTTGCACTGTTTAAATAAATGAAACTTTGCAAGCTGCCTGTCAGCTATATAATGTGTATTTGATGCTTTCAGTTCAATTAATTCAAACTAAGTCACTGGAACACTCACAAGATGTCACCAAAATCACTTTGTCCCTTGAAAATCTTTCAGAAAATGATATAAATGCATCTTAAGATAAATATCGATATATATCGTATCGCGAGCCAAATTAGTGTTAGTTAGTGTATTGCTACAGCCCTACTGGAGAGAGATCCTAAATCATCTCTAAGTGTTCAGGCATCAGTCCACAGTTAGATAACATATCTAGAGACGGAGACGTCAAAGACATAACGTAGACTCCTCAATGAGGTAAAGAAGAACCTACGAGAAACAGCTCAAGCCTTGAAGACATCACTGGTAAACTGGTAAACATCTCTGTTGGTGAGCCTCCCAAAAAGCATTGGACAGGCCACGCCGCGGAGGAAGCTGCTGCTCTACAAACAAAACATGTTTACCTGAAGTTTGCCAAACAGCATCTAGAAGTAGAACCTGAGTTATCTGAGATGGTCCAGAACATCCAAGCATCGTAACAGTGGTGCAGTACGGTGGAGGGAGCATCATGGTTTGGGCTTGCTTTGCCGTCTCCAGGCTTGGACACTTGTTAACACCAAGTTAACCAAAATCTCCTTCAGTTAATATCAGGGTGGCTGTCCATCAGCTGGAGCTCGGTAAAAGCTTGGTGACGCAGCAGGACAATGACCAGAAACATGGAAGATAATCCACCTCCTGGAGAGGCCCAGTAAGAATCCAGACCTTAAACCCATAGAGATGCTGTGGAATGAGCTAAAGCAGTGGTGCGCAAACTGTGGAGTGCTCTCTGGTGGTACGCGGGGGAACGTCATGACTTGTCAATGCATGTCAATGCATTATAAATACAACGTTTCAAATGAAATTCAGGTAACAATAAATAACCACAATGAGGAATTAACATCTCTCCTGTGTGTTTAAAGCTAACTGAGAAGGCATATATGGCTATATTTTAAAATTGGTCATCATGGTGGTACTCGGAGAGCTCAATAGTTTCTCAGGTGGTACGCAGCATTAAAAGTTTGAGAACTATTGAGCTAAAGAAAGCGCTTTACACCAGACAGCCTACAAATGAAGCGGTTCTGGACGGAGAAGAAGTCCAAATCTCTCCTGAGCTGCGTCCAGCTCTGATCCAGAGATACTGGAGGAGCTTCTTCAGGTCACTGCTGCCAAAAGAAGGTTCACTTACTTTTCTTCCATATTGGTGAACATGAACTGGGTGAGCTTAAGACATCATGGCAGGTTATTGCAGAAAATCGATGAATGATAAACTCGAGAGGTTCACACACTTCCTTACAAGTCACAACGTGTCATTTTAACGCCCTTCAGAGAAAAGAAACAACAGTCTCTCACAGTCGTTGGGAGGGGGGGTGGGGGAGGACTGTCTGCCTGCATCAGCTGGGAGGATGTAGCCGTTGGGCGTGAAAAGTGAGAGCACACAGTCGACAGAGATTATAGGAAGGAACTCAAACTGAAAAGTGCAAAGAGCATTCAGAGGAATCCTGGAAAAGGAAGATTCTGTTTGCACACAAAGCTTGAAACCAGCAGCATCAGCAGCAGCTGGAGGCTCTGGACGCTCTGGACGCTCCCTCCCGGTTCTCACACTCAAAGCTTGTTACATGCTAATAAACACGTCCCCGCGCTTTTCACTTCTGGACTTGAACACCAGGAACCGCTGTGATTAGCTTCCTGCTTCCTCTAAATACCAGAGCCGTTAATAAGCTTCCACAAAGACGGCTTCGTTAAAAACAGTGTGAATCTCACAGAGGCAGCTTCAAACAGTCGTTTCCTTCCTCCCGTGAGCTTGGACCTAGTTTCACCATAAACTGACATTTCATGAACTGAAAGCTCTTGTGATTAGTGAATGAACGAAACGAAGCAACGCCACCGAAAACCACAGGGGCAGTATAGAGTCAGTTGTTGAACTAGACACAGGAAAAATGACAATAAAGAAATTTATTTAAGAACTGGGCTGAGTGTGTTACCACAGTAATATAAATACCTGCTTCGAGAACAAAAGGCACAGTTGCAGTGGTTGAGGCGGGAAAAAGTGTGTTTACGGTGGCGGTTTCCTGGGAGCGTCCCTGCGAGGATTCCCATTCAAGCTGGAGGACTGGAGCGTTTCAGTTTAGGTTCGTGAAAGGAGTTGCTCGGTAGCAAATACTCGACCGAGCCCCGAGAACAGCTCCACTAATCCCAGACAAGATGATATTGATTTGAGTCTGCCAGCATTCATCTGGAGAGCAATCGCGGGCGCTCATATTGATGCGCCGAGGTTGAACGGCGCCGCCAGAACAATAACAGACTTTCATCATCTTTAATTAGAATCAGCTAATTTACTGAAGCAATCTAAAAAGCATTTATAAGTTTACTCTATTAATAATCATTTCAAAAATGGTCCTCTGGTAAATTCAAGGCAATTAATTGAGTTTTCCAGATTAAATGATGAAGTCGCTATTGAGTTTTAGAGTGAAAAAGTTCTTTCATTTGCTGGCTTTTCCATCATAAATCAGCAGACAATTAATTTATATGATGACTTTAAAGTAGTATACGACATACAGTGATTAATTGGAACTTAATATTGACCTTGATTTGCTCCAAAGGGTTATTTTTATTAGTTTTAATGGGATAATTATAGATTTATTTATTAGGGTATTGGCACGAAATGACAAATGGACTTGAGGTAAGCTAATATGACCCACAAGAAAGTTTGGAAGTGGTTCATAAATTTAACAGACTAATGCAGGGATATTTAAAATGTTGGGAGAGGGCTCTGGTATCATCTAACCGTCTCTCTACATGGCTCTGGCTGCTGTGTGTTCAAATCCAAACTGCTGGGATCAACACCTGATAGTAATCAAGATTGTTTTTATCCAGACGACCACAAGCATTAAAGGAAGCTTATTCTGCCCTCTATTTTCAGCAGTTTGCACAATTTCCTGAGGTCTTAATGAAATGTCTGAGACTCTAAATACCACAGAGATACAGTACAACAGCTCCCTTTTCCATCCATCTTTACATCTCTGTACATAGACTGTATATAAAGAACTGGAAAAACCCTCCGTGACATCACCCATAGGCTTTCTGATCGGTGCTTTTGGAGCCTCCTTTTCATTTCACAGCGCCATGTTGGTTTGAACTTGCACCGCCCAAGTTTACCTATTTTAGCTTGACTGACTGAGCTAATGCTAACCTATGATGCTAACAAAATGTTCCCTCTCATTAGTTTTAATCCAGTCTGACCAAACAGTGACTACTGAAACAACATCTGAAAAAAGTGCTGCCAGACCTGAAACGAGGATTATCAAAGCTCTGCCAGGACTAGCACTTGCTTGGTTGATCACCATCGGTGCACCACTGGTGGGCCGAGGCCAGTTGTGGTCACCTGGGTGACTGAGTTAGACTGGCTGGCAGTCTGGTTAGTCAACTTGGAAGGGTCCTGAAATGATCAGAGGCAAACATTGGAGCTAGCTGATGAACTGGAGGCGGCCTAGCTGGTGTCCTCTAGCTAGCTACCTTCAACCAGGAGCGAAGACCTCTGCTTTGCTAAGCTTTGCTCCTGAACCTTCCAGGCCAGGTTTAGGCTTCTACGCAGAAGCATAAATCTGTCTTTATGGCTGATTTTATGAACTGCAAATTTCTTCACATCCTGGTTTTAATCAAACCAGCATGCTAGGTTTAGCTCCTTGTTCATGGCAGCTAGTTTACATACATGAGCCATGCCTCATGAAACAGGTGTTCCAGCTTTGTGCTATCTGCTTCTGAGGTGCAGCAAAGACAGCATGATGTGACAGTGGGTGGAGGTAAAGATGGACAGCAGTATAATTCTACTTTAATTTGGGTCTATGAGGTCACAACATCCTGCAAACTGAACCACTGGCTGTTTGAGAAATGTTCAGATCTACAACCAGTCTAGAGTCACAGGGTTGTGTTATGTCAAAAGTTTTTTATTTGGTGGTGACTTCAAACTTCCAAATGATAGCCTCTCAAACTCATACAAAAATATATTTTTTCATTATAAGACGGTTCACCGATTCTAAGTTAGGTACTCAGAGCGACCCTGGAAAACTTCTGCATGGGTGGGTGATGGTGTTGACTGGCTGACTGGGTACACTGAGCAGGAGATGATTTCATTTAGCTGCATAATGAACACCTGGCCAACAGGTCGTCTCTTCACATCAGCACCACAGTTGTGTTCTATACAAACGACTAACAGAAACGAATCAATCACCTTTAGCACCACCGTTATTTATCTCATCATTTTAGTCAGTTTTTCTCTCTTTTATTTCTTCGTTTTTGCCAATATCTTCCTCTTTCTTTTTTTTGTTTGACAAACAGAAAAAACGGCGCACTACTGCCACCAGGTGGTTTGGAACAGTAGTTTACATGCAGCCGACTCTGTAACCGTAAGTGGAGACGCATCGTTTGAAAGGACTGAGGAGATCTGGCCTGTTACAGTTCCAGCCTCCTAGTTTTACCCCAGAACCCTCTAGACCAGTGATTCCCAAAGTGTGGGCCGCGGCCCCCTGGTGGGCCGTCATGGTACTGCAGGTGGGCCGTGAGAAGTCATTAAAATTAAACAAATATGTTTTAAATCCTCGATCTTTTTAAAATATGTTTTTAATTTCTGTAAAATATTAATGACATGATTTAAAAACATTAAGAATTAACTAAACAAACCAGTTAAGTGTTATTCTACCTTCATCTTAACTTAATATGACAAGTGTCACCTTATTTGTTGATCCCTTACATTAATATCATACCATGGTTCCTTGTCCTGTATGTTGATCACAGTTGTGATTAATGGTTTTGGTGGGCCGCGGAGATTTTTTGCATTTCAAATTGGGCCTTGGTATTCTGAAGTTTGGGAACGGCTGCTCTTGAGGAAACTCATCTGATGTAAACACATGGTTAAATAGGGATCTGTTGTACTGGAACTCTGTGGTATTTTGAACAAAGCCTGCCAGACATTTCATGCAGGTCTCAGGAAATTGATTTAAGGAATCATTTAGGAATCAGAATGTGCTCTTGTAGTAAAGAAGTTCTTATAAATTAAGACATTATATAGGAAAGTTCTAGAGCACATTTAAAATTATTTTATTTAAGTTGAGAAACAGGTCCTGAAAGAAATTACTTTGACATTTAGAAATGGCCATGAGATGGATTTTTGAAATTATTATTATTATTATTTCATGATGCTGGAATATGATGGACGTACAGAAATTTGCACTTTGTGAAAATTCTGTGTCGTGAAATTAATTTGGTACCCGTCCCATTCACAGCCAAAGTGATGTGTTTGTCACTTGGCAACAACTGTGATGATGACATCACAGGGGCTCGCCCTCAGTATTCAGCATAAATGGAAACTCCGAGCCAACATCTGGGGTGCAGAGGTGCTCCTTCACAGTCACATACTCAGGATAATAAGCACTCCTACCTCTCCTCTGTCAGGTTTTTTGAACTCGTTTGTCCACATTTATTGTCTGAAACCCATCTAGAGAGGTGCTGGAGTACTCGTCATTACAAATGAGCACCAGAATTACCAGCATCCAAACCACTGTGGAAAAAAATGTCTCAAAGATATTAATTTAAATGGATAAATTCTCAGTTAAAAAAAAAACAGTCAAGCTGTGCTCATTCGAAGATGAGCTCTCAGTAAAGCTTTTCATTTTGCTTTTTGTTTCAGAATGGAGCTGAAGACGTGAAGAAACACCGATGGTTCAAGACGGTTGACTGGGATGCGGTTCCTCTGAGGAAGCTGAAGGTGAGTCTGTTTCCCCCACTGAAGCATCTTTGTTTGCTTGGAAAAAACCAGATCAGTCCAGCTCACGTGTTGGAGGTGAATAATCAGTCACGTTGGACGATAATATGTGTTGATATTTCAGCGAAAATGTTCCAGGAATGAAAGAGAAATCAGCTCAGTGAAAGTGAGTTTGTGAGCAGATCACCCACAGTTTTCCAGCGCTGCTACCCAGTTTCCAGTCCAGCATGTGGGTTTTATTGAGCTGCTGAAGGTCAAAACAGGAATAAAAATGATGAAATGTGTTCTTGAGCTGTTGGATAACAAGTTTGAGTGAGCTGGAATGTTGCCAAAATCCAAATAACGGTCTTAGCAACGCATTTCTGAGGTTCAGGCTTTCTCTCCATTTATTTTCATCTTTATAAAAAATGTTAGATTTTTTTTTATACAGTGATAGAAGTTCTGCCTGAAATATTACTTATTACATTTTGTTTATCCTTATTCACTCTTATTCTTATTCTCAGGAGATTTAAGTCAGTTATTTTGACAGAAAAGTAGTAAAAAACCTTCAACTGACCACTGAAGACTTCAATTCTTCATGTTCCTGTACTGAAGCATCTTAACCAGCTGATTTACATACATGTAGTTTTTTTTTTTATTCCTTATTCTTCTGAGTGTTCACATGTATCATGGCACTGTAGCTAGATTTGGGGGGGAGGGGAAATTGTGGGTAAGGGGGTAAAATGTCAGCTAAAATTGACTTAATAGACCTGCAAACTTTTCTCTGTAGGAGTAAAATTCTGAGAATTTTGAGAATAAGAATTTCTGAGACTAAAGTCACAAATAAGCAAATTCATGAAGTCAAAAGTTCTGGATTAATAAATTTGCAAATTTGTCAGATAAAAGTAGGGATGCACGCTAACTGATAACTTTCAGCTAAAGGCCTGATACCGATACCGGTAACCGATAACACACACATATACCTAAGATCATTACATCAATACTATGAACAAAATCAAAAATAGTTTTGACTTTTTAAATGCACAGATATTTATTTTTTCCAATGAAAAACTATTGGCAAAACATTTTCTTAAAGCTATCAAACAAACCTATTTGATATCTCACATCAACTTAAATAAGGTTCATTACTGACTG
>JAGFBZ010002070.1:365000-375000 GCA_018398805.1 Hirundichthys speculiger
TGATGCTGACATCTGTTATAAACTACTGCTGGAAAGTAGTCCGATTCAAAGTATTCGTGGAAGACATAAAAGCGACACACAGCATCCACAGTTTATTGTAAATGGCATGCATAGAGGTTAGATTAGTGTGTATTCCCATCATACTCTGTCTTGGACCTGTGTGTCTTTTATACACTATATGTAGATTTAACAAAAAGAACAAAAAAAAAAGTGCATGCTTCACAGTGTTGGAAATCTGTGTTTCATATCCAAACCTATTACATCTGAGCCACGACAACCGCACACGCTAAGTCGTTTTTAAAACCCCATACTATGCAGTCGGCTGTATATACTGCTTACTGTTGATGTTGTGGCCCATTGCATTGTGGGATGCAGCAGTGTTTCCCACTCCTGGTCCTCAGAACCTGCTACCGACCTTGGCCCAGGTTGAAGGGTGAACAGGAAGTAATAGGAAGTACTCGCTTCAGCTCAGACATGACTCCCTTTGGGTGTCATTGGATAGTGTTTCAGTTGTTCACCTTGGAAGGGTTGATACTTTTGGTAATAATCTGTACTTTTGGTCCCGACCTAAGCAGAAAATGATGTGTTTGGTTTCGTTTGCCAGTAGAAAGGTCTTGTTCATTTGACATTTATGTTGGCCTTTCGATGTCAAATGGACCAAAAGACACAACAGAAATGTCGAGAAGGTCTCAACCTAATAAAGCTATCAAAGTACCGTGATGCGTAAGATGGCAGCACTCGCAGGACTTTGTAGATCTGTGCCTTTCCTGTCTTTCCTGCGCTACTAACTTCCTCCAGTTATTCCAGGCAGAGTAGACGGGATCACCACCTGTTTGGCCATCAGTGTTGATCTTTTTTACTAGTTGAAACGACTGGAACATCGCCTGGAATTTCTTCTGAGGTTCAGTACGTTGACATTCTTCCCCGTTTTGTCCTCACTGTCACGCTAAATCAGTGCCTTCTTCTCTGCACGAGACCTTTCGGCCACTTTACCCACGTCAGCTACGAAGGGATAGATGTGTAGCTTCTTTGCTTTGAATTACACTCTGCAGCATCGCAGCAGTACAACATGTTTGTTTGAGGGTAGAAAATAACGTAAAATAAATGATCCGTATCGCTTCTTTTTGCTTGTTGCTGCCTTTACCAGAAGTGGCCATGTCTGCAAAAAGCCCCAGATGCAACACGTTACGACTGGTGCTGCCACCTAGCGGAAAATTGCAGTATTCCAGTAGCCTCCATTCACCGAACCTCGGAAACAATGTTGGCTGGCAAATTTGTTCTTGGTGGTGTCTTTACAGCTGAAATAGTGAATGAAATTTCAGTCACGTCATATGTTGTGACATTCATTCTGTTTTCTTGGCCTGGTCCTTTTGGACATAATCCAAGGGTCATGAAAAGGTGCTTCGCCAAGTAACAACAGGGAAACTGCTCGAGTTTAGTCAAACCAAAGGATGCCAACCATGAACACACCCTAAAACATACAGGACACTGGGTTCCAGGGACCAGGACTGGGAAACACTGGGACACTGTACCTGAGGGAGACTGTTCATACATGACTGTACATACCAGTACATACCAGTATGTGGTTTTGAAAACAGCCTTCAGCCTTCTCAGCGTGAGAAACTCAGGTGTACCGAACAACATCAACGATGGCTGAGTTCCTTTTCGTTGCCAGTAGACCTCAACAATGAACCAGTACGTCCACCAGCAGGACTGCAGCTGACACCAACACACCTGTGCACTTCCTGCTGAGGAAGACGACTGTTCCCACTCTGGGCTGTGTTTTATCGGTGCACTCATCTTTTTTTATACCTAGGTCATATCAGTGCTTTTTCTTATACAGTAACTCCCTTGATGATGGAACTGTAAGTAAAGATGTGTTTGTGAAAACTGGAAAAGGTGTGAAGGAAACATGTTGTCTTTTCTCTTCTCCTCTTGTCCTGCCTGGTCTTTTCCTTTATTCATCTCAGCAACGACAGATGATGTATTTTAAAACACTTCAAACACACTGTTTCCTAGTGTGACATCCTGGGAAAATCAAAAGAAATCATTCATTTTGCAAATAGAAATAACTGTTATTCTAACTGACCTGAACCAGGAAAAGTTTAGTCTGATTTATGACGGTGAGAAATAAAAAGGTTGTGTCTTTTTATGAAGTGTATGTAAACTTACGGTTTCGACTGTAGGTGTGTGTTAACACAACGCCAAAAGGCACTGACGTAAGAAGCGGTTTTGAGGGGAAAATGTTGCTACACATCAATTTGGGAAGGGATATAAAACCATTTCCAGACAATTTGGATTTCAGTGCTCCACACCGAGAAAGATCATTAACAAGTGGGCAACAGTGACGAGTTGTGAATTTTCCCAGGAGTGGCTGTCCCAGTAAATTCACCAGTGCTCAGAGAAATAAAAAATAACATATTAAATACATAATAGGAAAACAATCTGATCATACATCTTTGCTCCCTGCTGTTTTTTTTTTCTTTACAAAAATGAAACCAAAGAGGGGGGGCTACGTGGGAAACACTAAGTACCCTCTTCCTGCTTCCATAGAATTTCAGAGGGTAAATTTCCACCAGGTGCTGCTAATCCAATATGAGGAAATTTAAACATGGGGGTCAGTGAACTTGCTCTTGGACTCACCCCTAGTGGCCATTCGATGAACTGCAATTTTCCCTCTTTCTGGCTTCAGCCTTAATTCACAAAGACTGCACAGTGAGGAAGCTGTGATGGGACACAAGTTTGGAAGTTTTCAAAAAGTAGCTAATCATCTTTGTTTTGTTTGGTTTGTTTTTAGTCCCAAGTTTTAAAGCCAAAGCTCTCCAGAGCTGCATGAAATTAAGGAGGCCACCGCAGTGACTAAGAAGACGCAGCGGCTCCTGGGAATCGTTGTGGCCGCAGGATGAATCTGCAGGTGGTCGACGGGAAACGATGAGTCACCGCGAGCCTCCATTCATCACTGCTGAGTCTCTGCAGCAGAAACCTGCAGTTCCTCTCTCGCACATGCGGAGCCGCCAACGCGCACCCAGGCTTATCTGCTGCTCAGGTGGTTGACATTAAAGCACGCTTGGTGATAATTGAGCTTCATGACAGAAACGACGTGCTGCTGCTTCTTTCGACCTGATTCAGGATTGAGGTCATTGCAGCGAGCTTTAATCTCCCCATCTGCAGGAGTGCTGTTGATGTCCTGAGCCCCGTCTGTCGTGCAGGGCTATTATGTTTACAGTGGAAAAGTGAGTCATTCTTGTGTGTGGCCTCTAACAGCCGGCTGATGAACACCTTGTGGACTGTTTAAAGTGGTGAAGTGGCCTCAGAGGCTGTGGGAACGCTGGCTGATGGTTTCCAAAAGAGCCACAATGACAGGAAATGCTGATGATCACAAGGTAAGAATGTGTGTAGAATCACTGGGATGTGATGTATGAAACACAACATACAACCCCTGTTTCAGATAAGTGGAGACAACACAGAAACACGCTGTGATTTTTACTTTTGCTTTGACTGTTATGTCTTTGCAGACAGTATAAACCACGACAGATCATCTTATCTGATGATGTACATCTAAATTTCTATTTTAGACGTCTCAACACCACAAGACAGTTGGTACCATGGTGTTTCTACACAAACTGACATTAAGAGCCCATTTCTGGTCAGAACGAACCTGTTCTCATTCATTCTGATTTAAAAATGTATCTTCTGAAAGTAAAAGACACTGATCGTACACTTCCTGCTAGCTGCAACCTGCAAATTGCGGGTTTAGGAACCTCCGCTAACCGCTAATGCAATCTTCCGTTCTCTAAAGCCGCTACCCGTTATGCCGACTCCCTTACTCACTTTGTAGGTGTGGCAATGGGCGTGTCTTCTGCCCTTTCAGCAAAACTCGGTATCTTGAGGGTAGCGGAGACCATCCGCTACTCGGATCCGCATATTGGCACGTACAAGAGCACGTCCAAATGGCATCAATGATCCACCTGGTCACATGTGGACGTGCACATAACGGCTCTACCTCTCGAATTAACTCTTGTATAAAAACCGTGATTTGGCCTCAGTTGAACTCCTGAGAAAATGGCAGAGATCGTCTTAAATGGCTTGCTCTCCAGTTAAACCATAGACGACCAAAGCGAGTTTACTGGGAGCGCACCGACTATCTGGGACTTTCAGGTAGCTGATAGGAATTGTCTGTGTAAAAATATTTATATGTATATATCAGTGCAGAGGAAGAGGAGGAAGCTCTACAGCAGAGTCCCAGACGAGCTGCACATGAGAGCTGATCTGAACTGGATAAAAAGACGCTCCATAGCGGTTTGCGGGTAGCGCAACCTGCTCTTAAAGGCAATGGCTACTGACGCACTGATTGGTTTAACAGGTGGAACTCCCTAACCACTCCTATGTGTAATATAGCAGTTAGCCCAGGTGGGATAGGGGGTTTAGGGAGGTGGAAGATTGCATTCTTTGCGGGGGAACGCCCCTCCCGCTACCCGCTATAGCTAAATAGCGGCTTTAGGAGATCTGGCGGTAGATCGGGCCCTTGGAGTCTTAGAACCTGAAATTCTTCATCACTTTGCTGATTTTCTGTGTCTCAAGGTTGACTTACTTATCTCCTTGTTTGGTGTCAAAGCCCGACAGCTACGCTAGGATATGCTACCGAAACCTGAACTTTTTGTCCATAAATCCCAATTTTTTGCCATAAAATGGATCATTTTTGTTGTTTGAAAATTATTTTTTTTATTGTAAAATCGAGATTTCATCCAAAAATCAAGCATTTCTTTTTTTTTTTGTGAAATTGCGAATTTTGGAAGATAGCAACATTTTCTCGACTTTTGCAACAAATTTTCCTTAAAATCACAGATTTCACAAAAATGCTGCCTTTTAACTAAATGTTGCAACATTGTTGTAAATTTTGCAAAATTTTTAACTTTTTTTCCCGAAATCATGAATTTTTGACAAAAATTAACTTTTTGTTGTCAATGTGACTTTTGTGGAATTGCAGTTTTTCATGTAAAAACAACACATTTTTGTTTTTAAAAAAGTAATGTTTGCATAATTGTGACGTTTTGATATAAAACCTGCCACTTTTCATCCTGGAACAGCAGCTCGGTGGTCTCCTGGTCTCACTTCACCTCAGTTATTCTAGTTTTTGATATAAATACTGAATCAAATGTGCATTTGTTTCTGAAGAGGGATTTTGAAGCCTCTTGTTCCTCACAGTCTGAGGCACCAGGATGAGCGTGGCTGAGGAGTCAGCTGGACCACGACCACCTTAGTTCATCTCAGTTAGCCTTTTTAGCTCGGCTAGCTTAGTTTATGTTGACTGCAGGTCCCAGTGGATCTCCGCTCGGAAGGGTCCTTAAAATGATTTTTTGTGGCTCCTGGCTCCTCGTGACCAACGCTGGAGAGCTACGAAGCTGCTGGTGAACATCTGCAGTGGGACCTTCTGTTTCAGATGTCGTTAAGTTGGTAATATGAGTATCAATAATGATGACAGCTAGCTATTTATGTTTGACATGAATCAAAAGACCAAGTGCAAACATGTTTAATTCTGGTGCAAAGTTGTACATTTTAACATGGAGGTCAGTGGAGAGTTGCTAACCAGCCCCTACTGATCAGTCAAGGAACTACAACTTTTCTTGCTTTAACCTGGAAGTTCAGATGTTGCCTCTTGGCCCAGAAGGAGGAGTTGGTTACAGCACACTTCACTGTGTCCTCTGACAGTAGCTCACACATGGACTCTCTCATCATATACTGCCCCCATCTGGTCTGGAGTGGTTTGGTTACACAGGATGTCTTTAAGACATGTTTACTGGAAGAATGGGATAAAATAAAGCCTGAAACTCCTCACTCTCCATCCCAGAATGTCTTTTCATTTTTGTGACATCCTAATTTCTAATGTTGCTTATAGTAATGGCATCATTACATGGTCAAAAATGTACTGTACCAACATTCATTTTATGTTTTTCAAGGCAGAAATGGAGATGACAAGAAGAAATTTTCCCCAATGTCCAAATCTTTCCTTAACAGGGATGCACTTTGTTTTTCCACTGAGAATAACTTTGAAGTCAGCCTATCAAACAACTAGTTATTAATTTAACACAAACTGATGAGCGGAGGAAAAACACCAAACGGGCCGACATCAGCGTGTCTACCCCCCCGACTCTGAGCTGACGAGACCCCACCCGGTCAAACGACAGGGCACGCTTCTTTCCCCGCCCAGCCACATCGCTGTAATGACAGGTCAGTCGTCCCGTGTTGTTGACAGCAGTCACCTGGGAGTTCTGTCATCTGTGAAAGGCCATGAATGCACCACACCCCTGCGGGACAACACACGGCGCCTGAACACGCCTGCCAGCCCCCCCCCCAATACAACCAGCACCCACCTGGGCTGAAGCCCACCTGACTGCTGTCATCAAAGTCTGGATGCAGCTCAAACACCCATCTCATGAGATTAAGAAAGTTCATGACAAGGATCATAAATTTCATTTTTTTTTTTCAAATACTCCTAAAGTAACAGATCCACCATCAATTATGGTCAACGAACCTCGCGGCCTGATGCGTTCATCCATGTGTGACCGGAGCAGAAAATGAACGATATTCATTGCGCACATAATTATAACAAAAATGGCAGCAACGCATCTCAAAAATAGTTGGAACGAGGTGATGTTTACCGCCGTGAAGCACTCTGTGTTCTTTTAACGAGCATTTCAGAGAGGCTTCTTTTATATCCTCTCGTGTTTCTGACCTGTTACCAATTAACCTAATTACTTGTCAAATGCTCCTCCATTTGTTTTTGATTTGCACCAGTTATTTTTCCAGCCTTTCGTTGCCTCGTTTCCAACTTTTTTTGAGATGTGTTGCTGCCATCAAGGTCAAAATGAGCTGATATTTTTTTCATGAAATGGTCTCAGTTTCAACATACATTCTTTATGGAACAAAAGGAACAAAATATGGGTTTATGAGATCTGCAGATTTTACACACCATCCCAACTTTTTTGAAATCATTGATATACAACCAATTAGAGAAACGAATCATGTGACAAAGACAGAACAGTTAGACTGGTGTGAAGACGATAAGGCCGTACCCGCGGTTCTGTGGCCATCTTTTTTGGTTTTATAAAGGGACTCTTGGATCCTCGTTTATTGTCAAGGTTCACAAGTTGAGGACCCAAAAGCAGGAGATCAGGACAAACAATCAAACTAAATTTCAACAGAAAGCACAGCCAGGCTGGACATTTTTTTTAAGTAGCCAAAAATCCAAACTGGCAGAGAGCAAAAACACGTAGAGCAACGCGGAACGAAGAGGACATGAACGTAAAGAAAGGCAACATTTACAGAAAGATGTGCTACCAGTTTGACCCTGATGGCTTTTACATACTGGACCCAACAAAACTCCACATACACAAAACCAGTCAAGCCAAAACTACAGGAAAAATGTTGTTTATTTGGTAGAACTTCCTCCTGAACGACTTTTAATTTGCTCGTAACCTGACCTGGATGAATGCGGCTCAAGCGCATCAACTGTTTCAGTCATTCTAAAATCAAACAGTGATGTGGCGCCTGATTTCATCTCCTGTTAGAAGACTCAGAATTTCTGTCTTCCCAATTCAACAAAAATAAATCAATAAAAAGTTATTTAGGGTGATTGAAGTAAAATACGTCCAGAAATGTGTCTGCTCTGTTTTCTTCCACGTCCCCGTGATGGTGTAGCGTTCATAAGATGTGACCAGAACGTTGTTAGAGTCGGTCACAAGATGGAGTCGCCCCTTTTTATCTCCCCCAGGAGCTGGATTTAGGGGTTATTTTGACTGTCCTGGAAGGTGGAAGCGACACACACACCTCATACATGAAATCTCTTAAAATACCTGCTATCAAAAAAAAACCAAGGGCCCGATCTTCCGCCAGATCTCCTAATGTCACTATTAAGGGATAGCGGGTAGCGGGAGAGGCGTTCCCCCGCAAAGAACGCAATCTTCCACCTTGCTAAACCCGCTAACCTGCACCTGCGCTACCTGCTACATTATGCATAGGAGTGGTTAGGGCGTTCCACCTGTTAAACCAATCAGTGCGTCAGTAGCCATTGCCTTTAAGAGCAGGTTGCCCTACCTGCAAACCGCTACCCACAAACCACTACCCACAACCCTAAACTCATGATCGCAAGATACTGAGTTTGCAGAAAGGGCAAAAGACACGCCCATTGCCACACCTACAAAGTGAGTAAGGGAGTGGGCATAACAGGTAGCGGCTTTAGCAAGTAGAAGATTGCATTAGCGATTAGTGGTGGTGCCTTAACCCGCAATTTGCGGGTAGCAGCTAGTGTTAACGGGTAAGGGGAAGTGTACCATCGGGGCCAGAGTCTGCATTCATGAACACCAAGTAAAACTTGCATTTGTTCAAAAAAACAATTGTTACGGAATTCCAGTCGGAGCGATGCGACCACTGAGGAATATCACGTGTAAGGAGGCGGGACTCACTCATCCGGGGCTTTGCAGACGCGTATTTCTCTTCTGTGGCTTCCTGCAGTTATTCCAAGCAAAGCAGACAGGATCGCCTCTTGTCTTGCAGTCAGTGCTGATCTTTTCTTTGCTAAATCGACGGGAACATCGCCTGGAATTTCTAGTGAGGTTCAACATTCCTCCCTGTTCTGCCCTGAACCTCAGGCTAAATCTGCACCTTCTGAGTTAGCAGGAGTCCACACGGACACTTCAAAACTGGAAGTTTATATGACAAGTTGTACATAAATTAAAAATTATGTAAATCAAATTCATGTATTTTTTTAAGGTCATGTATAAAACATTTAATTTGAACTTTAATCACGAATACGAAGATACAAGAGGGAAATCACTTTGGTAGCTATGTCACAGAGTCACAGGTGTCATCTGTGGAACAGAGGGTTCCTCAAACTGCAACTGAATCAGCTGAACTCCGAGACTGTTTTGAAGATTGAGGCTGGTGAGGTTCAGCCGACTTTCTGAGTTGGAATTCCACTCTTAGTTGATATTCCATTTGCACCTTTCGAGTTCGAAACCGACTCTTGAGTGGGAACGGAAAGTACTATATATTTACCGGACCAGGAAATACTTTGGTAAACAGGTAAAGCCAGAAAGTGGTAGTGATGTCATCTGTCATTAAAGATTAAAGTAGAAAAATATTTTTTTTAAAAGTCCACTCGGCTGTCTGAGCTCCAACAACTCCATGAAGTAGTTGGCAAAGGCTTTATCCTGATGGCCTTATTTTATAATAGACGATGAGCCAATACAGCCAACAAGCAAAACCTGAACAGGACTTTAAAAATAAAAAAAAAAAAAAAGAAAAAGAAAACCTCCAGGTGGCCATCCTGAGTGAACATTGTTTTCCTCCACAAGTCTTTTATCGATATTGGCACCAAAATTTCTCCCGAAGTTTAAACTGTCCTGGGACTGTTTGTACTTACAGACAGACAAAACAGCCCGGACTTGTGGAAATGTTCCAGTTGGCATCAGGATGGAGCACAGAGAGGTCAGTACGGGGGAGACGCCGTGTGATCTTATGATGGATCTTCTTTAATTTGTTTTAATTAGAAGCGACTGGCTGTCGGAACAAAGTGTGTCCAGCTTTGATTTCAAAGCGGTAAATTGGAGAAGCTTAGTGGTCACGGACACCCCGGGGAAACCAGGAGACAAACACCTGGACAGACGACCAGCGTTTACTTTGACTGTATCTTTGGGCTTCAAAGAGCCACGTTCCCTTCCTTCCCTTTCCTCCTCCCTTCCTCCTCCCTTCCTCCTCCTCCAGCTCATTCCATAATTATTTAGGAGCACCTTGTTACTGTAACTGTGCTCCATTTTCTTTTCTTTCCTGTAGTTTGTTGTGCTGTTTTGCCCCCTTTTTTTCTCTATTTTTGTATGTTTGCAGGCCAGAGTTTCCTGATCCAGGTCCTGCTCAAGGTTGCTTCCTCTCAAAGTGGAGTTTTTCTTTGCCACTTTTTGGCTTAAAGGTTTTTTTCTCCCTCTGTGGAAGTTTTTTACCTGCC
>JAGFBZ010002070.1:380000-385000 GCA_018398805.1 Hirundichthys speculiger
GCCAAGGTTACTCCAAACATCATATCATGTGGAATGTCAACTGCCTCTTTGGCATAATTTTTATGTGTAGCCTACAATATAACCTAATAAACAAAGACAACAAAGTCCAAATCAAACAATTAATCAGCTATGAGGGGACAGCCTTTGAATACATGTTCACAGAACATTCACGCACTGATAGACGCAATGTATAATATAGTCCGAGAGTATAGTTCCTAATACTTACTTACTTATGCCTACTACCCCTCCTGGGGCATAGGCCGCCTACAAGGGTCCTCCAGGCATCCCGGTCCTGTGCCAGTCTTTCCAGCTGTCCCCAGGTGTATCCTGCTTTCTTGCAGTCGGCATCTAGGTCGCGTCGCCAGGTGTTCCTTGGCCTGCCTTGCTTCCTTTTGCCTTGGGGATTCCACGTCAGCGCTTGCCTTGTGGTGTTGGAGGGTGGTTTCCGCAGGGTGTGTCCAATCCATTTCCAGCGTCTCTGAAGGATAACTTCCTCCACCGGCTGTTGTCTGGTCCGTTGCCAAAGGTCTTTGTTGCTGATGGTTTCTGGCCAGTGGATGCGAAGAATCTGTCGCAGACAGGTGTTAATGAAAGTCTGGATCTTTTTGATGGTTGCCAGTGTGGTCCTCCAAGTCTCCGATCCGTACAACAGGACTGGCTTTACGTTGGAATTGAAGAGTCGGATTTGGTGTGGACTGAGTAGCTTCCAGACTTCCAGATGTTCTTCAGCTGGTTGAAGGCTGCTCTTGCTTTGCCTATTCTGACTTTCACGTCAGCGTCGGTTTCTTCCTGTTTGTCCATGATGCTACCGAGGTAGGTGAAGTTATCCACCTCCTCCAGTGCTTCCCCTTCAAGGCTGATGGGTGTTTGATTTTTGGCATGGATTCTCATGGTCTTGGTCTTTCCTCTATGGATGTTCAGCCCCACTCGTCTTGAGTTCTCTGCGACTGCTGAGGTCTTGTCTTGCATTTGCTGGTGGGTATGAGAAAGTAGCGCCAAGTCATCAGTAAAATCCAGGTAGTCTAACTGGTTCCGCAGTGTCCACTGGATCCCATTCTGCCGCTCTGATGGTGAGGTCTTTAACACCCAGTCTATTGCCAGAAGGAACAGAATCGGGGACAGTAAGCATCCTTGTCTCACCCCTGTTCTCACTTGGAAGGCGTCCATAAGATGTTGGCCATGGACTACTTTGCAGATCATACCTTCATACGAGTTCTTGATGATGTTGGTGACCTTCTCTGGGACTCCATAGTGTCTCAACAGCTTCCACAGGGTTTCTCTATCCACACTGTCAAATGCCTTCTCGAAGTCGATGAAATTAACGTATATGGGTGAGTTCCATTCCAAGGACTGCTCGAGGATTATCCTCAGTGTGGCGATCTGGTCCGTGCAAGATCTTTCCTTCCGGAATCCCGCCTGTTGATCTCGTAATTGTGTGTCTACTGCATCTTTCATTCTATTAAGGATGACTCTATTGAAAACCTTGCTTGGGATGGACAGCAGTGTTATCCCTCTGTAGTTGTTACAATTGCAAAGGTCCCCTTTTTTCGGGAGCTTGATGAGGTAGCCTTCTTTCCATTCTGTTGGAGTTTGCTCTTCCTCCCAAATTTTCTTGAAAAGTGGATAAAGAAAGTCCACTGTTTTCTCTAAGACTACCTTCAGGACCTCTGCTTGAATGTTGTCTGGCCCTGCAGCCTTGCCGCTCTTCAGTTGTTTAATGGCCGTTCGTATCTCCTCCTTGGTGGGTTCGCTGCAGTCTATGTCTAGGTCTGCATCTGCAGGTGTTATTTCTGGAGGGTTCTCGGGTGATGGTCTATTCAGTAGTTCTTCAAAATGCTCCCTCCACCTTTGTCTTTGTCCTTCCTCTCCCATGATACTATTTCCTTGTCTGTCTTTCACGGGCCTCTCTGGTCTGCCAAATCTTCCTGACAGCTTCCTGGTGGTATTCATAGAGGTCCTTCATGTTGCCGCGTTGAGCTGCCTCCTCTGCCTCAGCCGCCAGCGAATCGATAAAGATTTTCTTATCTCTCTTTATGTTTTGTCTAGCATCCTTATTGGCCTCTCTGTATGCCCTCTGTGCCCTGGCTTTCTCTGCTCTTGTGCGGCTGTTGTTCAGGGCTACTTTCTTCTCCTTCCTCATCTGGATCTTCTTCAGGGAGTCTGCTGAAATCCATTCTTTATGGTTTATCTTTTTGGGGCCCAGAACTTCCTGGCAAACAGTGGTCACTGCTTCCTTTATTGTTTCCCTTCTTCCAGTGTCTCCTGCAGAACTTGAAACTTATTGCTGAGAGCAAGCTTGAACTCCTCCCGCTTGGCTTGTTCCTTGAAGAGAGTGGTGTTGTACTTTTGGCTCCGTCCTGCTTCTCCTGTCCAGGTCCTCTTCAGCTTCAGCTTCAGGCGGGCTACGACGAGATGGTGATCTGAAGCAGCGTCTGCACCTCTCCTGGCACAAACATCTTGCAGGGATCTCCTGAATTTGCGTGTGATACATACATGGTCTATCTGATTCTCGGTAGACAGGTCTGGCGATACCCAAGTCGCTTTGTGAATTCTGTGGTGGGGGAAGACGCTGCCACCGATGACAAGGTTGTTTAAGGCGCACAAGTCCGTGAATCTCTCACATTGTCATTCATCTCTCCTAGTCCTTGCCTCCCCATGACCTCTTCATAGCCCGTGTTATCGCTACCGATTTGGAGAATGGTGATGTCTTTCTGTGGTATTCTCTGCAGAATAGCTTGTAGATGGTCGTAGAAGTTATCTTTCACCTCCGCTGTGCTTTCATTGGTTGGGGCATAGCACTGTATGACGTTCATGTTGATCCTCCTTTTCCTGGTTTTGAAGGACGCAGTGATGACTCGTGGTCCATGGGCTTCCCATCCAATCAGTGATTTTTGTGCTGTCTTTGATAGCATGAAGGCCACTCCGTGTGTGTGTGGTGCTCCATCTTCTTCCTGTCCCGAGTATAGCACCAGCTCTCCAGTAGAAATTCTGGTCTGACCTGAGCCATTCCATCTGGCCTCACTGATCCCTAGCATTGTCAGTTGATAGTTTCTCATTTCTGCAGCCACTTGCGCTGCCTTTCCGATTTCGAACATGGTCCTGATGTTCCATGTCCCAATTCTGATGGTGGTCCTGGTAGAAAGGATGGTAGTCTGCAAAGTAGCTTCCAGATGCTGCTGGCTTTCACTACTCCGCGTCATGTGTCTTCCTGCTGGAAGTCCATCTTCAGCCAAAACCAAATGTCAAATGGCAGTGCCTGTTGGTGTTATGTCGGCAACTTGCATGTTGTTGCTCTAGAAATGATTCTGTACCTTCTGCCAACTGCTCTGCACTGGCTTCTCCTGAAGTACCAGCAGGACTTATGTCATCACCATCACCACCTTTGAATAGCAAATATATGCTTACAGTGTTTTTCCATACACTATAGTTCATATAGTAAGATAGTGTAGCTGCAGCCAACCGGCCAAAGTGTGATAGGCTGGTCACTGAGTGAGCAGAGGCAATTCGACATTGAAATGCGAGGCGTTGCCTGCTGCCTTAAAGGCTCACATGCACCCCCGTATAAAACATCAGTCCAAAGCAAATTATTATAACATATGTACCATGGTACCCGGGACATAAGAGCGTATTGTCCCGTGGAGGTCGTACCGAACCGTAGCGTATTTTACCAAGTACCGTTGCATGCCTAATATATATATATATATATATATATATATATGTATATGTATATGTATATATACAGGCCACAACATGTCCGGTTAGACCACCACTGCTCCTCCACCCTCCCCATCAACACTGGCGTACCACAAGGCTCCGTGTTGAGTCCTTTCCTCTACTCCCTCTTCACCCACGACTGCAGACCTGTTCATGGCTCCAACGCCATCATGAAGTTTGCAGACGACACTACCGTGATTGGCCTCATCGGGAACAACGATGAGTCGGCCTACATGAGGAGGTGGACCACCTGGCTGCGTGGTGTGAAAACAATAACCTGACGCGCAACACCTCCAAAACTGTCTGGACAACTCAATTTGAAGGAGAGCGTCTGATTATGATTTGTGGGGATGTAGCTCAGTGGTAGAGCGCATGCTTCGCATGTATGAGGTCTTGGGTTCAATCCCCAGCATCTCCATTTATGTCAATTTCCCCCTTGGGGATGAATAAAGGACATCTATTCTGAGCAGACTGGAGCCTCACTAGTCCTTATTTCAGATGGTGTTTCATTCATGGCATCTGAAATCCATACACTATAGTTCATATAGTAAGATAGTGTAGCCTATGTCTCACTTATTGTGCCCTTGTATTCATATACATAATATTGGAATGATAACAGTAAATAAAAAGTGGCTTGTTTTAATTTCACCAGGGCCTATAGCCTACTGTGTAAAAGTGTGCAGCCTCAAGACCCAGGTCCCTGGACCTCAAGAACCAGTGTTTTTTGTTGTTGTTGTTTTTTTTACATAACTTACTTGCAGAGGTATCTTGGCTGGGGGGGGGGGGGGGGGGGGGGGGGGGGGGGGGGCTGAATAAACTTGTCAATTTACGGCATTTGGCCGCATCCTCCTCCAGCGCCTTTCTTTTTTTTTTCTGTCTCTCTCCCTCTCGGCACCGCCTTTTCTTTTTTTTTTTTTACCCGGGTTGGGGTCCATGGTTTAGTCGAAGCCTCGACTATTCCTCTCTGCTACACACACAGCGCGACTGCAGCATCAGTGTCACACACCCCCCTTCCTCCGCACGCTGTCTGTGTGGTTGACACGGACTGTTGGGGCGGGTGTTAATCAAAACAAACCAATCGCCTTGTCCTCCTCACATGCTACTGGCCTGAGTGGCCTCTGATTGGCCAGGCCTGCCTCTCTGACTTAGAAAAAAAAAAGTCAGATAGCCGCGGCGCCGGCTGACCGCCAGACTTAAAAAAAGAGAGAGAGAGACGCAGGCCAGCAGGCCAATCACAGGCCGGCGCCTGATATATATATATATATATATATATATATATATATATA
>JAGFBZ010002070.1:387500-478927 GCA_018398805.1 Hirundichthys speculiger
GCTGTGGAGGAAACCAAAGAGATCTTTGTCTCTGGTGTCAAACTGTAAAAGGTTGGATGCGGGAATTTATTTCCGATATGTCTGAAACTGTTGGTGGTCAAGGAGGGACAGGAACATTAATTGTTAGTGATCTTTAAATGCACATCCAATGATTCGTTCTGCGCTAAGACGCACAACTGGATCTTACGCAGGTAAGATCCGGGTTTAGGGAGGTGGAAGATTGCGTTCTGTTAACTGTTTTTCACTCCCTCGCCGGTGTATTAAACAGTAAAACCAAAATGCTCCCACGCTGGCGATTTAAATAAACCTGGTGCTTCTTGGAACAGCTTTCTCCCGACTTTGCTACCGTTGGCCATGACTGCTTGTTTTCTTTCATTTACCGCGACTATGAGCTGCAGCCAACCGGCCAAAGTGTGATAGGCTGGTCACTGAGTAAGCGGAGGCAATTCGACATTGACATGCGGAGGCGTGCCTGCTGCCTTAAAGGCTCACATGCACGCCCGTATAACAATCAAGTCCAAAGCAAAATTATTATAACATATGTACCATGGTACCGCGGGACATAAGAGCGTATTGTTCCGTGGAGGTCGTACCGAACCGTAGCGTATTTTACCAAGTACCGTTGCATCCCTAATATATATACAGGTTTGCAGACGACACTACCATGATTGGCCTCATCAGGAACAATGATGAGTTGGCCTACAGGGAGGAGGTGGACCACCTGGCTGCGTGGTGCGAAAACAATAACCTGACATGCAACACCTCAAAAACTGTCTGGACGAGTCAATTCGAAGGTGAGCGTCTGGTTTTAATGTGTGGGGATGTAGCTCAGTGGTAGAGCGCATGCTTTGCATGTCTGAGGTCCTGGGTTCAATCCCCAGCATCTCCATTTATGTCAATTTCCCCCTTGGGGATGAATAAAGGACATCTATTCTGAGCAGACTGGAGCTTCACTAGTCCTTATTTCAGATGGTGTTTCGTTCATGGCATCTGAAATGAGTGTGGATGGACAGATGTAAGGTAACTTTGGTGAACACCACTGGTTAGTATAAGATAAGCTAAAATGGTTTATGTCTTGTAACTGAGGGAAGTTAGTTGACTGCCAGGCTGGTTTTTTTCACTCATTTTAGGATTAACCAGGGGTTGGGCAGAAGATAGATGCCCAAGATGGCAGGATGTAACAGTTCAGTTTGTCCGGTTGTCTTCTTACCTATATATACATATATATATATATATATATACATATAACTGGGGGAGGAAATATGTTTGATCTATAATGAAATCTTCTACACAACAAATTCTGCAACATGTAAAGGGTCTAAATAATCATTGTAGATCTACCAGTTTCACCAGTTTGAACACGTGCACGGTGCCAGCCTGGTCTGTCATACCCTCATGAAAATTCCTGAAGTGCATACACTTCTGGTAGCACATCTGGTACCCTTCCTACTGGCACCAGTCTCTACGTGGTGACTCATACAGGAGCCACTATTCAAAACAACCACGATGGCTGCAGAACCACTGATAACTCCTCGGATCAATAAGTTCTTACTGTATCTATACGCCACTGGACTCCATTTTGGTGGTCTTTTGCTGACACTTGTCTGGCTGGCGCCCTGCCTCTGTCTTATGCTTCGTGACTGGTTGTATGTCTATTTAATGGCGCCTAGAGGCCTTGTACTGCCACCTCCAGCTAAGCAGGCTAAATTCTTTGTACAGAAGAAAATAATTAGGATGTCAGGTCATCCTGGGCAATATGACCCTAAATCACCATCTTGATTAATTGCACATGTTGCCTCGATAACGATTAATGAGGAATTATTTTAGTTTAGTTTTATATTTTTACCCTCATTGATCACCGACAGGAATTTTCCTCCAAATACTATTAAACTGGGGTATTCTTCTGGGTTCTGAATGTCATTTCGATTGATTTTGGGTTAATTCTCCGGCCGAATGTCTGGCCAGGCTAGCATGCTGCTAGTAGGACTACCAGGAGCTGATCAGCAGCAGCCAGTGAGCAGAGGAAGAGCAGGAGTCTGACCTACAACCTCAACCCTGCTGGTTTTCCTCAGACATTTGCAGAGGAAGTTTTCAAAATCTGATTTTTTTTTTAAAATGTGAGTGTACCCATACTTTGATGTAAAAACAAAAACGCTGCTACAAATCAAATGTCTGTGACTCATTAGTCTGTCATCTCATGGTAAGCGTTACTCAACACCATCTGACATACAGAGAGACCAGAGACGTGCGCTTTATTCCTCTCCGTTCTCCGACTGTGACTGATTTTGCCGATTCCTGAAAAAGGTTAGCTTGAGCTTACGTGTGTCCTGCCTGTTTGTGTGCATCTCACCTCCCCATCCATCAGCCCGGCAGCCCCACAGCTGGATGTGATTGAGCCTCTCTGGTTCGTCTCCAGAGGATGTGGGGACGGACAGCTCCAGGAGGACTGCAGTAATCCAGGCTTCCCTCACATTCCTCACCCTGCTCTCACTGCTTTCCTGTCATTTCGTTCCTGCTTCTATTAACCCTACAATTATCTCATTCCTCTGATGGATTATCATATTTGGGTTTGAGTTTTTCCCACGGATGCCCTGTAGCTCTTGAACACAGCTTGATTGGACAGTAAACCTTGGTGTTGTCTTGGTGTTTTAGGAGGATGTTCTGCTCCGGACCACGACGTGGAGAGACATCATCTTGGCTCCAGTGGAGGGAAACATTAAATACAGGCTTTAAGACAAGAGAGGGGGTGGGGAGGGATTCATCATCCCACTGCTGGCCAGGAACTCATCCAGGCGCTGCTTCAGCCAAGTACAAGGCAGTGATTCATCCCCGGTCCTGACGGCTCATGTGTCGTCTGTACAAACACGCATATCTGAACCCGTGTTTGACCGCGCGCAGGTGAATTTGCCGTGTCTGAAAGACGATCATAAAGAACATCTCAGCGCTCTGCCAGAGAGGGTGTTTGGGTTCTGCTCTACAGAGGAACAAAGAGTGACATTCATGCTCCCGCCAGTCTCTCACTTATCTCCACGTGAATCACGAATAACTCATTCAAAGTGTCTGGATTCATTACTAATGTGTTATAATGGAAATCTGGCGACCTCCTAGTCTGCAGTCTGTCATCGGCCTCCCATGACTGTCCTCCGCATGTCTACGTGCACGTCTAACGGTGGGCCACTGCACCTTTACAAGGCCATATGAAACGTTTCTGTGTTTCCTGAATTATCTACAGTTAATTCAGGACCAGGTGGTCACCAAAGAAAAGTTGTCCAAATGTTGACATTTTGCTGTATATACTGTATGAGTTCAAGCGCAGAAAACAGTTTTTCTTTCTTTCTAAAGCTGGGACCCAGAGCAGCAACTAGACCCAACTAGACCCAAGCTCTACTCAGGCCTGCAGGGGTTTCTGCAGCTGCCACACTCGTATAACACGTCGGTTTGATCAGCAGAGCTGGTTTCTGCTACATCTGGACTGCCCATCTTTGGCCCCCTTACCCACAAGAACTGGGCAAACCACCTGCGACGTCACCCATGGATTTTATGAAGAGTGCTAGTGTTTTATTCCACGTCTCTGCATTGCACCATGTTGGTAGGAGCTGTCGCTGCCCAACCCCAGTTAACCTCTGACCACAAACTCATCTGTCTAAGCACTTCATTTTAGATGTTTCTACTGATCTGACAAATGACTGCAACAAGGACCAGTGGAGCTCTGCTCGGACCCATGGTTGCTCTGCTCGGACCCGTGGTTGCTCTGCTTGGACCCATGGTGGCGCAATCTTCCACCTCTCGGATGGTTGCTCTGACCTGCTCTGATCCAGTTGCTCTGCTTCTCTAGGCGCAGAACGAATCATTGGATGCGCATTTAAAGATCACTAACAATTAATGTTCCTGTCCCTCCTCGACCACCAACAGTTTCAGACATATCGGAAATAAATTCCCGCATCCAACCTTTTACAGTTTGACACCAGAGACAAAGATCTCCTTGGTTTCCTCCACAGCAGACATCTGAATGAGATCATGCCACAGCTGCACATTAATTCCATTTGGACGCGCTCTTTTACGCGCCGAACATGCGAGTTGCACTTTCAGCAAACTCGGTACTTGCGATCGCTTGTTTAGGGTAGCAGGTGGTCTGAAACTGTACCGAATCATTTACCAGACATGAACCATTTTAGCTTATCTTATACTAACCAGTGGTGTTTACCAAAGCTACCTTACATGTGTCCATCCATACTCATTTCAGATGAACGAAACACCATCTGAAATAAGGACAACTGTCCTGACTGCAGTCTGCTCAGATTAGATGTCCTTTAATTCATCCCCAAGGGGGAAATTGGCATAAATGGAGATGCTGGGGATTGAACCCAGGACCTCATACATGCGAAGCATGCGCTCTACCACTGAGCTACATTCCCCACACATCAGAATCAGTCGTACACCTTCAAATTGAGTCGTCCAGACAGTTTCTGAGGTGTTGCATGTCAGGTTATTGTTTTCGCACCACGCAGCCAGGTGGTCCACCTATGGTTGACCCATGGTTGCTCTGCTCTGACCCATGGTTGCTCTGCTCAAACCCATGGTTGCTCTGCTCAGACCCATGGTTGCTTTGATCGAACGCATGGTTGCTCTGCTCGGACCCCTGGTTGCTCTGCTCGGACCCCTGGTTGCTCTGCTCGGACCCATGGTTGCTCTGATCGAACGCATGGTTGCTCTGCTCGGACCCATGGCTGTTCTGCTCGGACCCTTGGTTGCTCTGCTCAGACCCTTGGTTGCTCTGCTCGGACCCTTGGTTGCTCTGCTCTGACCCATGGTTGCTCTGCTCGGGCCCATGGTTGCTCTGCTCGGACCCGTGGTTGCCCTACTCGGACCCGTGGTTGCTCTGCTGAGACCCATGGTTGCTCTGCTCGGACCCTTGGTTGCTTTGCTCGGATCATTGGTTGCTTTGCTGGGACCCATAGTTGCTCTGCTCGGACCCATGGTTGCTCTGCTTGCCCATGGTTGCTCTGCTGGACCCTTGGTTGCTCTACTCGGACCCATGGTTGCTCTTCTTGGACTGGACCCTTGGTTGCTCTGCTCGGACCCTTGGTTGCTCTGCTCGGACCCTGGTTGCTCTGCTCGGACCCTTGGTTGCTCTGCTCCGTGTTGCTCGCTGGACCCGTGGTTGCTCTGCTCGGACCCGTGGTTGCTTTGCTCGGACCCTTGGTTGCTGCTTCTCTGCTCGGACCCGTGGTTGCTCTGCTCGGACCCGTGGTTGCTCTGCTCGGACCCTTGTTGCTTGTTGCTCTGGACCCTCGGCCTTGGTTGCTCTGCTCGGACCCATGTGCTCGGATGGTGCTCTGACCCTTGGTTGCTTTGCTCGGACCCTTGTGCTTTTGCTGCTGGACCCTGGTTGCTTTGCTCGGACCCGTGGTTGCTGCTGCTGACCCGTGCTCTGCTTGACCCATGGCTGCTCTGCTCTCTGCTCGACCCTTGGTTGCTCTGCTCGGACCCTTGGTTTTTTCTGCTCTGACCCATGGTTGCTCTGCTCGGGCCCATGGTTGCTCTGCTCGGACCCGTGGTTGCCCTACTCGGACCCGTGGTTGCTCTGCTGAGACCCATGGTTGCTCTGCTCGGACCCATGGTTGCTCTGCTTGGACCCTTGGTTGCTTTGCTCGGATCATTGGTTGCTTTGCTGGGACCCATAGTTGCTCTGCTCGGACCCATGGTTGCTCTGCTTGGACCCTTGGTTGCTCTACTCGGACCCATGGTTGCTCTTCTTGGACCCGTGGTTGCTCTGCTCGGACCCTTGGTTGCTCTGCTCGGACCCGTGGTTGCTCTGCTCGGACCCTTGGTTGCTCTGCTTGAACCGTGATTGCTCTGCTCGGACCCGTGGTTGCTCTGCTCAGACCCTTGGTTGCTTTGCTCGGACCCGTGGTTGCTCTGCTCGGACCCGTGGGTGCTCTGCTCGGAGCCTTGGTTGCTTTGCTCGGATCATCTGTTGCTTTGCTGGGACCCATAGTTGCTCTGCTCGGACCCGTGGTTGCTTTGCTCGGACCCGTGGTTGCTCTGCTCGGACCCATGGCTGCTCTGCTCTGACCCATGGCTGCTCTGCTCGGACCCTTGGTTGCTTTGCTCGGACCCATAGTTGCTCTGCTCGGACCCTTGGTTGCTTTGCTCGGACCCGTGGTTGCTCTGCTCGGACCCGTGGGTGCTCTGCTCGGAGCCTTGGTTGCTCTGCTCGGATCATCTGTTGCTTTGCTGGGACCCATAGTTGCTCTGCTCGGACCCGTGGTTGCTTTGCTCCGACCCTTGGTTGCTCTGCTCGGACCCTTGGTTGCTCTGCTCGGACCCTTGGTTGCTCTGCTGGGACCCATAGTTGCTCTGCTCGGACCCATGGTTGGTCTGCTGGTCACCAGTAAGGTCCATGCTGGTTGTGGTGGCCCAAGGACCAACCAAGCCTGGGACTCCACTGCACTTGGCTGCTCATTCGATAGTGATCTGGTTAATCAGCTTGAAAGGGTCCTAAAATAGTCCAAGGTGAAGGAAAAAAAAAGATAGAGGTCAATGAGCCAGAGTCGGTCCAGTTGGCGTCCTCTGGTTAGTCCTGCCTCAACGGAGGTTAGCAGTTTTGGGGTTTTTCCTGCCTACGAACCTCTCTAGGTCAACCTAGACTGGTTGTAAAACTAACAGCATCTAAATCTAATTCTAAATCTTCTTTTCTGTTGAAACCAGGCTGTAAATATGTTTGCTGCAGAGCTGAAACATTTTTACCTGGAGGTTAAAAGGAAACTGACGCTGGATTCACACGGCAACGTTGCATCCGTCTCCATAGACTCTGAATGTGTCGACGTCATCTGTTGCCGAACTGAACCGAGGCTTCTGTGCGTGGTGGCAACTTTTCCCACTTTAACGAAAGCGGGACGTAAAGACCATAAACTCATATGTGCTGCTCTACTTTTTCATTTACACATCGAATCCTGAGGATAACTGCTTACTTTTCCTGTCATTATTATTATAAAATGCAACCCTCCAGTTTCACTGTCTCCAATCCTGTTCTATTTTTAATTTAAAGACAATAAAGATATAGTGATTTGGTACCTCCCTAACAGCTCATGCCATAACATGTGGTCAAGTCTCTACAGATCCTCCAGTTATGCAGATGGTATTTTATTTATTTTTTTTTTGGTATTTTTGAATCGCCTCATCATCTCAGTTTGAACTTGATTCATCATTTCCAGGCAGCTGTACTGCACTTTTTATATTCACTCATACACATTCTCATTCACAACCAACATAAGATGCACTTTCACTTTCTTTCTGTCACCATATTGATAGTATTGATTAAATAGATTCTATTTTGTCTCGTTTCCCTCTTTGAAGGAACTTTGTGACAGGAGACAATGTTCCAGTGTTGAGTGTTTCAGGACAGGATTTCCTCACATCTACCTTTATGAAAGGTGTCATTTTTCCAGTGGTGACTTCTGCTATTTGTACAGAATACATGTATTTTAATGAGGTGGCCTAGTGGTAGAGCTCTTGCTTGCCATGTGGGAGCTCTGGGGTCAATTCCTGGCTGCATCAGAAAGGGCACCCATGGTGTAAAACTTGTGCCAAATCACTCGTGTTGATCACACCACTGTGGCGACCCTGAACAGGAGCAACCGAGAAGAACGTCTATTCGTCAGGAACATGTGCAAGACGGTCCAAAAACGTACACAGCTTCACTCTTACAGGGAACTTCTGGGGAGAATTTAAATGATCCTTATGCGTATTGAGATAAAATTGATCCTCGAGGGTTTGAAGTGTATTTTCAGTGCCAGATACAGTTTGGAAAGCTGTAGAAGTTGACAAAGTTTCAGGCTTTCTATTAAAGGAGAATTACAGTTAGTTGAAGTTGAGTTTTTAAGTGCAATACGTTTGAATGGTAGATGTGCTGTTTCCTATAGATGACAAATTAACGGACAGTATACAATACATATTTGCCTGATTTTTTACACATTTTGACTCCATTAACATTTACAGTGATCTATTGCCAATTCGCACTTTAAGTTCAGCGGTTTTAGTTATTCGCGGATTTTTCAGAAATATATGATATTGTTAAAAAAATCAAGAAAAAAATCGCAGAAACATCACAGGATGTTGTGCGCGTTCTCTCACAGTGAAGAAATGCTGTGAGCCAGCCTGGCCCCTTTAAGAAGGTGGCCTTATGGGTAATGGAGTGGCCTTATGGGTAATGTAGTGTGTGTGTTGTGGGACAGCAGAACAAAAACAGGGTTCCATGCAGAGAAAACCAGACTTTTTCTTTTGTTGTTGTTAGTGTGTTACCCACTAATTATTAGCCAAAAATAGCACAATACCTGTATCAGCCAATAGGCTGTGAAGGTAACAGAAAGACCACAGTTGAGCCTTTGTCTTGTTTCGCTGCAGTGTCTTGCTACTTTTTTGCAGTTTTTAATCATATTTCAAACACATTATTTAGGCTCGGGGGGCTCCGGCTCCAGTTCCCGGATTTTGATTTTTGCAGGGGGGGACGCCGGTCCCCATTAACCGCAAAAAATAAGAAATCACTGTATATTTCTTCACTAAAAATTCACAATGATTATGAATAATTTTAAATGGTCTCCCTTTACTGATCAGTAGATGGCAGCAACCAAGACCATTTCCACTTAATGCTCTCAAAGATGTTCGACCAAACAGAAATGCAGGGCAGTGAAGACGAAGTCCATGAAGGCGTATCGCTAAGACCTTGAAAAAGGTTTTTTCCCATGTTTGAAGTTTTATTTTTAGAATACGGCTATTTCTTAAAATAAAAGTCCAACATATAAGAAGGCAACAACTTCTGTTTGACTGATATAACTCAAAGTAGGACGTTTGTATGGACTCATACGCATGTGTGTCTGTCCTGCCTTTTTCTTTTATTTCTTTGACATATTGGTGTTTAACGTCCTCATGAGTTTCCTTCTCTGAGCTGTGAAACAGCTTATTCTCTTGGTCAAGCGTCTCCTGTCCTGTTAATGACTGACATCATGGTCCCTTTAAGGAAGCAGCGAACACACTGGTATAGTTGCTGTAGCTGCCAGGATGATCTCGCTTGGGAAATGTCTCAGACATCCTGGATTTCATGGTTCTACTTTCATGCAACAGCCCTCGTGTCCTGGTTGCTGCAAAACAAGCCCTGATTATGACCCTTCCACCACCGTGCTTGACAGTTAATTGGAGGTGTTTTCACTCAACTGTGCTTTCCAGCTTGAGATAACCCTGACGGGGCTGAAACAGAGCTAAAGTGCCAGAGTTATGGGCTGTAAATATGACCAGTCATTACAAGCAAGTACTTTTCTAAGCTGACGTTATTAAAATGAGGGATCGGTGTAGGTTTTAGTAATGTAAAGCAGAGCCGAGCTCTTTGAGGACAGTGAGGAGTTTGTGTTTTGGGTGACTGCGGGAGCTTCCTCTGAGCTCCACCACCTCAGCTCTGCGGACATCATTCATCATGTCATCACATGAGAGCAGCACGGCAACGTAAACAGACCGCTGTCATCACAGGAACTGGCGGTGAGTCCGGTGTGGTTTTAGTTAGCCAGAGATCTGTCTTTGTCTGTCCTAGGAGGGGTTCGTCCATTTTGGGGTTATGAGAGGCCACGGGGAGTCGGAGGAAAGTTACGTTTTTGATCCAAGTCCGGCGCTGATCGTATGTCTGTACGTCCAGTTTTTATCATGCCAGCTGTGATACATGGATCTGTTTAACTGCCTCGCAGCTGTGAGCAGTTAAATATGATGTAGCTCGGTCTCTACAGAGAGGTCCGGCTGATTTTACTTCACAGCTGTTCGTGCTGGGCGGCATCCCCGAACTTTCCTTTTCCACTATTGTGGGATCTCGTTGGCGGTTGACCTGTTTTTGTTATAAAGCCGATGCCTCAGCCTCTCGCTAATGAGGTCGGGTTTACTGGAAACCTCAGACGTTCAACGAAGAATCTCTGCGTGGACATCAGCTGTGGAGGCGTGACCCCTCCACTTCTGTTCTACATTAACCTTCTGAGTCACTGGATTGTGTTATTGTTCACATTTCATGACTGACCTCTGACCAGGAGTCACAGACTACAAGGGTTTTACCAGAATTTGCCCCTGACTCACCTTTTTATAGCAGCTACAGGCGTCATGTAAGCATTACGCAGACAAGTCTACGTCTTCTCATTAACATTTCACTATAAATCTAAAAAAACGCATATGGCGTCACCAGCATTGAAGGATGCTAACTGTCAAAGGGCTGCTTTATTCCTGCTAGTTCTGGACCTGGAGCCTCATGTACAAAGACTTGCTAGGACTTCATACTGATGTAAAAAAAATTCAGTTGTCCAAAACTGTGCATACCCATGATTCCACTCACATTAGTGCAAAGCGATCAACAACGTGAAACTGAGCGCACATGCTCGAACACAACAGTCCGCTCTGTCTCCGGCTTGAATATGATAATGAAAATAAAAAGGCACAGGACAACACCGTCATCCAAACAAAGAACATGGCGAAAACAAGTGGAAAAAAGAGACATGTCACAGACTGTGAACTCGAGACACTCCTGTCTTTGTTGTCTGGGATAAACAGTAAAAGAGGAGAAAGAGGAGTTGAGATGGAATTTGTCAATGAGCTATAAAAGAGCGTTTAGGCCGAGCTCGCAGGACCGGCCAGGGGGCAAATCAGTGAGCAGTTGGCCATCGCCCGCCGGCAGTCAGCTGATATGTGTGACTGACCTGAATCCATCTCCAATGGCCCACAAATATCTTCATTATCACCATTTTAGCTTCAGCCAATGAGAGATCAGGGAACGGGCCGCTGTCGCCGTGAGAAAGGAGAAGACTGTAAACTTTCAACGAGACACAATACACCATATTATACATGTGAAGGTAGCCATGAGTTTATTAAAAACAGTTTTTGGCTCATCCTCGTTCATGGTAGCACAGACAAACCTGCTGCCTTACTGGGGCAAAAACCAGAATTTGTGAAAAACGAAACCCAAAATCAAAGAGGCAAAAACCAGAACCTGTAACCAGGATATCAACGCCTCATTTCCTCATCCAGGTTACCCAACTGCTGTCAAGTTGTGTCGAACTTTAGTCATGCTGCAGTGCGGATGAGCGACCAGCGCTGCTGCATAAAAAAAACCCATCTGCAGTCAAAGAGGAGTGATTAATAAAAGGTGCGTTGTGGAAACAATAAGATCCGATCTCAATGAGAAAATCAAATTAGAATTTATTAGAGAAAAGAAACAGAAAACTTATGTGCACATAATGGGGAGCAGTCAGTCAGCATTACAGAGAATCCTGAATGAGTCTTTACACAGAGGAGGATTTCCTTTCATACCAAGACTAAGAGAATGTTGATTCCTCTACAGGTTTGCATACAGAGAGGATCACAGCAGGTGGTGGGGAAGGCAAAGGGACATTTGTCTTAAATGAGACTGATAATTGTATTTAGGGACATTATACAGTTCCTTGATCAAGAGGTTAGTTACTTGATGATAATTGAATTTAGGAATGTTTATTCAGAGCTTTTCATTGATCAATGAATCACAGCTGTCTTCTCTTGCCTTTTGTCAGACATTTGGTCTGTTGATTATGATGTGTATTGGTCTTGTTAAGAAAGATAAATCACTTTTAAACATATTATTAAAGACAAATAAAATGAACAGAATTACAAACCAAATAAAAATTTCCTCCACAGGTGAAACCAGGGTCAAAAATGGCATTTGATTCCCCTGATGGATATAAATTATAGCAAATTAAATATGAAATATGATCCAGAACTGTCAACATTTCGTCTAGATTGGCAAGAAGGCAAAAAGTTATTTCACAATGATATCACTGTCCTGTGTTTCTGGACTCACTGTTAGGCATTTGCCGATTGTGCTAGTAAAAGTGGCATATTATGCTAGTGGCAGTGCTCGTTTTTTGCCCAAATTATGCTCAAATTATGGTCGCTTTTCAAAATTATGCTACTTTTTTAAAAAATTATTTAAAAATTGCACATACTTCACAATAGGGATGCGCGCGATCAGTCGTCTAACCGATTTAACGTCCGCCCACTTTCTAGTCGGCACCAGAAATATTAGTCGTTTAAACCAATTTGTGTTTTATTCATGTACAAGGTCGCTTAACTGTCATACAGCCGCCCGCCACTAGTCGGAGCTACAGCGCCGTCAGACAGCAGACCCCTCCCCTCAGAAATGCTCGAGTAGACTGGAGTTTTAAAACAGCACGGTGGGAAGATAGTCTCGCAAAAAGCGCGGTTTGGCGGTACTTTAATCTAGAAAATGAAAACAAGGTAGTATGTAGACTGTGTCAGAAACAACTGGCATACAATCACTCGACTGGAGCAATGCGCAACCACATTCGACTCAAGCATTTGGATGTTAATCTGCACGAGACGACGGCTGCTGATGCTAACGGTGCTGATGCTAGCGGTGCTAATGCTAGCGGTGCTAGCCACACTCAGGCCGATTTGACATTGTTTACCCGGAGACGTGTTCTCCCCTCCGGTCTGAGAGATTTTAGATGTTTGTTTAATTTTACACTCATATTGAACTGCGCATAGAGCTTAATAATTCAGCAGCAATTTATCTTTTTTAGATGTTACATTATTTGTTAACTTTAAGTGAGTTTTTTTCGGATGTGCAGGGTTTATATTTATACTGCACGGCGCAAAATGCTGCTCGTTTCGGTTGAAATTTAATTATAATTTAGATGTTTTATTAACTTGAAAGTGAATTAAAGCAATCATTTTTGTCGGATAATCTGCAAGATTCAATGTGTCAGAGGCTATTTATTTATTTTGGTGGTTAACGTTTGACTGAGTTGCCTTCATGTTCACATTCATTCATACTGCACGGTGCAAAGTGTCTCATACTTCAGCGGCATTTAAAATCCAACATGGTTGTTGAACATTGTGATTAAAGGCTTAAAGAGCTCTTGTTACACACAATATTTTTTGGGACAATGTTTCAAATTCTGTTTCGATGTTTCAATAAATTGTGCTAAATTTTCACTGTTTTCTGAGTGTTTTCCTTTTTTTTTAGACTAGTCGACTAGTCTTAATTAAAATTTTCGTTTAGTCGACAGGGAAATTAGTCGCCAGGAACATCCCTACTTCACAACTCACAAGACAAGTTTGAAAATGTATTTTATTAACCCTGGCCTGACCTTCTGGGCCCGGTTGTTTAAAACCTGGGTAACTTTATCCGGTGGTTAGGCCTATACGGCGGATAAATCTGCTATCCAGCGGATAGTTATCCAGCAAACAAAAATAGGTTGCACAAAGCCTGGATAGTGTGGTGGATAACTATCTGCGGATAGCTTGCTAACCATCGCGTGTAGCAGAGCGTGACACAGTTTGCGCAAGGTTTTGCACTCAAATGGCCTCCAGTTACCATGGTAAAGTATGCAAATTTCGAGTAAACACTAGGAGAAAGACTAAGGAGTCTGGGACAGAGACACATCTCAACACAACTAAAAAGCAATCGCAAAATAGGAGTGGAACCAACTGTTAATAGTAATCTATCATTTTTAGTAGCTGAGATCTTCGTTTTCTCGAATTATTCTAAAATTGTGCTATTAAGACAAGAAAATATGCGGATTATGCTAGCAGTGCTACTTTTGGAAAAAGGGCAAAAATTATGCTCAATTCCTCAGATTATGCCAAATATTATGCTAGCACAATCGGCAAGAGCCTAGTCGCTGTTGTAAATATGGAATACGAGGATGAACTTCATCAGGATATGCTGCCCCCATTTGGTCTGTAGTGGTATCGCTACAGTGTACCTTTAATGAGTTGACTGACAGGAAACATGAACCCCAACAAGACAGCTGTTGGCTATTATAACAGAGAGGATTTTTAAACTCCTTCAACAATGTAATTCACTGCAGAATACGACAAAAACGAGCTGGTCGTTCCCACTCAGCTGTACAAACATATGGGAGGTTGTAAAAGGGAACCCTAGAGATATATCAAAGGAGACGTCAAAGCATAAACCTCAAATCAAACGAGAAGAAACTAGAGCCAGAGTTTGTTATGAAGCAGTAAGAAATCAGTTGAAAGAAAAGGAGTTTACGTCCATAAAAATCACACACACACACATAAACCATCGTGAACAGCTTAACAAAAGAAAACAAGGTTCCCGTGGGCTGATGAGAACCAGTCATGGACTGTGGTTCAGTGATGAATCATGAACTGGACCCAGAGATGAGGCCGGGACTGGTGCAGGTCCAATGAAACAGAAGAAGATGACATTTGCAGTCATTGATGATCGGCGTTGACATCAGGTGAAGACCAGGGCGGCTGGATGTCATTAACTCCACAGTAAATGTACAGGTGGACACTCAAATTTGAGACATTTTTCTCATTCCATCAATGGAAAGTAGGTTTAGTAACGAAGCGTCCAAATAATACTTTGGAAAAGACACGTCGACTCAATGACACGGTCATCAAACAGTCTGCTTTTATGCTCCACAACACAATACAAAACCATCTGGGCCTCACTTTAGGCCAGATGCAGAAAACTGAAGCATAGTTTCTTCTGGTGTGGTGGGTAGAGGGGAAGCCTTTCACCTGGAAGGGTTCTGGATGGTTCCAGATCATGTGTCAAAGTGTCCCTGAACCCCAGCAAGGGATCACAAGCCAACGTTCCCATAGTTCTGGTCCCAAACCCTGATAAATACCAGTAAGGGGTAAAAGTTAGTATCCAGAACGCACTGATCTGCTGTTTTTCACTGGGACTTTTAATTCTTTACTGACAGTATCAACATATGGCATTTCATGTTTTTCTCTTCAACTAAATTTAATTTGTTGATATAAATCAGTTTTTTTTTATTTCAGGCCTATAACACCTTCCTAAAGAAGTTGGGACAGTAATGTTTTTACCAGCGTTGTCGTTTGCAATGAGAGAGAGCGAGAATAAAACAGTGGAACCATCCAATCAGACATCTGCAGTGGAGATAGTTCTGCTTTCTTGTTGCCCCCCCCCCCCCACCACCCCCCATAAAAACGAGGTTCACCACTAAAAAATTCCAGCTATGCGCAAAAGATACAATCATCATAATTTATTGCTTTTATTTCTCACTGTGTGACATTAAATCAGACTAAACCCTTCTTGTTTTGGGTCAGTCCGGATTACCAGAATTATTTCTCTTTGCTAAATTCCAGAATAATGAGAGAAAATTATTTAGAGAATTCTTTTTTATATATATAAATTTCTTCAAGGTCAGAAGTTTACATACATTTTCTTAGTATTTGGAATCTTTGTCCTTTAAACTGTGTGACGTGGCTCAAATGTTTTTGGTTTCCTTCCAGAAGCTTCTCACCACAGTTTTCAGAGGTTTGGGTCCGTTTCCTCCTGACAGAACTGGTGCTCATGATGGCAGCTTCCTGCAGGAGCGCCATCATATCCGTTCATTTATTTATTTTTTTTTGAAGAACATTATGAACATCCTCTTCACGACTCAGTGATTCAACAGAGTGTCTTCAGTCAGAGGCTTCTTCAGATCTGCTGCAACACAACCGCTACAGGACATCTGGAACATTCTACAATAGTCTTTGAAAATACTTAAATTATGGAATCTAATGCAACAATTAATTCCCCTGAGGGGAGTAATCAAGTATTTTTGAATTGAAGTGACGGCATAAACTCCATTAGTCACCTCTCTCCAGGTCCTATACCTGCTAAGAGAGGTCTGAAAAACATCACTTCCTCTTTCTGTCTGTTTTTGAACGTACACCATGTGCACCGGGTTTTTAAAGTGCAGCAAGTAGACATTTAGGATGAAGACGCGCCTTTACAGTTTCGTATGTGGTGGTCCCTTGGAGGGGATTTATGTTAATGTGACCACTTTACGATCAAGCAGCATCCATCGATAGACACGCTCAAATCTGACTTTCACATGGTGTTCATGATTCAGAAGTAGGCGTTGAGTAAGGAGGTGACTTATGTGCACATCTACTCACAGATTTATGATTTCACACATGAGACCGACTGACGTTCACTGCCTGAGAATGAGGGTGGAGAAGATTTCTTTCACTGCAGCCTTCAGCAAGTTTGTCGATAGCGTCAATAGTGCCGCTACTGGTGACAAAACGGTCCAAGAACACCTTTATAGGCAAAGCAAATCAAGGAATCTAAAGACTTCAACTTTAGCTACAGGGATGGGCCTCACATGTACGTCTAATGTAGGTTGTGTGGCTACAAACGCAGCCCCAAATTATCCACCCTTCCACCACCATGCCTCGCAGTGGCTATGAAGAGTTTGTGCTGATGTGCTGTTTGGTTTTTATCCAAACATTGTGCTGATCATTGCCGCCAATCAGCTCCCCTTAAGTCTTGTTTGTCCAAATGACATTGTTCCAGAAGTCCTGTGTGGTTTGGTTGTTCAGAACCAACATTTTGGAGTGAAGGTGTTTACTCCTGGAAACCTTCCTAATAGCTTACAACTTGTTCAGTTTTCTTCTAATTATAATGTAATGTAATGGACTGATGACATTTACAGGACCATTGTTTGAGATTCCTCCTCAAAATGAGCAGAAGATAATTGTAAAGGAAGGTGACATAATAGCATTAGTTTTAAAAAAAGAAGAATCTGATGTAATATTTCACTTTTAGAGTGCAGGATTCATGTAGCGAAAACTAAAAGAAAACACTCGAAACAACTATGATTGATTTTCCTGTTGTGAAACAGAAGTTTTTAGAGATTTTTGACGAGGAATGTTTAAACGAACTTTCCAAATCTGGCATTTTTGGTCCTTTTAGTCCTACCTTTGTTAGGTTTTTCAGGTACCAGGCTCCAAAACGTTTTGTTCGATACACATGTCACTAAATTAATGAATTCCTTTTGAATATATCTGTTTGGTATTTTTTTTTTGTATCATTTGACCTCTTCAGTCTTCAGGCCACATCTCAGGAACCGCTAAACTTATTTTGGTAATGAACACCTCTATGAAATTCTCCCAGCCAAAGAAATCAACAGACACATGCCACTTCAGGCATTATCCAATCAGAATGATGCAAAGATTGGCTGTTTGATCAAGACTGCAATTGGCAGTTCTGTCTTGTACTTTTGTTTTCTGCTAACAGAAACAGTCTGTGAGCGCCAACATGATTTTGATTCATCACAAAGACTTGGGATTAAACGAATGTAATGAAGTTTTTCACTGCAATATGACATCATGGTTGGAAACTAAAGGAAAAACCAAATTCAGCGTTAGACTGTAAAAAATGAAGTTGTTGTATCTTATTTCATTTATTTATTTTTTTTGGCTCTTTTTTGGCTGCTAGCTCAGTGGGGTTTTTTTGGCTCTGAGAAGTCATCCTTACACAGATAAAATCCATGAAATCCTAACTTTAAATTGATGAGGTTGTTTCTGTAGCATGTAGCAGCTGTTTCTGGTTTTTGGGAGCGTGTTGTGATTTCATCTTTTTACAGTGTGTTTTGATGAAAATTGTCTATATGATTAAAGCTGAGCTTCTGAAGGTATTGGGAACCTTAGAGGTTATGAAGCTCAGGGAGGCCTTCAGATTGTGAGATGTAGCTTAAATATTTTCTTGAATCATTTCCATTTGAACATACTCTTTCTCTAAGTTGAACTATGGACTCCAAATAATTCACAATAGGGGCAGATTGACGGGCAGAAGTGTTTGCTTTCTAAGATCCTTCCTGACATCTTTCCTCCTTTGCATTATGTTATGTGTAATAATGCCATGATGTGTAAAAGCACAGAACTTAAAAAAGGTGTTTTTTTTTCTCTACTGTAATTAAACTAAACTGTGGCAATATTTAACAGATTTAAACCAGCAAACATCTCTGCAAACTGTGTTGTTTTGTAAACTCTGTACGAGCTGCTATGGATCACTGAGCATTATGCTCTGGAGACATATCCTTCTGATGATGAAGACAAATGGCTCTGGCTCAATTCCCCATCCCCAGCTGAGGAAACAGAGTCGCTGGCTCGTGCCCAAGGGAGCTAACACTGCCAAAGAGCCAGGTACTCCAGGGAGAGGAGATTTGCCGAATGAACGGACGTGTCTCAGTCTTGAAATTATTGTCCCTCATACTGAAACCTCCTTGGGGACCAACAGGAGCAGGGATATAGTTACAGAGCCTGCTCTATCTCTGTGATGTGGCTCGATGAAACTTATGAATTCATCCAACTGTGAACTTTTTGTTATCAGGTTGTCATGAGCAACAGTGATGAAATCTTACTGAAACGTTACAGAGTGAATGCCGTATCCTGTTGAGAAACAGGTGGTCATCAAACAGCCCTGCTCTCCCATGAAACCCGAGTTAGCACATCATTATTCCTCTACATAGCTTTCTCATGATCCTCTGTCTCATCCTTGTCTCCTGGAAATGACAAAAGGAGTTATTTACAGCTCATCTGTTTCTTCCTTGAGTGTGGAAAGACTTACCATATGGAACCATGGACAATGTATGTGTTGGAGTTGAACTGATAGCAGCAGAAACTGAGGAGAAACTGTTCATAGGTCATTTTCCACATCGTTACTCAACTGGAACCGTCAAAGAGTTTACAATCATCTTCCCTGAGTGTCAGTATATTAGCTGTACAGTCACAACTAGACTTTACATGCAGCTCAGGAAAAGGATATTGGACTCGTCTGTGCACGGCATCATGTTGGCAGGAGCTAATGATGTATGACCCAAATCCAAAAACAGGTCAATGGGAGGGACTGTATGTCTGGAAGCCAGCTAGAACATGCTCACTCCAGCTCAGTTACCATTATCAGTTTTGTCTGAGTTAGATTTTGCATTTCCATGACTGCATGACAGTGACTTTCTTGTATTAGATCAGGTAAAATAGAGGCTATCCAAGTGGTGCTATTTTTATCTGCTAGTTGGCACTAACATGTTGCGTTCGGGGCTTTTTGCAGACACGACCACTTCTGAGAAAGAAAGCAACAAGCCAAAACAAGCGATACAGATTATTCGTTTGCATCATTTTCATGGTTGTTCTTTAACAACCATGGTGTCCTGGTGCAATGCTGTGGAGTGCACATCACATAGATACAAAGCAAAGAAGCTACGCATCTATCCCTTCATGTTGTGGGTAAAGTGGCCAAAACACCTCTCTGCACAGGGAAGATGGAAGGCACTGATTTGGCGTCAGAAGAAGGATAAAACGAGGAAGAATGCTGACGTGCTGAATTCTAGGCTATCCTGGTTCAAGTTAGTTTAGCTAGCTAGACAATGTCTTGCTGGTGTTGTGGTCCATTCCTACTGACAGACAAGACTTTTACATGCTATTTCTGTCTCACTCACAAATCTTCTACCAGACTGAGATGATGTCCTTGTAATGACTCAGATACTTTCACTTTATTGTGCTGAAGCTACTTTGGAGGTGTGCTTGAGGTCGTTGTCCACTTGGAAGACCCGCCCACATCCAAGCAGTTGATGTTTTGAGGTCTTTCCATAATATATCCACATAATCTTCTTTCCTCACAATGCTGTCTAGTTCGTGGAGTGCTCCAGACCCCCGTATCATGATACTACCACCCCTATGCCTCACTATGGGGATGGCGTTCTGAGACCTGCAAGCTTCTCCCTCTTCTCCTCCAAACACATCAGTGATCATTATGACCAAACAGTTCAATTTTAGTCTCATCAGACTACAGGATACATGTCTAAAATGAAGTTCTTCGTCCCCATATACAGCTTGTTTAAGCTAGTTTTAGAACACTTGGTTGTTACCTGTGCAGTCTTTCAGATCATGTTGACAGTGAAGGTGCTTTACTGGAGAAATGATAGTCACTGGTTTCAGCCAGCACCTTTACAAAGTCTTTCATTGTTGTTCTTGGGTTTATTTGTGCCTTTAGAAGCAAACCTCATTCTTGTCTGGGACACATTAGCGGGATGATAGCTGTTTCTACTTCTGTATAATTGTTTGAACAGATGAACGTGGGACCTTCAGGCATCTGGAAATTGCTCCCAAAGATTCATGATTCTTTTGCTGACGTCTTGGTTGATTTCTTTTGATTCTCCCATGATGTCATGCAATGACTCCCTTGTGTTTGAAGGTGCGCTTGAGCCTTCCTGTAACTCAAATGATGTCAGTTTGCCCGTCAGAAGCTTTTGATGCCAAAACATTATCACGTGGAGTTCTCCAGACTCTTTAAGTCTTATTTGATCATTCCTGCAGCTTTGAGCTACAATGTTAATCTCAGTTTGGACACAACTAAGACTCCATGACACTTGAAACATATTATAACTAAGTACAAAATGAGAGCATATGGTACTTAGCCAATCTTCGCTCTGCAACACACCAAACTGAATGGCAGTTTGTGACGCTATGTGCTTTAGAGTTCAGTTTTGAGAACTGGTGATCTGTGTGTCAAGCACAAGGCATTATGGGGGATTTCTGAGACATAATATATGTTTGTTTTTTTTAATTTTGTATTTTCAGGGAAGAAAAGGATGTGTGCGTTGACAAAACAGGTTGACGTAAACCCTTAAACCGCAAAAGTAAAAGTCAAAGATGATTCCTTCTGCCATGTGGACAATCACATCTGTATATCTCATTGTTTTATTTAAATATAAACATACATTTTCTTTCATCAAAGTGCTATGAGAAGGACTAAAATGGCCCAGAAAGCTCCTAGCAGTTCTCCTCCTGGCCAACTGTTAATCCATATGTCGGCGTACCTGTATAGAACATTCCTGCTGGCAGACGTATGTGTGTTTAATGTGTTTAATGTGCAGGAACCCTTTTTACATCCCTGTAATTACTGCAGACGTTGAACGTGTGCCAAGCCTCCCAACAGCTGGCAGCCAGTTGCAAGGCTCCAGTCTGACCTGCCTCTAGCCTGTCCCAGGTGGGTGTTGGAGGAGGCTGCCCACCACCTACACCACCAACCAGTCCACTGGTGGCATCTGCAGATGTTGAGCACCGCTGCACAGCAGGAATGTGAGCTGACAGAGTTAAACAGGGGAGAATAAATAAGAATTCAGAAACTAAACTATAGCTACAGGGATGTCCAAACGTTATCTCCCCTCTTTTGTATTAGGCGAAAGCAAGCTCAGAGAAAAATCAGCTTATTTTGTTTTCTGTGCCATTATTTATTGAACAAAAATGGGGCCTAAAAGGAAAAATAAAAATCATGTGGTTAACAGTAAGTACCTCTTTACTGCTTCCATTGTATTCAGAGCGTAGGTTGCAGCCGGGTGCTGCTAATCATCGGTTCCTGATGAACTGGTCATCAGCAGGTGTGCAGACCTCCATAAAAGCAGACATTTTGGCAGTTAGCTGGTCTGAAGCATTCAGGTGTGTGTTAACACAATGACAAGAGAGGAAAGACATCAGCAGTGGTCTTACAGAAGCAAGTGTTGCCAGTTTTGGTTTCCATAGCTAGATTTCACATCCACAACTGTACAGCTTATGGATTTTGAAGAACCTCATCAGGTATAATTATATAAAGCAGTCATGCATATTTAGAGACGTGTTTTTTTTTTTTTTTTTCAGTGACAGCTGCATTGCAGTCTATGCTGCTAATGGCTAGCTGTCATCACTTTTGCAACTTAGTTCCCAGCATTTTCAGCACACCTGACATCTGAGCTGTGAATTAAAAGCTATAGGAAGCATAATCATCCTGACATTAAAGAAAATATTAGATTGTCGTGCTGTTAATTGTATTCACAGACCGCTGTGACTGGCTCTAGGTTGGCCATTAACTGGCTACACTGGCCGGACAGCACCCCCAGCCGAGTGCCTGGGTGCTCCAGGAAAAAGGCCACTAGCTGGTGCTAGTCAGGCTTCTGAGCAGATACCGGCCTTTGGTTCAGGCTACTATCTGAAGCATCCTTCGGCTGGCTGCTACCGGCCCTGTCTGGAAGGGTCTAGAGTCAGACTGATCGCTGCTGGTTTAAAATCTGAGCCACCCAGCTGGGCCGATGCTAGCTGGACTATGGTTGGGACTAAAGCTAGCTGGACTAAAGCTTGGCCTCCTGCTCCTCCAACCCCCATTTCAGGTGTAGTTTCAGAAGAGATCTCAGAAGAGATAACATTAGTTAGCATCATAGATTAGCCTGAGTTTAGTTTCAATGGCTAGCTTGTGGGAACTGAGATAAGGTGGACATGCTTCAAACATAGACTCCATAAGAAGAACTGGACAAACCCCCTGTGACATCACTCTTAGCTTTTGAAAAAGATGCTTTTGAAGCTTATTTTTCCCTCATACTGCACGGTGCCATGTTGCAAATGGGCAGAAGAACAGGACTGAGGAACCAGCTGGAACATATCAACAGTATGTCACTCACAGCTAGCTGTTTTAGCTAATTGTATTTTAGCTTGGTCAACTTACTGTGGTGTCAAAAACAATATGAACTTATTATAAGTTTAGGACATTTCCAGAGTCAGCAAGTTTAAGAGCTTGAGCAGGGTTCACCGGGTCCACATCCTGCCGTTTTCAGAAAAGTAGAGTACAGTTCACGGTCAAGAAAAGACAAGAGCTGGGAACCTGTCATAGAGAGTTTTTGATCGATTCCAACTGTAAACTTGAGACGGTACTGTCCATGTTTAGAGAAGATGAGAACTGGGAACCTGTCATAGGGAGTTTGATTGAGTACAACTGCAACTTAGATATGCCTGGTCACGGGGGTATAAAAGCTCTGCTCTTTCTTTTGTTCTCTGATTTTTCATGATTTGCTCAGAAAATCTCAGACGTTAAGCCTCTTTTTTCTTGTAATAAAACCTCTTTTATACCTTTAAAAAGTCGGCTTGAAGCTGCTTTTTTTTATGTCCCAACACTTCAACGCTGAACGACGAGATCAAGAGAAGAAAAGTCACATCATCGTCATCAGGAGATCTCCAAACGTCTTCTGGCAGCAGAAACCAACATTAGCTTATGTTAAACCATGATGCTAATTAATATCCCTTTGCATTCGTTCTGATCCATTCTGTCCAGTCATCCTCGTTTCAAGAGTCACTACTGAAACAACATCTGAAATGAGTGCTGCCAGAGCTGAGGAGAGGACCAACAGAGCTCTGCTGGGACTTGGTGGCTGATCAGCCTGCAACTGCTGGGGATAAAGACGTGGCAGTCAGGCAAACCAAATGTCATCATGCAACGACCTCCTGTTTCAAATGTTTAAGTGGTGACATCAGAAATAACTGCTGCGTTTGGCTGACACTCGGTTAGCACAAGCTGCCGACTGCTTAGCTGTGCTTTGTTCTCAGAGTCCATTCAGAGTTCTCGGGTCCATTCAAAAGACGTGACTCCGGGTTCGGGTGGGAATCGGTACAGTTAGTCTTGGGTCCAGTCGGTGCTCTCTGACAAGCTGGGTCCACGTTTACTCAAGAGAGGTAAAGATATTGGTGGTGGCAGCCAATGTCAGGACTCGGAGCAGTTAAATGATTATTAATTAACGTGCCGTGCTTGTCATGAAACAATCGTGTTGCCATAGCGTGTTATTAGCGGTTTGTTTACCGGCAGCTGTAAAGCACAACGGATTACCAACATGACAACGCTGGATGAGAGAACATGTTCACGACACGTCCTGACTAGGGCTGTAGCGATACACTAATCTCACGATACGATACGATACATCTGGCTCACGATACGATATTATATCGATATTTTTCTAACAATACATTTACATCATTTTCTGAAAGATTTTAACAGAACAAAGTGATTTTGGTGACATCTTGTGAGTGTTCCAATTTGTTTGAATTAACTGAACTGAAAGGTAGGTGACTGCAAACAACGTCGCAGAGAGGAGAGAAAGGAGGCCTCTGATTGGTCAATGCTACATCCACGTCATCGAAGAAATGAGGAAGTACCCACATCTGTACGATTCTTGTTCTCCACACTACAAAGACAGCACTTATTCTGGTAATTCATGGAGGAAGATAGCGATGAATGTGGGTCTACAAACGGCCGAGACAGTGAGGAAGTGGAAAAACGCAAGAGATACGTTTAGTAAGTTTAGCTCGTTCGTGATTGTCCCTCTCCGTTGTGGCGTTTAAATAACAGCGCAGACGCACTTCAACATTAAAATATATCAAAAATAACTGTGGCATACCGGGGACAAGATAACTGCGACACGTTGCCGCGAGAGTAAACACAGCCCTTAAAGCTGGCGTTTTCCACCACTGAATACGGTCTCAAATCCAGACAAATAAAGTTTGGCTAGCTCTCAGTTAGCATTACCTTGTCCGGGTGGTGACGTTTCAGGTGGGCTCGCCTCGCGGGTTGGTGGTATTTCCAGAGTACTTCACGTTTGAGTGACACAGCTTGCAAACCGCCATACTCTTGTCTAAATCTTCGCTTTCCTTTTTCTTTTTCAACCCGAACTGCTCTCACACATCTGCTTTTAAGCACGCAGGCGCTGCGTTTATACTCGCCGCCATCCTCCTGACTGGCTCAGCTGTAGCTGGAAGAGTAAGAAGCTGCTTCTGGATACCCTGTTAGAAAGCGACACTAGCGGCTGGAGGACTAAATGGCACTTTGCAGGAAGAGCACCCGTGCGAGACACGGGGGTTTTGAAGGGAGCTTAGAATATCGATACCCGCGGCTGAAATATCGATACTCTCTGGGAAATAAAATATCGATATATATCGCCGAATCGATAAAGTCGCCCAGCCCTAGTCCTGACCGGTGTAGTTAGCAGTTGCTACCAATAGCATCTGTATCCACAAAGAAAAAAATGACGTGAATTTATTGTTGTTTACATCACGTAGCCTATGGAGCAACTGAACCAGGTAGAAGAAGACAACTTTCGGTAAGAAAATCAAGTTTTATTCAACGCTAGGCAACTTTAACATGAGAAACTATGAGCTGTATTGTCTCAGTTCTATTCGGGTAACTCGGTTCGGTACGTGGTCGGAAAACTAAAGACTCGGGTCGGGTCGGTTCCGGGTCCAAATATTGCGGGTCCTGGGTTCGGACTCCCGGACTTATGATAATAGCTCGGGTGGGGTCGGTTTCGGGTTGAATTTTCACGGATCTAGGTCCATGAAAGTGGACCCGTGAAGACCTCTATCTCAGACCCTTACCAACTAAGCCTGTCAAAATGAGCTAAAAAGCCACTCTTCAGAATCCTATGGTTGATGTCCACTTCTTATAAAGTCTATACTCAGCACTCATAAAGCTTTATCTATTAACCCAACTATTAACAACAAGCAGCCTCATGCTTAGCAATGTGTAAATTACTGCAAAATTTAGAGCTAATGGTCAGTGTGTGTTTGTTATTAGTCCATAAAACAGGTCTTTCAGTGTTCTGATACTGTCACTCATTGAAGAAGCTGGAAACGCTCGAGTGTCCAGTGAAGGTCCAGTATTACTGCATAAACAAAAACGACAAGGGAGTGGACCGGAAAGCTAGAATAAAAGCTGATAACTGGTTTACGGCCCTGTAACCTTAATAATTTGCAGATGCAGTTGATAATCGTCTGTCGAGGGAGTCATATTCTTGCGTGGCGAGAAGAAATAATATAGCTCAGCTTCAGTTTGATGATGATCCACTAGGGATCGGGCCCTTACATGGTCACAGACACGAACAGAGGGAAGTCAGTGGAGGCCATGCTGCGGAGCCCGACAGATGTTAGCGTTTGAAAACGGTGGGTGACGAGGTCGTGGAGGATTTTCCATCCAGCACTGAGTTACTTTTTCCACTCTTCTACCCGGACCATAAAGCTGCCTTTTCTCTGTAATGACTTCAAAGTTTAACCGTGTAGTTTAACTGTCAATATGTAGGTTCTGTTTTGTTTTTTTTTCCCCAGATGAGAAGGTGTAGGTTGTATGGATACATTATGAGGGATTCTGCTTCATGTCTGGTTCTCACTGAACACCTGAACAACCCAAAAAGAATGAAGTTTAAAGCATTAATCCTTTTACTTTCTGCTGTCATATCAGCCTAGAGACAAGGATGCATCTCCAGATGTTGAGGATTTTACCTTATAACTTTCCAGGCATTAGCTTTCCCCTGGTGTTTATGTAACGTATGGACTGTAGCCAAGCTCTCTGCCGTGGACTCGGTGGCTGTTGTCCAAGAAAGTTGTCACGAGATGACAGAGAGTTACCCTGAGCACATAAAAAAAGCCAAATATCACGCTGAGAAGGAGATTCACAGCGTGTAAATGCAGGAACACTCATACAAGAGACAGCCTTTCTCTCACCCATGTTTATTTTCAGGTAGGTCACGGCAGCTGGACATGCAGCTTGATGGTTGTATGAACATCTCGCATCGTTATTTTTGTTGGAAAATGACCACCTGGATTACAGCCTTCTGCCATATAGGAGACATAATATTTAATATTTGACCGTTAAACAACACGATCACCTGCCTGACGTCATGTTGGGGGTTTTGCTGCTCTGCTCCGACTCAAAGTCCAACGATCACAGCTGAAACTTTCAGTCCTGGAGGTTTGAAGCTGGAGCTGCCGCAGATCAGACTCGTTCCAGCAAGTCTTGGCTTTCCTGCATGGCTCACATCTGACTGGGAAGACTCCACAAACCTCAAGTTACTCTGACCCAGTTGTGTGACATTGATGGTTTGGCTCATTGAAGTAGCTCGAGCACAACAATACAGAGCTGCTTTAAAGGCACACAAAATAACTTTTCCAGTTTTTAGTTCTAAAGGTCTCCCTACAGGACTTAAGGTAAAGCCTGTGGCACTGTTCATGGTTTATTTGGATTTACTCACTGGCTTTTCTTCCATTACATTACATACGTTACATTCTTGAGTCTTGCCCTTGATATGGCAGAGCTAATCTAGCTGCAGCGACTCATGACCATTCTTTAAAAAAGTCCAAGTGTTTTTTGACGCTTGAGGATCTAACTTCACACAGAATCCAGTTAATTCTCTATATGTTCTGACTCATATTTTGACATTACATCAATCAATTGAGGGTGGACCTGAAGCAAAGCCTTGCCTGCTCTGCTGGATTTGGATCTTTTCTTTCTTTACCTGACTGGTCTTCAGCAGGAAGGTCCCACCTTATGGATCAGGTCCTGCTCAAGGCTTCTTCCCTCTTAAAGGGGAGTTTTTCCTTGCCAGTGTTTGGTTTAAATGTTATTCTCCAATTAGGGGAGTTTTCTTTTTTTTTTACTTGTTATTGTTTCTTTAAGGTTTATTGATATTACTTTTATTTCATAATATTTGCTCTGGGTCTCTGAAAAGTGCCTAGAGACAATTTATCTTGTAAAAGTCGCTATTCAAATAAAGTTGAATTGAACTGAATTTGTGAGATTATGAGTTTACCCAAAGGTATATTGATTAGGGTAATCAAGTTGATGCATTTCTCATTGTGTCTTGTCTGCTACATATAAAAGGATGAGCGGTGACAAATAAAATGTGATTTTTGACTTTAAAAGTGAACCTGTCCTTGTACGTGGTTGAACTCTCTTTATCAATATTTTATGCCCATGTTTCATTCCTTTCGTCTTTATGGGCAGATGCTGATGTTGTGCTGACATCATCATGGATGCCTACAATAGAGGCTACTGGAGTGACGTGTCACACTCATCTGCTGCTTTGCAGATCAGGGAATTTCCCGTCTTTCCCGCACTAACTGCATCCTCCAGTTAATCCAGGCAGAGCAGACAATTTAACTGTCAGTGCCGATCTTTTCCTTGTCAAAATGACGGGAATATACCGTGGAATTTCTTGTGAGGTTTGACATTCTTCCCCGTTTTGATCTTCCGCTTACACTGAATCAGAAACTTCCATCTTCTCTGTGCAGAGGTCTTTCAGCCACCTAACCCACATCACGTCAGCCATGAAGGGATAGATGTGTAGCTTCTTTGCTTTGGATCTATGTGATGTACACTTCACAGCATCGCAGCAGTACACCATGGTTCTTTGAAGGTAGAAAATTCGTTTCGGGAAGTAGTCGCGCCTTCAAAAGGCCCCAAATGCAACCTTACAACTGGTGTTGCCACCCAGCAGATTAAAATATCACCATTTTTGCTGTACTTGTTTAGCCTGTTTCATACTTTGAATAACAGTTTTAGAGGCATACAAGGACCATAAGTACATGTCCCATACACATGACCATTCTGTTACCAGTCCCATGATGAGATCTGCAGCCCACTGGATGTCAGTATCTCAAATTAAGTCTCAAATTAAGCTATTTACCACAACAGTTTTGTGGTAAAGTGACGAATGACTTATGAGGAGAGAAGACAGCTTAAGGAGAGCTGGGAAGCAAAAGCACATTTCTGTTCAACAGAGAAAAGCCAGTATGTTTTCTTTGCTATGGAACAGTGGGAGTCCCCAAAGGACCCTGTTTTATATCCCAATCAAGGAGCTAAGTGTGCTAACCTGAGCCACGAAGAAAAACAACAAAAGGTCCAAATCTTAAAAAGCAGCCTGCAATCACACCAGATGGTTTTTGTAAAAGTTACAGCGAAAAGCGAGGCGGCAGTTTTATCGTGGCTATAATTCAGGGGGCTCCAAGAGTCCTTTGCAAGGTGCATCGGTGTGTGCTAAACATATGAGCAGGCTTTTCCTGAGCAGAAACAGGCTCTTAACGTGAGTTTATCAAGAAGCACAAATGCAGACTGAGTCTAGGAACTAGCAGGGGAAATGACAACACAGCTGTCTGAGGAAGCAAAGTATAACCAGCCCTGATGGTGAACATAAATCCAATGTGGCCCAGGATGAAGTAGGATTTGACTCTCCTGCTCTATGCTGTTCTTGTCTCAGTCTGTTGCATGTAAATTGTCAAATGCAGTTGAAACTGATATTTAATAATATTGAATACAAAGACACGTTTGTGCTGCTGTAACGAATGACACTTAAAACTTCATTGTGCAAAAACAGAAGCTTTGTCTTAATCTTGTTCAGAGGCAGAATTGGCAGCTCTGGGCTCAGAGGCATCTGGGATGGGCCATCACGCAATGGAAACAAGTATTATAGTCAAATTAGTTAATACTCCAGATCTTCTTTAGAAGAAATAGGTGCCAATAGGGCTGTAGTGATACACTAATCTCACGATACGATACGATGTGATACAATACGATGCGATGCGGTACGATATGATGCGATACGATACGATGCAATACAGTACGATATGATGCGGTACGATAAGATGCGGTACGGTACGATGCGATACAATGCAGTACGATATGATGCGGTACGATACGATACAATATGATACGATACAGTACGATACGATACAGTATGATACGATGCAGTACAATACGATATGATGCGATACAGTGCGATACAGTGCGATACGATAAGATGCGGTACGATGCAATGCAATGCAGTACGATATGATGCGATAAGATACAATATGATACGATACAGTACGATACGATACAGTATGATACGATGCAGTACGATATGATGCGATACGATACGATGCGATACAGTGTGATACGATACAGTATGATACGATGCGGTGCAATACGATACGATGCGGTACGATATGATGCGATACGATACGATGCGATACAGTACGATATGATACGGTACGATACGATGCGGTACGATACGATGCGGTACGACACAGTACATACGATACAGTATGATACGATGCGGTACGATACGATACAATACGATACGATGCGGTACGATATGATGTGATACGATACGATCCGATACAGTGCGATACGATACAGTATGATACGATGCGGTACGATACAATGCGATACGATACGATGCAGTACAATATGATGCGATACAATATGATGCGATACAGTACGATATGATACGGTACGATATGATGCGATACAGTACGATATGATACGGTACGATATGATGCGATACAGTACGATATGATACGGTACGATATGATGCGGTACGGTATGATGCGATACAATACGATGTGATGCGGTATGATACAATATGATACGACACAGTACGATACGATACAGTTTGATACCATGCAGTACGATACGATACGATACAATACGATATATATTAATATTCATCTTACAATACATTTACATCATTTTCTGAAATATTTTAAAGGGACAAAGTGATTTTGGTGACATCTTCAGTGTTCCAATGACTTTGTTTGAATTAATTGAACTAAGAGCATCAATTACACATTATATGGCTGACAGGCAGCTTGCAAATGCTGGACAAAATGAATAAAAGATTTGTTGAGAAAAATAGTTTAATTTATTTAAACAGTGCAAATTGTTGCTTGCAAGCTTTTAAAGGTGGGACACGGGGGTTTTGAAAGAAGTTTAGAATATCGATACTCACGGCTGAAATATCGATATATATCGCAGAATCGATAAAATCGCTCAGCTCTAGGTGCCATGTCCTCGAGACTAAAGACCAAAGAGGACCAGGACCATCCAGACTGTGACCAGCAATGAGTGTAGAGGCCAGGTTCCACTTCAGAGCAGCATCTGCTGCCTTCAAGTCCACATCTTTCCCAGAGACATCCATGCACATTTCAGGGTACGGCAGCTGGCTGCCTACAGTCCTGACCCTGGACTGGTGCTGTAACTACATGCTTTAAGGAAGAATGGGATAAAATAACATCTGAAACTCTTCATCACTTAATATCGTCAGTGTCAGAAGGGTTTTTAAGTGTTGGAACATTTCATTGTTGTGGTGACATTGTAAAGAAAGATGTTTTTTTGGAAAGTGTTGCAGGAATTGAATGTAGAAATGGACGTATAAGCACCATCTCATTAATTAGTGATATATAATGCTATGCAAGCCTCTTTCATTTAATAATGAATCCAAGCTGTTTAAGTAAATTAACCAGAAAAAGCTCACTTTAAAACCTATTTAACATTTAAACTAAAAACAATTCCAACACAAAGCGGCTGGATAAACACATAGCAAAAAAAGGAAAAAACCTAGAAGTAGCAGGCAGCTTCTACGTTCCACTGGTTCTGCTTATTGATTTAAAGATGAGACTCCACAGACTGCAGTGGCGTAAAGATGCAATAAAACAACTTCACTTCCAACCACCCACTTCTAAGTGTGGTATAACTTTTTGTGTTTCCCCATCATAAATCATATCCCTTTGGAAAACTTCACTAGGTCCATATGATCTCAAGTCTCTGAGATTAAAGCCATTTTTGCTGTCTCAAACCATTTTAGTTACCAGCATAATGTAACTCGAGGACGCATATTAGGTTAGCTTTTTTGAAAACATGCAGTTCTGCTTAGTTCTCATTGGATAATTGTGGATTAGTGAATCTCTCATTGAATCTGTGAAGTCTCCATAGAGGCGTCAATCATCCCTTTCCATTAGGGGGTTTGGGTCTTCACCACATGAATCCAGAGAAATGTGCTCTCTTTTTCTATTTTTGTTGTGTTCTGTCTGAATTTGGCTAGATATGTGCATGCTTAATTTCAGACTTCTGCTGCACTCACATGTGCTACTTTCATCAAGTCTTTTCAAACAGACCTTGCAGCAGCTGGCATATATTCAATTTAACTCAAAGACTAAGAATAAACTCAAACAAAAAAGTGGTTAAAAGTGGCCTAAATTTACCCCATATCTGCCGTTTCTTCAGCCTGTATTTGGTTTTGACTGATGGCACTGACTGAGTGAGTGTGGTTGTCTAAACCCATACAAATCCACCAGACGTCCTAATTCATCATTTTCTTTGAGCCAGTCAAGCCAATGGCTAGGATGACTGAGTGAAAGAAAATTTGAAACTGATACAATTATAATGATGCTGATAATCCTATTTCAGTTTTTGCTGAACAAAGGTTCTGCACCCAGTAAGGGTGCACCAGTTTAAAAGCCTTCAAACTTGGTTTGGCTCACTGGAAACCCTTCCGCTTAAAGCTACACACAGTAAAAACCAAATACGTAAAAACCCATGCCCGTCTGTTTGAATCAAAAATACACAACACTAAAAGGCAAGAGTTAAACTCCTAAACTGAAACATGTGTCTAATAGCTTCTGTGTGGCAGGCTTCAGTCTGTGCCTACTACTAACTACTTCCAGGTGTGAGTCAACTCAACAATGGTGTAGTTTACCAGCAGGGCTGTGTTCGAAATCCCTGCTCCTGATCTGGAGGTAATTGGACAAATGAAACAACACTTGAGTTCATACTGTCGTCTCCTTTTTATCCTTAGTAACGGGCCGACAATTTGACGCTCTACTGGACTAGTGTCATAGTTACCTTTCTTTCCCCTTCAGAAGACTGAATAATAGAAAACGGCTTCTGCAATGTTACCCACAGGTTTCTGAAGGGTGGTTCTGAAGCAAAGGTTGGGTGAGCTCTGGTCAAAGCTGTCTTGGCAAGAGGTGACCCCATCCAACCCCTGGTTCGAACATGCTCACTTTACCACGGTTCCCACAGTCAAGCTATTTTAGCTCACTTTATCCATCTATCCAACCATCCATCCATCCATCCATCCATCCATCCATCCACTTGGCCACCCTACCTGAATGTCCTCGATCTGCCCCGGGGGCCTTGGCCCAACTGTGACTGACTGTGTTTAGGATTTTGACCAAGTTTGGATTTGGACTTACCTTGTTCTTGCCTGGACCTGTAGGAGTTTTTCCTGATCCTTCGTTACCTGTAAGAATGTTCACCTGAATCAGTTCACCCTGTTGAGAGATGCACTCTTGAAAACACCACTCGCTCTATGAACCCAGAGAAAACTACATCTGCCACCATCTTTATCCACCATATCATTCACCCAGAAGTGGTCTACTGGTGTTTTGATAGGGCTTTATCTTTGCTGTGGTCCAGACCATAAGTGCTCAGAGCCTAAACCCACCTTTTACATCAAATGCCTGAACTACTTCAGTTGAGGCAACTTTTGAAAAAGTGGTATGTGTGTGTGTCTGTATGTGGTTTTCCCCATGTCATAACTCTGAAAGTGATCCCAACAATCCGACCTACAAATGGAGTATTATTTACTGACTTTACTGGTATATTTATACATCTATCATTTCAGTTCTTTGTTCCAGATGCAGTGAAACCTCTTAAGTTCAAGCTGTGAAAGAGCGACAGTTGTAAACTGAACAGCAGCACGTTGAAAGTTAACCAGCGCTCAGAGGAAACACTTCTGCTCCCAGAAAGAAGAGTCAACCGTCTCCAGTTTACAACCCAATAATACGTCAACTTAATGATGAGCTAATCAAAATGAACATTACAGATATCGATACATGTTATCAAGTGCCTGTTGTAGTTAATTAAAGTCATGTCTTTTAACTGTTTAATTAACTGAGGAGACTCTATGGAAGCCTATATCTCTGCCTCTCTCAGTGTGAGGACATAAGGTGTCACCCAGAACAGACTGTAGACTGGACTCAGGTGGGGGGAAGACATACTTGCATCACTATACTGGACCCGTCACTAGAGGTGGGCAATACTGGGAATTTTGGTATCGATCCGATACCAAGTAAATACAGGGCCAGTATTGCCAATACCAATACCGATACCAATAACGATACTTTTTCACATTAAGCTTAATCAATCATGAAACTGCTGACCTTTTAGCGTTTTTGTGATTTTTGTCTTTGGATTATTTTATTAAAACCTAGGATAACATTTCAGCAAACTTTATAGATGACAGCAAAATACTTCATTATCACAATTAACATTTTTGTGTAAATATTGATTGGAGTTGAATTGTTCTGTTGTTTTAATGTTTTTTTTCTAAGTGGGCGGGCCTGGGGGGAGGGGCCAGACTGAGTCTACCTGCATGCTTGTTTGGCAGACGCCGCTGAGCCACGTGATGATGCAACGTCAAAAGACGAGACGAGACGAGAGGGGAGGGGGAGGATAAGGGACTGTATTAAGGGACAGTGTGTCAGACAGACTTCAATTAATTCTTAGTTGAGTATCGATCTTTTTACACGAGTATCATTCGATATTAATACCAGTGTTGGTATCAATATTATCGATATTTGGATCGATCCGCCCACCTCTACCCGTCACTGCCCGTCTTGTGTCTTTGTCATTCCTGTCCTTTTGGTGCTACACCAATGGCGACTGCTGCTATCTGACAGAATCAAGGTTTCAGGTTAGATTGGACTGTCAAAGAGGGTTGGTGAAGGACACTTTCACTCTCACCTGCACAGACGCACAAGAAAACATCTGCTGCAAGAGTCGTGAAATGATGAGTGGCTCAGCTCCTTCAGCCGACTGGCAGGAAACCAGTTACTGCAAGGCTGGGTGGAGCTCCACGGTGGAGCTCCATGGTGGAGCTCCATGACTGGCCTTGGCTTCTGCGGTGGCTGCTAGCGACCTTTGAGAGGGACCTCTTGTCGTGCTGAACTCAGCCACAGAGAGCCAGTCTATGGTGGTTCAAATGTACATAGTACAATAGTTTTTGGGAAATAGTCATTGTAGATAAAACACAGCTTCGATCAGCTGGATGTCGCCTGTTGGTGAAATCATCATATTCAGACTGGGATCCACATTTCAATCATTCTCGGTTCCTTACAGTGACCAACATCTGAACCGAACAGGTCGAAGGAGAAATTAGAGTTAAACAATGATATGTATCCATTGAATTTTTTTCTCCAAAGGAGTCCTGGAGAATCTTGATTTCAGTGACTCGCTACAAAACTGTCAACCACATGTGACATGCTAAAGAAATGGTACACGATCTTTTTAAAGATACAATAAAATGTAAAAGCTGTTAATAAATTTAGGAAGATACTCGAGACTGTAGCAGGATCACGAAGCGCCCTTAATAAACCCGCTGATTGGTGGTGGTTTTTCATATTCTTAAATAATGCAAGGCCATCTGTTCTGGTTCATTTCCTCTCTTTAAAGCAACCGCTCTTATGCTGAAATTAGTTTACTGTTGTCAGAATTTTCCAGCTCGAGTATGCCCTTTTGGATTTTTATAGACACAGTCTCAGGCTGTGAGTACTTTCAGGATTTATTTTAAATGCCTGTGGTCCGTGACCCTCTCATCACAGACCAAACCTCATGGAAGGAATCCCTCGTTTTGAAAATGTGACTTCAGCAGAACTAATCTGTTTTGATTAAAAAACTCATGCAATGAGCCCCGACAAAAGCCATTAAATGCAGTGAAACAGTGGAAGGAGTCTTTAGATGTTGGTTCCTCTTGAAGTGTTCAATGTGTTTATCACAAATCATTGACTTTCACTACTGTCACAGACACTTTTGTTTCTTTACAGACTCTATAAATCCAAGATATTTTGTGTTTTTTCCTCATCAGCATAATTTTCTTTGTTAATATACATTAGCTTTCACATTTCAGACCTTGCAACACAGTTCAAAATAAGTTGAAAGTCAGTCCTTCTCACGACAATTGGAAATTGTTCTGGCCTCGGTGATACCAACAGTACGACGCCATCGGTTTTTATGTTATTCATTTTAAGATTCTCCAACATCCTCTACTGGGAAAATCAACTGGTGGTTTTAAGTGGTTTTATATCGTCTTGATGAAAACAGTGGAAAAAATGTGGTTTTGAAGGCGGAATAGATTGCACTAAAATCTCAGTTTACTTTTCTGCATTAATGTTGCCATCACAGAGGTGAAAACAAGCTTCTCCGAGAGCATGAATACAGCCTCACACCGTTGTGCCTCGGTCCGGTAGGGAGTGGAAGCAGAAGTGGTTGCAGCAGCGTTCCTCTGTCCTCAGGCCTTAACAGGGGTGTTTCAAAAGCGGAGTGATTGCGAGCGTCGACTGCTTGGTTGGATCCGTGAGACTACGAGTTGACCTGATGAATTTCCCCACAGAGAGGACTGGAACATTTCTAAACCTCTGAGTGACACTTCTGGTGAGATCGTTTCTTTGACTGGAACGGCTCCATTTCACTGCACGTCTGTGCTCTGTGGGACTGTCCTGTCTCAGGACCTGGCTTTGGACCTGTTGATGATGACATGGTCCTTTTCATTGTCTCCTTAGAGCAGAGAAAGAAATGAACCAGAGTAGTGATACATCTGACCACAATGCTTGTTTCCACTGTCCATGTTTATGTCAACTCCAGTGAGGTTAACACGGAGCTCCTGCTTTGTCAAGTAAAGTTTTAAGTGTCATTTGTGAATGCAGTTCTGTGTTGCAGCTTTTGACAGAACGTTCCACAGTCACCTCTCGTCCGTGTGGGCTAACCAGCTATTGATGAGTAATGATGATAAACAGCTGTCAGAGGTTTCAGAGACCATGGGTGTCAGGCTTGGACAAGCGGACTGAAAATTCCTCCATGTTCCTTGAGAGGTTTCAGTGATATTCTACAGTGTAGAAGGAGACCCTGATAGCAAAAAAAGACTCTGCTGCGGAGGTACCGCAAGACCCGGAACGGACCCATGAAACAGACCTGTATTGGGGTCCACTTGCACTCAGTAATGGATCCCCTTTGGAGGCGGATTGGGGACCTGTGCTGGCTCCGCGCTGCGTCCAGTCTGCTTCCTCGACTAAAACTTTACCTCCTGTGCAGACCCCCCACATCTGCCACGGATCCGCAATGAACGCAGAAAAACCTCTGGCCCGGGTCTGTTTTGGACCCGTTCATCTAATTTTTTAAATCCTAATAACATAGCAAACTAAACTAAATGTATGCCTAGCCTAGACTTCCACACCAATATAGCCACAGCTCAAATCTGCATTGCCTTGTATTTTTTAACTGAACACTATTGTCAATATAGACCTAACAGAAAAAATCAAGACATCAATTGCCCTCAAAGTGGTTTACGTTGGTCCTCTCATTCACCCATTCACACACCAGTAGGCAGCTGCTACCATGTCTTGCCCATGGACACTTTAGCATGTGGACAGTTGGAGCTGGGTTCAAACCGCCAACCTTACAGTGACTGGACGACCTGCTCTACCAACTGAGCTACAGCCACCAACCGAGTAGGCTATTCTGTTTTTGTGAAGTAGCCTATGTTGGCTATGCTACTCTACATTCATTTTGTGAGCATCAATACCTATTATTATTGGACAAACTGATTAATCCAGATGTGTCTGACCATTGTGGCTACTCGGACACACCTGGACTTATCAGTTTGTCCAGTCAGTTTGTTGGTATCCGCAGTGGATTTGCTGGTTCTGAGAAGACTCGGCGCGGAGGGAAGGTTTTAATCGTGGATGGGGACCAGCGCAACGTGGAGCCAGCAGGTCCGCGATCCAGCTCCAAAGCGGATCCGTCAAGTGGACTCCGATACGGGTCTGTTTCGCGGATCTGTTCCGGATGTCTTTGCTGTGTGGGGAAACATCCAAACTTCTTCCAATCTTTCTCTGAAGATCATTTTAGAGAGAGAGGCCGCAGAATAGTGGTTGTGTTTCCCTTCAACCAGCACCTCAATCCATTATCGATCATGTGTCAAGTGTCTCTGGCCAGACTGGTGAACCCTAAAAAAGTTAAAAGCCAAAAGAATGTTTCTTTATTTTTTCCTGTTAAGGATTTCAGTGATCTTCAAGCTCACTTGTTGACAAAGTGGAGCGCTTCCGTCCTTCTATGTTCCTCAAAGTCTCATCCGCTCACGGATAATGCTTTGGTAATATATCATCATCGCAGTCACCTGTTTGAAATGACATTATTTTCAGATTTCCTTTTACCAAAAACAATTACTACAAACCTTTATTCAGTGAAAACAGCCACTTTTATGAAGAGAAAACCTCAGAGTGTAAGAATGTTCCAGAGACGTCTATAAACTTCTTCAGGAAACCGTCTGCGGTATCACAGGGCTTCGTTTTGTGTCACGCTAACATCCGCTGTTCAATATTCACTAGCAGGCAGTTAATCAAAGAAGTATGAGGACTTCCACGTGGGTATTGTGTACTTGTATGACGGCTGTGAACTATTTTTCTTTTAGCTGTCAGTCTGAATATGCTCCAGGTTTACCTTCAGCAGCATAGCTGGGCCCAGATTTCTCTGTTTCCCTCCAATTTGTTCCCTTTCTCACCGCTCAGTCAGTGATGAGGATCGATCTGCTGATTCTCAACTGTAACATGCTGAAGTGGGCTCAGTCTGCTGCTCAATTTACACCCATTATCTGCCTGAAATGGACTGAGGCAGATTTTCAGCAAAGTGATGGAAGAGCCTTCACTCTGGCTAATTATCCTGCAATCCTGTGACAGAAATCCGAGAACACAAGGACATCTTTACAAATCTGGACAATCAGAATTACCTCAGACATGCCTTGAAAGTAACCAGATTTACGGTGAGGGATTCCTACGGATAATTCAGCTGGATTTACCATGATTAGCACAGATTCAAAACAAAAGTCACACAAAGTCCACTTCAGTCCAGTATTATCCAATTATACTCCATTTAAATCCCAACTGCAATGAAAGGAAAATATCCCTCTATTAAAAATGACCTTGTAATGAGCCGACCCTCTGCTGTGCAGTTAGAGCACCTCATAACATCCCATCACACATCTCAAAAACAAATTTTAAAGCCACTCTATGTAGCAATGACACCTCTGACCACATGGGGGCAGCATATACGAGAAAGTTCATGTGTCAGCCTCTTTGACCTAAGACACAACAAGGAAGGGTGCACAACTAGCCAAAACGATAACCAGTCAATCAAAAGACCATGCCCATAATTGTACATTAATTTGTGGCTTTATATAATTTTACCTGATGTGGTAGATAAAAATTCATGTTTATTTCTGCTGTTTTAACATGTAAGTCAATACAATAACCAGCCCTGAGTGGTCACTTGAGGAACTGTAATTTTCTTTACTACTGAGTTGTTGTTGTTTTTTTTTAACAGAATACTGCAATCAGCCCTGGGTTATCGTAAAACGATTAGCTTAGCAGCTGCTAGCCAAAGCTAATTGGAGGATGACGTACAGGACTGGTCGGCTGCAACCTTTTGTTGTCGATGGGCTGAGGCAACGTCATCCCCAAACCTTTCCATCATGCTTCCAGGTTGACTAACTAGACTGTCAGCTAGTCAAATGTGCTGTGTTGGGATCCGCGCTCCACTGAAACGGCTAGCTTCGCTGCAGGTCCCATGGCAACCGAGTGACTCACTTCTGCTCCAGCAGTACTCTTTCCAGATGTTGTATTGGTTGTGACATCAGAGATGAAGATGGATGGACTTTGTTTGTGTTCAGCATCGATGTACAGTAACGTTAGTTAGTTAGCATCAGAGATTACCATGAGCAAAGCTCAGCTAAAATAGCTAGCTTATGGTGACTGAAGTAAGGTAGGTGTGTTCCAGCCAGCTGCAGGCTTGCTCTTTGTTCCCATTTGCCCAATTTGGGAAAATTTGGACAGAATCAGCTTGGATTACCAGTTATATTAAATGAAACTACATATAGATGAAAAACTTGGATGAATCCAAATTCATGATGGTAGCACAACTTAAATAAAAGAAGTTGGACTGAACAATTTTAAGGAACCTAGTTAATTAAGATGAACCAAACTAAGAACTTTATGTCAAATGCACTGATTAATTTTAAAAGAAAGACATTTAACCATGTGAAAGAACAACTTCACACCATCAAATAATTTTCAAGTGTATTTATGATCTCATTCTTTCAGTCACTAATGAGGGTTGGAATAAAGTTTGGTAAAGTTTGCCTTTCGGCTCAGCTCTCTCATCACAGCAGTTAAATGCTTAAGCTATAAGTTAAGTTAAGTTAAACGCTTTTAGGACAAATACACTGTCTTGATACGAAAGCAATGATCATAATAACATAACATAACATAACACCTCATACCCACTGGTTAGCATGGGAGTAGAAGGGTGATGGTTTGGGGTTGGGCATCCTGCAGTCATTGAGGGATCATGGACTCCTCTGTATACTAGACTGTTATAGAGATCAACGTGAGGCCATCTGTCTGAGAGCTAAACCTTAGCAGGAATGTGGTATCCTAACCAGACAATGATCCCAGACAGGAGATGGTGGAGACGTGCAGAGAAAATGAGAATATCTCGGTGCCAAAGTTGATACCAAATCCACCATCAGCTTGAACTCGTTCAGGTTTCCAGCACATTGCATCATGGTAGGGCAGAAAGTCCTACTGAATCAATGCTGGAAGCAGTCTGGAGCTGAAAAACGACAATCCTCAGGCAGTCCTGCTGACGACTGGCTTTCATGTGTGGCCCATTGTTTCTCTCTGTGTCTGTCTGCGAATGCGTCCATGCTTGTCCTTGCAGAAGTGTTTCTGCCCTGCATCATGTGTGAGTCAGTGCTAATGAGAGGTCTGTGAAGCCGGCTTCAGCTGCCTTCTCTTCACACTCAGACCGCAGGGAAACTCAGTCATTTAGGACCTCTCACAGAACAGTTCACCATTCAAGCCACGAACTATTTATTCTGCTGTCACTTTAATGCAAAAACCTCAACCAAGCACGTCAGTCTACAGTTTTCCTTTCTTTTTTTTGTCGTCTTTCTTCTGTCAATGAGGCTTTTTTTTTTTTAAAGAGCACTGGATGGCAAGCTAAGACAGAGCCAGAACTTTAGCGCAGTGAAAGTAAAACATTTTTGGACTGGACAATAAACGGAAAAACTGACAGATGTCATGTTTTATGCCTTTACAGCCAAAATTATTACTAAAGTCTTGAACAAGCTTAAGAAGCGCAGATGAACTGCGAAGCCTTGGTATGTCCATTGTATCTACCAACCACTGTGCTCTCTCAGCTTCATGCTCTGCTGTAACCATCCATCCATTTCACTGCAGGATGACTGTTTTTCATTCAAATTTCAGCTAAATTTCACAAAAACTTTCCAGAATCTGTTCAACCTGATTTCATGTTTCGCTTCTCCCTCGAAATGGTCCTCATCCCCTCTCCCCAGTCCTCAACCGGGATCCCAGCAGTCCCCTGAAACAGCAGATACTTTCTCTCCTGAGGGATACGAAGCAAACGGGGGACAGAGTTGGATGAGTCAGCACCAGAGTCTCCGTCAGTTATGTTGGATGTAGCTCCATCTTGCTGCCGCAATAAACACAAAACAATAGACCCAAATAAAGCACACTGAGGCCAACGGGGTCCAAACGTTCAGCATCGTGGTACAACGCAGGCAACAGATGCCAGATGCAGCATGGACAATGGGAGGCTGTTTTCACCAGCATCTAAAACACTAAAAGAAAGAAAGATGGCAGCGTTGATGTACAGGAGAGAATGCAGCAACAATCAGGACACCTACCAGGACTGAGCAGAAATCCAGATACGGAATAGCTACTTTACTTGAAGCGGTTCGTCAGGGTAAATTTGTCCATCCATCGGACATTCTGATGTCACTACAGAAGTAACATTTGAATTATTTATCTCTAATCAAGCATCACTAGGACCCTCAACAGCTGACGCTCGGCTAACTGATTCAGCCTTCGGATTCACAGGACCCAGTCAGATCTGGGTAATGGCGGAGTTCTGGAGACAGTTAGTTGGTCTAAAAGGGTGAAGTCCAACGTGCAGGGCCTGGCTGGAGAACTTCCAGATGCTGTCTGGAGAAGAGCCCAATGAGCTAGGCGCCATTCACCGATGAGCCCGGGTCGCAGCTTTCATCCATGGATGAAGGAGACGAAGTCATCCTCTGACGCTTCCAGGCTAACACACAGCCGTCATCACAATCTTAAATACACAACAAAACATCATAACTTTTTTTTTTAATGACTGAGCTTCTGTTAGGTCTTTATTGACAACTCAAGGGTCAAGTTAAGACAGCTAAAGTGATGACAGTAACCATTAACGATAGCCAGCTGTCACTCATAATACCACACCCCTAATTATGGTCACATTTGTAGTTTTATATAATTTTAACTTTTACCACATATTTTGTTACAGATGTTAAATCTAGCTATGCAGACCAAAACCTTTTTTTGCATTTGGAGAGAGCCCCTACTGGTCATTCAAGGACCTCCTGTTTTATATCAGACCAGTAAGTCATTTGTCGCCCTTCTCGCACAGTTTCCTCTTAAATGTAGACATTGGAGAGAAATAAATGTACCTAGATTAGTTTGTAGTTACCTAAACAAGAACATCTGTTGGAGCCACCAATCCAGCTTGGGGGTTACAGCTGATTGCTATTAGCACCACCGCTGCCTTCACGCAGTTTTTCCAGCTCTTAGGTATTTCTCTGGCTTCTTGTGTTCCTTCTTCCTGATGTTGCTGTCTCTTCGGGATGGCCACGTCCACCACCACTGCTGTCCTCTGGTGCTTATTGACCACCATGATGTCAGGCTGATGAGCCATCACCAGTGTGTCAGTTTGGATCTCTTTCTCAATCACCTTTGGAGGTATCTCCGTCTTTGATCCTGGGTCCTCCAGTCAATGCTCACACAGATGTTGGGTTGGTATTATTCCTGCTACCTGGTTGTGACGCTCCTTGTCTGCTTTGCCTGCCAGCATCTTCCACTCTGCCGTGATGTGCTGCGCTGTTTCAGGGGCGTCTGTGTCTATGCACAGTCTGCATCTGGGGTCCTGTCTGGTGTGGTAGACCCCCGGCCTCTATAGATCTTGTGTTTAGGGCCTGTTCTTGTGCAGCCATGATCAGTGTCTCCGTGCTGTCTCTCAGTTAAGTCTTTTCCAGCCACTGGCATGTTTTTCTGATGTCAGCCACCTCTTTAATGTGCTGGTGGGACATGCCGTTCAGGAGCTTATCTGTCCATGATAACCCCTCGGGTTCCTCCTCCATGCTGGGTTTCAGTTGCCTGAGTCATTCACTCAGCAGGTCATCAGTGGGGGTCATCTTCTTCACGTGTTCCTGGAGGCCTGATGTTTCCTCCTGGATTGTAGCTCTGATGCTCACTAGTCCCCCCCCCCCTTCTCTTAGTGTACAGCCTCAGGATGTTGGACTTCATGCATTGTAGGTGTTGACAGCCTGGATCTTGTTTTCCCGTACAGCTGACTCTTCAGGACCTGCTTAATCCTCTGCAGGTATTTGATTGTGGCTTTTTGGAGTGTTATTAACCCCAGGTGTATTGAAAATTTTTCAATTTGTGGGCTGGGCGTATGTAAGAATGGAATGCTAAATGCTGCGTTAGCATCCAGAGTTAGCCAGCGGAGCACAAATGGCAAGTAGTTTTCTGAAAAACAAACTTCTTCCAGTTGTTTGACTGTGTATTGAAATAGTATAAGTTACAAGTGTATTTCTGTGAGTTAGAAACTAACGATGTAAGGTTGTAACTTTTTTTCCCATGGCAACAACAAGTATGCATTAGCTATGTTAGCATTAGCAGTGAACAGCCGGGGCCACAGTCTGTATTTCAATAAGACCGACAGAAGGGAAGCGGAAAGCAGACGTAACACATCACCACGTCTTAGTCCTGGGATATCACATCTGTTTCTGTATATAACCAGCTGTGTTCTAAATGTTTCTCCAGTAAGACGCCAGCAGTTTGCGTAATACCAGAGGTCTCCACTTGGGGGCAGATTACAAACCCAGATTCAAAAAAATGATGCGGGAGATATTTTTATTCATCTTCCACAACGTTTGATGACTTGTAGCGTCACATTGATGGTCTTCTTCAACGCAGCACCACACACAGCGAGTCTTTTATGTACGTTATGAACGGCAAGTATATTCCAGGCTTTATAACAGATGTGTCAAGCTCAAGGCAAATCCGACTAAATCCGGCCCACCACCTCATTAATCTGGCCCAGAAGAAAGATAATTATCTGCTTACAGTGCCATTACAGACTTTTTCTTTCCCAGACATATGTGGTCCATAATTACATAAACATACGGTACATCTGGATTTCTTTACCTGCACAATGATGATATATAACCACATATCCGTCTGCGGTTTTATGCTTTTGTGATGGATTTTAAATTAAAGTGTCCGAAACAATGCAAACTTATAAAGAAGGAAGATCATTTTAATAGAGATGGTTAGCAAGAACGGTTTGGTTTTGTTTTGTTTTTTTTTGCTTTTAGACAACCAAGAAGCACAGACTGCTAACCATAAAAAGCAACTCAGGGTGAATTTTGATTACTGGGCATCTGCGGCTGTAGCAGGGCTGACCTCGTCCTCAGTCCTTTCAGCCATCGTTTCGCTGTGTCTTCGCTTACGGTGACAGAGCCAGTTGCTTATAAACTACCGCTCCATACGTTTGTTTGTCAACTACTAATGAATCAAAGAAGAAGACAGCAAAGACAAGCAAATACAATTAGGAAAGCAAACTGAAATGACTATAAACATTGGAGAAGCTGCTTTTGTGTTTGTACACTGAATAATAATGGTATTGAATGAGAAAAGGCCACTAATAGTTAATGGGGACATCAGACACAGCATACCCGATCTAAACCGATCTGAAAGAACAACAGCTACGTGTTTTGCCCTCTTAGAGATTCAGGAATGTTTTTAATGTTTTGGTGATGAAGACCTGCTCTAGACACACTTTAGGGCCCCGTAAAAACTACCCCTGAGCCCCACTAGTGGAAGCCTTAAATTTAAGAAAGCAGCAACGTCTTTTAGGCAGGTTCATGTCCAACATGTCTAACAACTATCTATAAAATTAGTGAAATTATATCTACAGCAGAGGTCTTCACAGGGTCCACTTTCATGGAGCCGAACCTGAATAAACCTGTGAAAATTCGACCCGAAACAGACCCGACCCGAGCTATTATCATAAGTCCGGGGGTGCGAACCCGAATGGACCCACAATATTTGGAGTTACCCAAATAGAACCAAGACAACAATAAATCCACGTCGTTATTTTCTTTGTGGATACAGATGCTATTGGTAGCAACTGCTAACGCTAATAGCCTACACGGGTCAGGATGTGTCGTGAATATGTTCTCTCATCCAACGTTAGCATGTTGGTAATCCGTTGTGCTTTACAGCTGCCGGACAAACCGCTAATAACACGCTACGGCAACACGGTTGTTTCACGCCACGTTAATTAATAATCATTTAAGTGCCCCGAGTCCTGACATTAGCTTACACCGCCAATATCTTTACCTCTCTGGAGTAAACGTGGACCCAGCCTGTCAGAGAGCACCGACCGGACCCGAGACTAACTGTACCGTTTCCGACCTGAACCCGGTGTCACGTCTTCTGAATGGACCCGAGACCCGATTCGGTTCGGGTCGGAAACTCGGGTTTTCGGGTGGTTCCGAAGACCTCTAGTCTACAGTTAACAGCTGAATGCTGGAGAATAGACGTAATTTAGAAGTGATTAAACAGTAGTTGCTGAACAACTGACTCTTTGATGTTAACCATAAAGCTGATGTGGGCTGGGATGAAACAGACACCTCTGCCTTAAAGGGTTTGAGCTCTGTGGTGGAACAACAGAACCCCCCCACACAGAAACTTAAAGGACCCCTAAAAAGCCCCTAATGGCCCCATTCAAACACACTTCAGCAGCATTCAGGCTCTTAGACTCGGCAGCACCGGAGGACATTATGTCGGTCCTCCCTCTCCTTCAGTGTCCCGGGTCTCCTCTGTCCCCCCCCCCTTCTCTGAAGTCTCCTCGCTCCTCCCGCCGCGCCCCCGCCGCGCGCCCGCTCCGCCGGCTGCGTCACTCTCTCGGTGCCGGAGGTGCGCAGCGCACGCAGCCGCTCGGACGTCCTGCCAAACTTCTCCTCTGATAGTTCAGAACAACCGTCCGCGAGAGCGCTCGCGCTGCTGTCACGGGCAGGTCCTCGCGCGCAGTGGAGTCGGCACGCGGCCGTTTTTGTCTTCGCCTGTGATAGAAATGGAATATGAGGAGCAGAGGGACGGGCTGCCGAGCTACTGAGGTGAGTGTTGCTGAAAGTTACAGTTTGAATGTGGAAGAAGTTAACTTCTGGCAACTTTCATAGCGGCTCATTGTTCTTTTATCTTTAAAATCAGTTGTAAAGAGGCAGGGTTAAGAGCGCAGCAGAGTCACCGGTGCTGTTGTTGCCAGTTCTCAGGTCAGCTGCTGTGACTGTCCGGTCCAAGGATGAAGAAGATGAGCCTCCTCCAGCTGCTCCTGCTGCTGATGCTCCCGTCCCGGGGGTCCCCCGCTCCCTGCCCCCGGCCCTGCTCCTGCCCCCAGCCCGCGGAGCTCCACTGCACCTTCCGCTCCCTCATCACCATCCCGCCGGTCGTTCCCAAGCACGTGGAGCGCATGAACCTGGGGTCAGTCTGTTTTATCACTTAAGACTAATCTGCTTTCTGTGGCTTTGAGTGTAATGGAGTCTCCTTCGTGTTGTTTAGGTTCAACAGCATTAATAAAATTGGAGATAAATCTCTGGCTGGTCTGAGGAAGCTGGAGCTGCTGATGCTCCATGGGAACAACATCCACAGTCTGCCCGATGGTGTGTTCAGGGACCTCACGTCACTGCAGGTGAAGGAGAATAATCTATTCCTGGAGATGTTTCGGCTCTGTTGATTTCTGCTTAAAAAACTCAGATAAGTCTCTAAGAGGCGGTCAAACGTTTCCGTGGTGATGAGTTCTGAACATAGACGGTATAAAAAGGACTGGACAAATCCCCTCTGATGTCACCTGTATGTTTTCTGAAGAGTCCTTTTAAGGCCCCGAGTTTGTCTTACTGCATGACCCCTGTTGGCAGACAAAAAAAAAAACCAGAATACAGTGATCCCTTATTTTTCGCAGTTAATGGGGACCGGCGCCCCCCTGCGACAATCAAAATCCGCGATCTGGAGCCCCGAGCCTCAATAACGTGTTCAAAATATGTTTAAAAACCCCAAAAAATGTAGCGGAGGCACTGCAGCGAAACAAGACAAAGGCTCAACTGTGGTCTTTCTGTTACCTTCACAGCCTCTGGTCTCTGAACCGTAGTAAAGAAACTGCTGGTATTGTGCTGTTTTTGGTTCGTAATTAGCGGCTAACACGCTAACAACCAAACAAAAAGTCCGGTTTTCTCTGGCACTGCAGGAACTTGTAACATCACACAGGTTGTATTGTTGGGCTCCTCACTTTTCATTTAACCCCGTTTTCGTTCTGCCGTCCCACAACACACACACTACATTACCCATAAGGCCACACCAATACCCATAACTACGTTCTTAAAGGGCCCAGGCTGCACAAAATCCTGTGATGTTTCCGCGATTTTTAAATTTTTTTTTAATTTTATTATATATTTCTGAAAAAAAAAACGCAAAGCACTAAAACCGCAGTACTCAAACCGCAAAGTGGCAAGGGATCACTGTAAAAAAAAAAATATATATATATATATATATATACTCCCCCCAACAACTTCTAATAGGATTGTGCTTGCACAGCAATCCCACCACAAAATGGATAAGACATCAGTTTAACGATTAATTTCCATCAGATTTCAATCAGTTGTTTTGTTTCTTTGTGTTACTTCATCCAAAGTAGCATCTAATACAGCTGCCTCCATACGAAGTCATGCAGGATGCAAAACATCTGGGCCTTCAGCACATTTGTTCGATGACTCTGACCCATTATAAGATATCTGTGTTTAGAGGAAAATCAGTTCAGAACATTTGTCACTTCATGAGCCATAAACTAAATACTATAATGAATCATTACAAATTTCTGGAATATTACGTGATTGTTCATCTGTGTCTGATTTAAGCTCCGTTATGTCAGACTTCTGTTATAGGATGCAGCAGGGATGTTAATGTGTCGCTCAGTAACGGGGTTTCTCTGTTAGATGTTGAAGGTGAGCTACAACAAGCTGAAGGAGATCAGCCGACACACCCTGCAGGGCCTGTGGTCTCTGGTCCGGCTGCACCTGGACCACAACCAGCTGGAGTTCATCCACCCGGACTCCTTCCAGGGCCTCACCTCCCTGAGGTTCCTGCAGCTGGAGGGCAACCAGCTGCAGCAGCTGCATCCCGCCACCTTCACCACCTTCACCCTGATGGGCCACTTTCACATCTCCACCCTGCGCCACCTCTACCTGTCGGACAACGGGCTGCTGTCGCTGACGCCCGCTCTGCTGGAGAGCATGCCGCAGCTGGAGAATCTGTACCTCCATGGGAACCCGTGGACCTGCGACTGCAACATGAGGTGGATCCATGACTGGGAAAAAACTTCACCAGGTTAGAACTTCCCCTTTTGTTGGACATTTTAACATGGAGGTCAATGGAGATTGACTCAGTTTTGGAGACAACCGAGGAACTGCAGCTATCTTTTATGAATAGAATATAATACGATTTCTCTAGTTTAGCAGCATGAAAGCAAAACAAAAAGAAATAAATATAAAAACATAAAAGACAATAATATATGTATAGAAAAAGAGCACACAACAGTGATAAAACAAAGACACTTACATGAATGGGTATAAATAGCAGTAAATGGAAAAACATGGCAGTAATGAGATGACAGAAATGTGGTACAGATAACAAAAGCAGTGCAGATTGATTCAAAGTACAAGCGGTGAGTGGATGCACATTAGTCTTTTTGTTGGGGCTGGTGTTGTGATGGATTTAATAGCTTGAGGGTAGAAGCTGTTTCTCAGTCTGTTGGTCCTGGATTGGATGAGTCTGTATCTTTTCCCAGAGGGCAGTGGGGTGAACAGACTGTTTCCAGGGGTGGGCGTGGTCCTTGGATGTCAGAGCGAATGTCTATGAGGAGAGTTGGTGATGAGCTTATGGTCCCCTCTGCCGCCGTCGTCACCTACTGCAGGTCTTTTAAGTTCTGCGTTGTGCAGCTGCTGGACCGCTCAGTGCAGCAGTAGGTGAGGATGCTCTCTGTCGCTGACTTGGAGAAATTTATGAGGCACTGAGGAAGATGAATGTACCTTAGCTTCCTGAGGAAATATATTTATTTCCACGGTAAAATTGGACATTTTAATATAGAGTTGACTGGAGATTTGCTCTGTTTCAGAGCCAGCACCTAGTGGTAAGTTGGGGAACTGCAGCAAAAGCTGCATCTTCATCTAGGTAGGGGTCAACCTGGAAGTGGGGACTGGCCAGCTGTTGGCTATTATTCCAGTTAATCAACTTGCTGGAAGGCTCCTGAACTTATCTGAGGCAAAGGTCGCTTCAACTGGAAGACTCAGATCTTACAAGAGTTAGCTTGAGGCAGAGGCGGTCCTCTTTGTGGTCCTGATTTCAGTACTCAACCCGGCGTGAAGATAGTGGCTTCAGGCTGCCTTGTTCAGCTTCACCCCAGATTCTTAAAGGCCATCTTTAAACCTGTCGCAACAGTCTCTTAGTACAGCACAACAAGCTCTACGATAGTGCTGGGCGATATTGAAAAAATCATATATCACGATAACGATATATATCACGATATACCATAATAAAGTATGTTTTCAGTTATTCTCTGAAAAGTTTGACAAAAATTTCATCACTTACTTTTCAACTTTATTTTGAAAGGACATTTAGCTGAACTGTCACAAACATACATTTTAGTGCAGCAAAAACAGGTAGGTACAGAGGTACAGTAGCTTTCACATTTTTTTTAAAGTGCACAACAGTTTCTGAGAGGAAAAACACATTTTTGCACTGAATTTCAGCTACAAAAAATAAACACAAATTATTTTTCAACTTTCTGAAATCTGTAACCTTGTAGTGCAAAGTTTGCAAACCAATATAAAGTGTCTAAAGTAAACATCAGGGTTGAAGAGAACTCTGTTTAAGGCATTAACCATGAATAAAAGTGCAAACATAAAAGGCTAGTTTGTAGAAGTAGATATGTTTCTATCAAATTTATCGTTGCAGGTTATTTAATTACATATTTGCTGTAATAATTGATAAAATTAGGTTAGAAACGATAGAAACGATAGAAGAGAAATGGCACGATACACACTTTTCTATCGTCCCCACGATATGTATCGTCATATTGCCCAGCACTACTGTACGATATTTAAAATAAGAACAACTATGCTAGCGGGAACCCGTCCAGGGTGTACCCCCACCTTCGGCCCAAAGAAAGCTCGGATCGGCCCCAGCAACTCCCCTTGGCCCTGCACGGGTATAGATAATGGATGAATTACTATTTTTTTCTGTTAGGTCTTTATTCACAGCTCAGATGGTTATGGACGTAACCATCTATAGAGACCAAAACTCTTTTATGACCAAGACTTTAAATTTCATTTTCTCTGCTGCAAAGTTGGACATTTTAATACGGGGAACATTAGAGAACATTCACTTGGTTTTGTTGCCAGATTCAAGAGGTCATTGAAGACTTCTAAGCAGTTTAATTGTTGACTGATGAATGCAAACACTTGGAGATGACTTTCTGTCGCTTTCCAGCCTCACGAGATCAACTACTCTTGATCATATGTCTTTAGAGAAGTCTTTGTTGTGACGCCATGGATACATATAAATAATAGTTTTTTTCCAACAACTGTCGTTCACATCAGCAGATACTTCTTATGAACAGCTATGTCTTTGTCTATTATTGTGACACATTTCAACTCAAAGTAATCAAGCACATTCCAAAGGGTTCACATATTTCTTCTTGCCACTATATTTAAGGTTTCATAGTCAAGCTTTGAGCTCCTATCATGAAACACTTTTCATTTCTTTCCCTTCTCTGTAGGTGTTTTGAAATGTAAAAAGGACAGGACCCTGCCTAAAGGCCAGCTGTGTCCTGTGTGCTCCACTCCCAGACACCTCCATGAAAAAGAGCTTCTCGCCGTGGAGGATCTGGTCTGCAGGAGCCCCGTTATCAGCTCCGCTCATGGAACAAGCCCACCACAGGACACCGAAAGCGAAGTTTTGACCAAAGAAGACTTCAAGGAACCGATCGGCAACATATCTCTGGGCCTGTCTGATGAACATGGAAATAAGGTGGATCTGGAGTGTAGGGTTGGCGAGCCCACAGAACTCAGTGAAATCAACTGGGAGCAGGTTAACCAGCTCCAGCTGGTCTCCAACATTACATTCTCAGTTGACCTCGAGTGCCCTGTTGACAGAGGAAAATATGAGCAACTGTGGAGGCTGATTGCATACTACAGCACGGTGCCAGCCCACCTAGAAAGAGAGGCTGTTCCCAGCAGAGATCCTCACTCGTTCTTCACGTACAGGCAGGACTCTGTGAGGGATGCTCAGCACTACACAGGAGTTAAAGTGAATGTGATGGCCCATCCGTCATGGCTGATGCAGGCCTCTATAGACCTGCAGCTCAACCGGCTTCAGTCATCAGCCAAGATGGTAAAATTACTTTTGAGGACAAACGTCTTAAAGACGGTGGAAACAGATCTAGAGCAGAGACAGAGGAGGACCTGGGTCATGATTGAGTCAACAAACATGACTCGTAAAGTTTTTAGTGCTATGCTGGGAAGTTCGAGTCAGATGTCCTGTAACATACAAAGTTCTGAACAGCCGGTTATTCAGTGGATGTTACCAGATGGGTCCAAACTTGATGTGCCGTACAACAGTCCAGACAACAGGGTGTCAGCTTCCAGCGACGGGAAACTGTTGATCAAAACCGTCAGCCACGCGGACGCTGGAATTTACTACTGCATTGCCAGGGTTCATGGAGACTTTGCCGTCCTCCCCTTCCACCTGACAGTACAGGAATCCTCCATCCCGCCTCCAGGGGAGGACGTATCAGTGACATCGGTTGAGGAATTTGCTGGGAACCGCATTTCCCTGGACTGCGCAGCATCTGGCTCTCCTGATGCTGAAATCAACTGGATTCTTCCGAGCAACATCATAGTTGGTTTCCACTCCAACTCATCCGGAGCTTTAGTCTATCCGAACGGCACCCTTCGTATCTCACAGATTCAGCTATCAGATGGTGGTTATTACAAATGCATTGCCATGAATCAACATGGTGTGGACACACAGGAGACAAAAGTCAATGTAGTGAGGCGCAAAGGAGCAGTAAGGCCTTTGAGGAGGTTTCCAGCTAGACCTCAGTCGGCTTCGGGGGTCAGCACTCAGATTAGGGTCCCCACAGATGATACAGGGGAAGCATCGGGGGACAATGAGGTTGCTCAGGATGGGGGTCCGGCCAGGCGCTTGGATGCTGCTGGCAGGAGAGATCCGGGTGGTGTGCCCCCACGCAGGAGGATAATCCACCCATCCAGGAATGTGCAGCCGAGACCGTCGGTGGTCCGCAAACCAACAGGATCTCATGTTGGAGACAGAACAAATACAGTTGAGACCAGGAGGAGGATGAATATGTCAAAGAGTAAAATAGACCCTGAGAAGTGGGCTGATATTTTGGCCAAGATTAGGGACAGAAAGGCTCAGAATATGGTGACACCGCTCCCAGCTCAGAGGGAAGCAACGACGCCGACGTCGCATTCACAGAAACTGACTGAAGTACCACCAGATAGCGTGACTGTACATAGAAAAGAGAGCCAGGAATACTCCACACCACAGAGTCCTGTACAACACACACAAACAAGACCCAACAAACATGAAGCACAAGACCAGCGTGGAGACGACGATACGGCTTTGAACAGTCAACATGGAAACAGCGTGCAGGCTACAACAGAGCCTCACATAAGACATGCAGACAGCATACAGCTAACAACCCGCGGTACAAAAACCAACCCACACACAAGTTCAAACAGTTCATTTTTCCTCCCACAGACCACATCTGCTCCTCTGCACGCTGTCACTCTCTGGCAGGGGAGCGCTAATGCTGCGAGTGATGTGGATGGAGCCACAACAGCTGACCTGTCTGAGGTATTGCAGAGCGGTGAGAGCAGGGATAGACTAAATGTAGGTGCCAGAAATGACAGAGAACCCTTTTTGAGTGGAAATCAAATAAACCCTTCTGTTGACCCAAATAAATCAGCGACAAGCCAAGAAGAAAAGGATTTCAGTTGGACTGGAACACCACCGCATTTTCAGACTACCAGTGATTTGCAGTCTGAAGTCATGCCCGCAAAGGCAACTCCAACCACTGCATTTGTTCCCTCCTCCACAGCGTCTGAAAGACAGCCCTCCACACGGCACCAGCAACCCAACTCCAGGTTAAGGAACGGAGGTCGGAGGAGAAGGCCAAGCAGAAGGAAGCAAAAGGTGAACAAGCCCAGAAAGTTTACTGCCACCACACCTGGAAGTACTCCCCGACCGATGGTCAGGAGCACTGCCTCCACAGAGCTAAAAACAGAACCATTAGGTGTTTTTAGTACCACTGTTCCATTCACCAACAGCCAAGAAACGTCATCAGGAGGACTGAGTCATAAAGGAAGTACAGTCTCCCGGCATGACCATGATGGTTTTTCCCTACCAGCCTACCCAGCTTCCTATGATGGCTACCTATCCGGAACCACACCAATATTCAAGACCACATCAGCTGCCCCGTTGCTGCCAACAGCTTCTCCAGGGTTGGGTCCTGAAGATGCAAGTTCTCAACCAGCCACTGCAGTCTCTGTAGGTGTATCTCTTCCAGAGCTTTCTGAGGTCTTCACCTTTCCACAGAGGTCTACAGAGAGCCCCGAGTCATCTGGTGATCTTCTTGAGGAGATGGATGATACAACTGTTTCGGCAGATCTTGAACCTAAGCTGCATTCTGAACGTTCTTTAGGGGAGTTTCAGACCGTGACACAATCTCCTATGGACCAGTCAAGCCATGAAAACACACTTACTGACAGGGGTGAAACATTTCTTTTGAATGAAGCAAGACCAGATTCTACATTAGCGCCATCGCTGACATCCCCTTCCCCATCAACGGCTACTTACGTCGAGGATCCAACCAGGACAACCTCTGGATACGTTTCCACTGGATCATTAAGGACATCCAGCACACTTTTTCAGGGTTATTTTGAGACAGAAGAGGTTACTACAATACCACCAGGAATATCTGAAAGTTTGCATCACAGTTCTGAAGATGAAAAATCTCAAAATGAAATGACAAAAATGGAGTCCAATGAAACTCCAGTCACAAGTGCAACACCTCTCTCTGCAACCTCATTGGTGCCTGAGCCCGTAACACTTTCCAGAGCAATGCTTAGATGTCACCGAACTCGAAATATCTTTAACAGAAGATGAAACGATCCCTTCACTAAGGGCCACCACCCAGTATCCCCAGATCACAGCCAGTCACAGTCAAGATCAACAAATGAAACTCTTCAGCACTGCATCTGAGACGAACAAAGCATCAATCTCATATCCTGTAACCTTACCACCTGACCAGAAACTAGCCAGCAATGATCCAACTTTTACTGATGAAAATCTGGACAGCAGGCAGATCGTCCAGCAAGCAACCACGTCTCTCCCGACAGCTGCTACAGTCCAACCTCAGCCGTCCAGAAAGACACTGTTAACAAGCACTCAGGATGTATTCAGAGACCTGGAGCTAGCTGGACGAGGATCCACTCTGAGAGGGAAGCCAAGGATAACTAAAACCAATTTCCAGACCATCACTGTGAAAGCTGAAACAGATGCTCGGCTTCCCTGTGAGGCTGAGGGCCAGCCGGAGCCCTTCCTGTTATGGACTCACCTTGCTACTGGTATGTATGACACTAGAGAACTTCTTTCTGTATAAAAACTGTGACGGGAGCTAAGACTTACACAATTTAGATGGTTAAACCAATGTAATAAAATAGATTAAGAAGCCAGAAATATTTACACTCCACAGATGCTCATGAATGTTTAGATTCCTGCAGGTTCTATTTGAGTCAGCGGTATGTAATGTTCGTGATAACTGTAATTATCAAACAGATGTTTGAGTGGAAACAGTTACACTTACATTACAGTATATACTTGGATGTCTGCCAAATTTCCAGGAAAGATTGATACCATCTTTAGTGCAATTTCATCATCACTGAAGACAGGTTTCCCATGTGTCCAGGCTGTTACAGTTGCACAGTTGAGTCATTCTCAGTCATTGCAGCATACTGATTATTAACCAGCAGCCCCTTGAATGTGGGGGCTTTTCAACCTTTGTTAAACCTTATGTGTTGATTCATGATGCTGTGGCTTCCTGAGTAAGCATCCCTATCAGATGAGATGGGAGTGTGAAGGAGTTAGTTCAATACAGATGTTCATGTCTTGACGTGAACATCCTGTTGTACTTGGTTGACCTCCAAGAGTCGTACTGTGAAGACTACAAATATACAGTCACTGGTCACTTTATTAAATACACTTTGCTAGTTCTGGCTTAGATTTTTTTTTTTTGCCTTTAGAGTTGCCTTTAATCCTTATGGCAGTGATTCAACAAGGTGTTGTAAACATTTCTCAGAAATCTTGGCCCATGTTGACATGATAGTACACAGTTGCTGCAGATTGTTTGGCTGCACATCCAGGATACAGATATCCCATTCCACCTCTCATTCCACCCACAGACTGAATAAAAAGAGCTGGGGGAAAATAAAACCCCTCTGACATCAGCCATAACTCTTCTGATGAGTGCTTTAGAAGACTCTTTTTTCTCTATGATGCCATATTAGCAGGAACTGACTTTGCTCAACTCCAGTTACTCCAAAAATGGGCGAATGGGAGGAACGTACAGAACTGAAGCCCAAACATCTTCATTGCAGATGCCATTACTGAAATGGCCTCCAAAATAAGTGCTGTTAAAGGTGAAACAAGGACTAGTATGGTTGCTTGCAGGTCAACTGAGCCTTGCAGCTTAGGAGGCTGAGCAAAGATGCCCATGCCCAGCTACTCGTTGACTAGCTGTACAGTTAGTCACTTTAAAAGGGCTTCATTCTTCAGGAAACCATTGTGAGATCATTTGAGCTTTGTGACCTGTGATCCTGGTCCTGATGCCGTTCCTTGAATCCCAACAATACATTGAAGCCTCTGTTTTCAAATGTTGTGATTGATCATGTGCCGCTGCAGCACTTGAGATCTAACAGGACAAGCATAGACACCTCTCCAGTCTCTGAGGACATGAGTAGGTTGTTGGTAAGTCCTGTTTTTCTGTTTTTCTTTTGAGTTGTTGAGTTGTAAATGACCTAAATGCAGGTGACTCAGGAGGCAGGGGTGATCCAAGAAGTCCCTTTCTTTGGATGCAAAACATTGCCAGGGCAGGAATGTCCAAAAACAAAACTTAAACTAGCAAAAACGGTAACTAAAAGTACAAACCAGAAGCGTTGAAGAAACAAGAACAGGAGAAGTCAGAGTAACACAGGAGATGACAGGAAGGAACAGAAGGCACCAGGATGAACCAGGACATGAAGAGACTAAACAAAGCAGATGGACCAGCAAGGAGGCAGGGAAAGACAAAACAAGGCAGGGGTTGATGAGATGCAGGTGAAAGGTATCAGGACAGATGGGACCAGGAAAGTGAAACAAAACCAAGACTGACTTTCAAAATAAAACAGGAAGTAAAAAAACAGTAGACAAGGAATGTAAAAAACAAGGAAAAAACAGAAAAATCACTAAAAGCTAATCCAAAACTGAACAATGCTGTAATATAAATCCTAACTGTTCTAACAGATCCATCCAATATGAAAATATGTAGTTAAGAAAAAAAAGAGACTGTTGGAAATATAAGAAGATGATGCACTATAGTTCATAGAGGGATGAAAATAATCAGCATCAATACTTCAATCTATGTATCAATACCACTTCTGACCACATAGGGGGAATATAGACAGAACTGTGTAAATGAGTAGAGACGACCTGGTACATCATGTATTTCTACTTTGTCCCACTAGTGATGCACTTGAACATTCTTGGAAATGCTGCCCCCATATGGTCAGAAATGATATTGCTACATAGAGTAGCTTAGGTGTTTAAATGGTGGCCTAAAGTGGGTCAAGAAAATTATACATGCACAGATATCGATATTGATATTGAATATTGGGCTCAATATTGTCTAAATAGCTGGACTGGGTATCAGATGATTTTTCAGATTCATGAGGCCATTCTAATCGCTTTAATTCTATGTGTGCAACGCTTCCTACATCATGTCAACTGCATGCACAGCTTCAGTGGCAAGAAAAAGAGTATGTGAAAACCTTGGAATTAATTGATTTTCTGCATAAACTTGCCATAAAATGTGATCAAATCAGATCTTTATCTCAGTGACAATATTAGACAAACAACATGTTTTAAGCTTATAACTTATGAACTAAGTGTTCAAAGTACCTTGCATTTGTCTCTTTTTGTGAAGAAGATCAAATTACATTTTATGGAAAATGGACTGCACGTATACACCGCTTTATCCACATAATCAAGGTGCCCTCAAAGCAATTTACAATGGCCTCTCATTCACCCATTCATACACCAGTGGGCAGCTACTACCATGCAAGGTGCTGCCAGACCCACTGGGGGCAAGTTAGGGTTCAGTGTCTTGCCAAAGGACACTTTGGCAAGTGTCTGGACAACCTGCTCTACCAACTGAGCTAGCTGAGCTGAGCTAGCCTTTTCATGCAGAAAGCCATTTCATACCAGGGTTGTTGTTTTTTTCTTACTACTTATTAAAGTCACGACAAGATTTTACTAATAAACAACAATTCAGGAAATTTATATCAATGGAATAATATCGTGCATTTTGTTTTTAAAAGATTGGTTAGCAGTGTTAAAGTGGAGCCTTTTTTTCTTCAGTCTCCTTCACCCACCAGTGGTATTGGGTCAGTATCAGATATTGTCTGGATATTGAAATTGGGAACGAAAAAATAGGATGGTGCATCCCTAGAGAAAATATTCCCCATACTTGTATACCACTACCGCCACCAGCTGGAGCCGTTGATGAAATCCTCTCCTCTTGTTTTGTGCAAAATTCTGGATCCACCATGTGAAAGTCACAAAAGAAATTGAGATATTTCTGCTTTAACCATTCCATGTCTTATAGTCACATATATCGTCTTTCTACCCTGTCCTGGTGTTCGGTGTGAACTTCAGGACGTTGTCTCAACTGTGTGTACATGCATAAATGCACTGATCTGCTGCCGTGTGATTGGCTGATTAGTAAAGAGCTGTTGAGTGTGCTTGATATTACGGCCTGTAAGTGCATACTGATGACTCAGTTTGAAGTGTCGTTGGATTCTGTTTCAGTGGTAGCATGTGATCCACTTCTCAGACAGCGTGGTATCAGTCAAAATGAACCCTGGTGCCAGACCGAAACTTGACGTTAAACGATTCTCCAAAACCCAGCGTACTCAGCTCCAACATTTTTAGACCTTTTTCCTCTATAGCAGAGATGGGCGGAAATCGGCATTATGCTCAATGGATAAAACACACTTAAATGAACAACAAGACTATAAATATGGTTTCAAAGATTTATCATCGGTAGAAAATCTAAGACAGAACATTAAATCTGCTCCCCTTCATGAAAAAACATGAGCTGCATCCCTTCAAGTTCCTTCGAGCCCCAGTTTCCTTTCCTGTCAATGATGCACACTTGCTCCTGCAGTACTCATGGAGTTTAAAATACAAGCACAATACGCTCATCGGTCATGTTTCGGTTTAGGGTGCATTCACACCTAATAGACTCGGTACGATTGGAGTTGTAGCATCCAGCCAGTCCAAGTTTGCTTTCACACTGCGCTTTGACAAGTGAACCAAACCTTTCTGAATACAAGTTCCTCTCCTCACCTGTGGTGTAGCATCAAGAGTGTCTGAAGGAGAAGCCAAAACAAGCAATGAACAAAAAACCTTGCTCATCTGTTGGAAAATGCAGGACAATTTTCCACCACATAAACTAAACATGGCCCTGCATTAAAGTTATAGCACTCTTGGGATTTTTTCATGTTATTTTATGAAATAAAATAAAAATCAAACCTCTTACTTCATCTTCCTTCCATGTCTGACCGCGAGCCATGTCTCCCGATTATTGTGCTGAAACTGCACAAATGTTTGTCTTCAGACTGTTCAGACCCACAATGCCCTGTGTTGTAGTCCGCTTCAAGTCTTACGTAATGTGGATAATATAAACTCCAGATTTGGGGACAATAATCCTGAAACCGTATAGGACTCATGCTATTTCCTCCTTTCTAGCCCAAGCCCACTTAGACTCAGGCGGTGCCCAGGTAGACATGCTGGCTGGGAATTTTTAAACTGTGTGAGAAAGAGTATAACATTTTGTGCATTTCCTTTGGTGCAGGGACGAGACTTTCTCGGAACACCCAAGTGCAGAAGTTTGAGGTGGACCAAAATGGTACATTAATCATCAGGAACACACAGATGACGGACAGGGGCCAGTACCTGTGCACGGTTCAGAACCAGTACGGCATGGACAAGAAGACAGTTACCCTGGTGGTCCTGCCTCCGCATCCACATGTCCTCCATCCTCACTACAGAAATGTTACCGTGCACCTCGGTGGTAAGGTTGATTTGGAGTGCAAAGTCGAAGGGCATCCTGAGCCCCGGGTGACATGGGTCCTCCCTAGCAACATCCGGTTGACTGCGGCGTCAGGTGGGATGGCTTCTCAGCAACGGGTGGTCGTTGATCATCATGGAACCCTCCACATCAACCAGGCCAACCACTCAGACAGTGGGATCTACATGTGCAGTGGCAGCAGTGCAGCTGGAACCAACGCCATTATTGTACGTCTTCATGTCTTAGCGCTGCCACCAACTATTCAGCAGAGACAGCAAGAGAACCTGACTCTTCCAGAGGGCATCTCCGTCTACATCGACTGCACTGCCACCGGAGCCCCTAAACCTGTCATTTACTGGATCACACCTGAGCAAAAACTGCTCACCGCTTCCCAGCTGGTACCTTTTCGGAACCATGTCGTCTTCCCCAACGGGACACTCTACATACGAGAATTGGTCCTTGGAAACTCTGGGCAATATGAGTGCTTGGCCACTAACACAGTGTCATACACTGGGAGAACTGTGGTCCTAAATGTAAAGAGGAACGTGTTCTCGGCCAAGTCCAGAATTATATCATCATCTCCCCAGAAAACAGATGTGATATATGGAACTAAGCTGCTTCTCAACTGTGTAGCAAGAGGACAGCCAGAGCCCCGAGTTATCTGGAGGACACCCTCTAAAAAGCTGGTGGATGCTCAGTACAGGTGAGATGAATCCCAGTCTCATCAATCATATATGCTAAGGCTTGCCTAAGCGCTATTATTTCTTTTCTTTTCGCAGTTATGACCCGAGGATCAAGGTGTTCCTCAATGGGACATTAACCGTTCACTCTGTGACGGACAAGGACAGCGGAGACTACCTGTGTTTGGCACGAAACAAGATGGGTGACGACTACATTCAGCTGCGAGTGAATGTGCTGACCAGACCAGCCAAGATTGAACGGAAGCAGCAGCGATCCAGCCAGGAGGTGGTGCATGGTGAAGACCTGAAGGTTGACTGCGTGGCCTCCGGGCTCCCCAACCCCAAGATCAGCTGGGTGCTGCCAGATGGTACCATGGTGAACCTGGTCAAACAGAGAGATGGAGGCAGTGTGGGGCGCAGTCGCAGGTATGACCTAGCAAGACATAGTGTCTTCTAATTTCAGTGGTGGTTTCTGGCACGGGTGTCATGGGCAAGGATGACAAAACCATGCAAAAAAGGAAAAATACATATTAGTTTATCACTACCTTGCATGTCTCTTCCGTTATATCCCTGAAATGATATTTTTTGGGCCCTAAAAGAGAAGTAGGTGCCCTTATAAGCCCACTAGTTGGACACCACCTTAACTGATCTCTAAGACTGAGGGCCTGATCTACCGCCAGATCTCCTAAAGCCGCTACCCGCTATATTATGCATGGGAGCGGTTAGGGCGTTCCACCTGTTAAACCAATCAGTGCGTCAGGTGCCATTGCTTTTAGGAGCAGGTTGCGCTACCAGCAAGCCGCTATGGGGCGTCTTTTCAACTAGATCGGGTTAAAGCTTCCTCCTCTTCCTTCATCCTCCTCCTCTGCACTGATATATACACAAAAATACTTTTGCACTGACAATTCCTATTGGCTACCTGAAAGTCCCAGATTGTCAGTAAACATACTCTGGTCATCTGTGGTTTAACTGGTGAGCAACGGTTTAAGACGATCTCTGCCATTTTCTCAGGGGTTCAACTGAGGCCAAATCATGCTTTTTATACAAGAGTTAATTCGAGAGGTAGAGCCGTTTGTGCACGTCCACATGTGACTAGGTGGAAACCCATTTATGCCATTTGGACGTGGTCTTGTATGCGCCGACATGCGGGTAGCGAATAAGGGCAAATGACATGCCCATTGCCACACCTACAAAGTGAGTAAGGGAGTCGGCATAATGGGTAGCAGCTTTGGCGAGCGGAAGATTGCATTAGCGGTTAGCGGATGTTTCTATACCCATAATTTGCGGGTAGCGGTTAGTGGTAACGGGTAAGGAAAAGTGTATGATCAAGGCCTGTCAGGACATCAGGCTGCTGGTCAGACAGCTGTCACACTTGGAGGAGGAAAAAGGAGATGTGGAGAGGAAGTGGATATGGATAATACATCTATTGTAGAGTGCACAAATAAGGAGGTTGACTAAGTCTATGACCAGACTAGTCCGTGCTTGTTAAAAAGCTGTTTTAAAAACAAAAGCAATCTGCAACTCAGTGTTGCAGCGCAGTGTCTGAGAAGATCATTTCACCACCGTGATCACGGATCATCCACGATCACTGGACATGTGCGCGATTGAAAACGGGCCAGATGGTATGATCCAGGCATGTTTGGCTGCCAGAGCAACAGAGTCACTGGTATTTATTGATGATGTGACTACAGAAGTAGAAGATGAACTCTGAGGGATATGAGCCTATACTCCCTGTTCACATTCAGCCAAATGCTACAAAACTGTTGGATGGAGCTTCACAGTGCAGCTGGATAATGATCCTAAGCACACTGACAAAGCAACTAAAGATTTTCTGAAGACAAAGAAATGGAATATTGTTTAATGGCCAAGTCATTCATTTGATTTCATCTCACTAAAGCTAAATGCTTTTTAGGAGAGACCCAGATCTCCGTCGCCCTGAGCCTCCTCCTCCAGCTCCTCCAGAAGGAGAGAAAGATGTCCTAATAGCAGCCTTTAGAGCTGATGTGGTTTCTGAAGTTTGTTCATTATTGACGCTTTCTCTGATGATTTAGAATATTTGCGAAGCCAATTCCTGGTTTGGGTCTGGTTTTTTACCCCTTACTCCAACCCTGGTGTCAGGTCCCCCTTTCTGCGGAACACCTGTTGAGCAGTCATACCAACAACCATAAACAGCAGTCTTACATCAAACAGTTGTGATTTCACAACCAAAAATTCAAGGTTTTTACACCAAAAATGCCCAAGTCTGCGCTAGTCACAATTTTGTAAAGTTGGTGATTTCACAACAAAGATTTGTTATTTGATGTCAAAAAGTCATAAATTTAAAAAATTTGATTTTGTGACAGAAAAAATGTGCTTTTTACAACCAAAAGGGGCAATGTTGCAAAATATACAACCTTGAATTAAAAACTACATTCAATTTGTAATTTTACAAAAGTTAATATTTTATGACAAAAAGATGTAATATTAAGTTTAAAAAAAACTGTAACTTTATTAAATTTTTCCATATAAAATTGAGATACTGTGAAATTTTCAATTTTGCAGCAAAAAATTCTTGATTTTAGGACAAAGTTTAGGGATTTTATTCCAAAATGTCATGATTGTACATCAAAAGCCTCAAATTTAAACGAAAACATCACAGTCCTGCAAAATGTACAGGTTTTATGAGAAAATGTTGCTTCCTTACACAAAAAAGTCAAGACTTACAAAAAAATTATTATGGTTGTAGAATTAATGACTGTAAACAAGTTTAAACAAGTAGTATTATATTATATTATATTATATTATAATAGTAAAATAAAAGCTATTTAACTTAAATCACCTCTTTTCTTTTGGCTTGAGCACCAGACCCCAAAAATGTCCATGCACAGCCCTGTATGGAAACATGGACGTAACAGCAGGTCATTAAAACTCTCACTGGGTTTTTCTTTATTCTAAAGGTAGTTGTGTAAGCAGTCCTTACAGTTTTCAGTCAATAACCAATATCTCTTGTCCTCATCTCTCCCTGAACTACCTCTAGGTATGTGGTGTTTGATAATGGGACACTTTTCTTCAACGACGTGGGCGTTCCAGAGGAAGGTGACTACACCTGCTATGCAGAGAACCAACTGGGCAAAGACGAGATGAAGGTCAGAGTCAGGGTGAAGGGTGCAACTTCCCCACCAAAAATCCAAGATACAGACCAAAAGGCCATCAGGGTTTTCTATGGTGAGACAGTTACTCTTCAATGCAAAGCCAAGGGTGAACCAGTACCGTTCATCACCTGGATATCCCCGACACATAGAGTGATTTCTCCAACATTAGACAAGTACCAGGTCCTGGATGATGGAACGTTGATTATTCATAAGGCCCAACGTTTTGATGGAGGTAACTACACCTGTATGGCTAGGAACAGTGCTGGACAGGACCATAAAGTTTCCAGCCTGGAGGTGCTGGTAACACCTCCAGTGATCAATGGTTTAGGAGGAACTGCTAATGTCATCCAGGTGACTACAGTCCCGGATCAGGACAGGTGGGTGGACTGTGTGGCGAAGGGAACGCCTAAACCTCGCATCATGTGGATTCTGCCACGAAATGTGATCCTTCCTGCACCATACTACAGCAACAGAATGACGGTTCATCTGAATGGCACCCTGGAAATCCGATCACCCAAGAAGACGGACTCGGGACAGCTGGTCTGCATCGCTCGTAACGAAGGAGGTGAGGTCCGGCTGGTGGTCAACTTGGATGTGAAGGAAGCTCTCCAAAGGCCAAAAACAACAAGTTCCAACACAGATAGCTTGTCACTGATATTGGGGAACGCCATAACTTTGAACTGCTCCTTTGAGGACTTGAGACTACCCCACCTTACTTGGATCTTACCCAATGGCAAACCTTTGGACAGCGGGGCTCAGTTTTCTAGGTTTTTCCACCGACTTGATGGGTCTTTGGTCATCAGTAACCCATCCGTTGCTGATGCTGGTGTGTATCGCTGTCTGGGACGCCATTCTGGAGGGGTCATGCAGCGTAAAATCACGTTGTCCCCAGGGAAAAAGCCAGAGATCAATAATAGATACATGTCTCTTGTCAGCATCATGAACGGGGAAACACTTCTGCTTCACTGTCAAACCACTGCTGAACCACTCAGTCTCTCATGGACCTTACCCAGCGGGGTTGTCCTGAACAAGCCCCAGAGAGCTGGACGGTACACCATACTGCCCAATGGGACTCTCGCCATCCAACACGTGTCAGTCCATGATCGAGGCGCTTATGTTTGCAGAGCTGCCAATGAGTACGGCAGCTCCCTGCTATCCGTGGCAGTAACTGTCATTACACGGCCGCCGCGGATAACCAGCGGCCCTCCCTCCGTGACTTATACAAAACGTGGAGTAGCTGTTCAGTTAAACTGCGCGGCTACGGGGAACCCTAAAGTAGAGGTGGCGTGGGAAACGCCTGATAAAATGCGCTTGGCCGCGGCCGCGCAACCGCGCCTCTTTGGGAATAAGTACCTTCATCCGCAGGGCTCCCTCATCATTCAGAACCCAACGCAGAGGGACGCTGGCGTTTACCGATGCACCGCCAGGAACGCAGTGGGCACTGACTCGAAAGCCACGTTTCTGAACGTGTTCTAGAGAACTTCGCTGTCGTCTACACTTCACTGCCCAAGCAACTGCCCGAGTCAAAGTAACGTTTTTGCTTTTAAAACATGAAACGATGAGCTGATTGAAACCAACAGTGGTGCTTTGAGTATGTGCTGATTTAAAGGGATTTAAGTTAATGTTTTGTGAACCCTAACTGATTCAGTTCTACCATTTTGTATGTAATAAAAGTTAAGAAATAATGCACACTGTTAACAGCTGACGCTAGTTGCTGCTGATGTGAGCAGCACATGCGTGGGTAAGTGGTTATGATGAGATCTATTAAACCTAGATGGCGGCACCAAACTTGGTTACATTTACAAGTCAGAAAGCAACAACAACTATGTAAAAATGCAAGATGTGTGTCAAAATATGTGTCAGAGCAAGTTTCCAGTCTGGAGAAGTGGGTTTATTGGTGTTAGGGCTGATTTTCTTTCTTCTATGGACGTAGTGGTTGAGAGAAGCTTGGAGTATAGTGGAGAAGAGCTGAAAACACAGGATCTTACCTTCTGGAAGAAACACGGAAAACGGACCAGTATTTATACTCATGTGCACAGTGTTGCATAGTTTATAGTGGGGCTGCACAATATATCAAAAAAATTGTCATTAATGCCATATCAACATGTGCAATGTCAATATTGCACAGACAAAGAAATTATCTCAATGATTGGTAACCTGTTATTTTCCAAATTCTATGCGTTTACAACGTAAATACTGATTTGACCAATCATGCTACTGCCCAAGATACCAGTTTAAATACATGTGATATTAGCATCTAATTCAGCATTGTGTTGTTGTTTTGCAGTTGTTGCAGGGTGCAGTTTTCAATTTGTTAATTTGATTTAATAAAACCATTGTGCTGGACAAGAATGAATTTTTTTTTTTTTTTTTTTTTTTAGTTTTTTTTTTTTTTTTTTTAGCACCATTACACTGGAATTATTGGTACATACATAATATACATATATCATATTCAATTTCAACTGTTTTACTGCATTTTTTCCGGATATTGTGCAGCCCTTGTATATTCAGGTAAAGGCACGTGAAATATTATAAATATATAATATATATATTATATTTATTTTATATAAATATAATATAAATATAAGTATTTGGTGCCGCTGGTAAACTTAGACACGTTCTTCTTGCAACCTTCCAGACTTTCTGGCACCACCAAGGTCACTTCAACAAGTCATAGGTCTTCATGGAATATTTTCATGCACTTTTCCTTTAAACTAAATAAGTCTTTGAGCTACCAGCTACCATCAGTCATGATATCTTCAGGTAAATTAGAAGGCATGTTTGGTTGAAATGACTTCATGAGGTTATTGAGGTTTAGTTGGCATATGAATACATTAAAAATCCACCATATGGTGGCTTTGCCAGCCATTCCTATTTCTTTTTCTCTTCAGTGACAGGTTTTGGGTTTGGTTTTTGTGTTTTCAAGGTTTTCTTGGTTTGGTCTGCTTGTGTTCGTTTCCGTTGATGTTAACTTTACTTCCTGCTTTACTTTGAAAGCCCGTCTTTCCCTGTTTTACTTCTCTTTGTTCGTCTTGCTGATTGTTCGCACCTGTGTCTCGTTTATTTAAGTCTTGTCTTTTCCCCTGTTGCCTTGGTGGTTCATGTGTTTAGCTTCCAGTGTTCCTGCTCTGCTGTCTGTCTGCTTGTGTGGATTCCTCTGAGTCGACATACTGGGAATAAAGGCTGATTTATGCTCCTGCATGCTCGAAGCAACGGTGTAACTCTGGCAAGCTACCCCAGATCCCATCATGCACTGCTCTCCAAATGTAATAGCACGTTGCGTTGTCACGGACTGCAAGAAATGTGACAGGTTTACTTGGTAGATTTGTTTTGCTTTGAATTCGTCATATTTCCAGCTGCTGCTACTGCTCCATCATATTCAGGTTGGGTAGAACAATAGGTTGCTGCAGCGTCTGTAAAAAATTACTGTTGCACAACATCTTTCGGCATCACGTAAAATATAGTTTATTTGCTCCGTTGTCATGTCTGAGCTATGTAAAGAAGCAAACTAAAGGAAACTCAGTACTGCAGGCAAGAACCCGCACTGCCCTCTGGGAGTTTGTTGTGTGATTACACGCACAGGTATAAATGCAATAGATTGCCAAAGGGCCCATGTATAGCTAGCATGTATATCTGCTTCACAGAAGCAAAAAGCTCGACTTTGATTTCCTGGTTATAGTACCAACGGATGCCAAAGGACCAGCCTCTGGAGGCCAGTGAACAGACATAGAACCAATAAATAAAACAATGCATGTGATGTAGGCAGAGCGACAACCAATGAATGACTGATATTTGCCAGTAAAAAGAATAATGTTGATCCAAGATGTCATTAGCATTTCTTCAGCCATCTTGGTTGCTTTGAATAGTGGCTGAATAGTGGACGATCCTGTATGAGCTGTAATTGGTTCTTTCCACTCTGTACTGATGTAAATGTACATGCTTGTGAGAAGGAGGGGTACCACATCCATTTATAATTCCTGTAAAGTGACTGGGTATGACTGGTCGGGTGAGCAGCTGGTGTTAAAGTCTATATATCTGGAGGAACTCACCAAGGCTGAAAAGCTAAATAACTGTTAACAGGTCTGAGCCCACATAAAGCTATTTATGACTTATATTAAATCTGCCCTCAGTAAGTTATTGCAAGTGCAAAAAAATTAAGCCCTCCTCTTTTATTCCTATCTTTCTCTTGTTTTTTAAGACAAAAAAAAAACAATTAAGAACATATGATTGTAGTGGATCGTTTTCTTAGTGTGCCATTATCTATTTAATAAAAATTAAGCTAAAATGAACAAAAACAGGCAATACTAATTGTATCAAACAGATGACATGACATTTGCCACTAGAATCATTTTTAATTGGTTCTTGAAGATGTTTCCATCCACATTTGGCAACTTTCGACATCAACAGTCACAGTAGACCATGCTAGCCATGCGGCTGCCACGCAGCCAGCCATGCTGCTAGCATGGTCTTAGTAACCTGTACAGGGCTGCCAAGTTTCACGTAAAGTTCAGAGTGAGGCTTATGGATCTTGGGCTCCATGCAGAATTATTTTTGTAATTATAAAAAAAAAAATAAGTTAGGTTTAGGAAGTTCCCATCTAAAGCTCTGTGGCTCGAGGCCTGCTGCCATGTTGGCTGTCACTACTGAAGGCTGGGCTCCATCCAGCTCCAAGCTGTTGGGTGTTTTGATCTTGTTCGTTCCCACCATCCAGAATAAATATTTTGTGCTCCCATGCAATTAGGGCAGAACAAAGTCCTTTGCATGTGACATCTCGTAGAGTACAAAAAGAAGTCGCAACCTATCAATTATTTATTCCATTTGTCCCTAAAACTCAACAGTTGACCCTTCTGGGAATCTTAAATAAATGTAATTAATGTAATAATCAACCTCTGGCAAAAATGGTGGAATAAACACTCTTGGAGGATGTTCATTTGATTGCTTTAATTTTGTAGAAAAGTGGTTTAAACAAAAATTTTTTTTAAAGAAAAAAATGCTGTAGTCGATAGCTTGCTTTAAAAAATAAATAAATAAAAGATCAGAGAAAATATGTGATAACTCCAGGTCTGAAGAAAAGATCATGGCCTCCTTAAAAAATAAAAACCGCTACTCAGTTTGTTGCACCACCTCTGACTAGGCATGGACCTAAATATGGACTAACAGTTTTTCCAGTCTTGTCATGGACCATTTGCTTCTATCTCCACCAGAGATTTTCAGTTACGTTGAGGTTCAGACCATGACACTGACTGTTTGTCTTTCTCAAAGGAACGTTTTCTGTCTGGGAACAAACCAACATCTTTTGCAACGTTCTGTGATGATTTACCTTCTTATTTGTTTTTTAAACCTTTTGTGTCAACTGAAATGTTGGATCCGTGATTCCTGTCTGTCAGCTTGGTGCAAAAGCTTACCAAGGTGTGTAACTGCAGACTAATTAGCAGATTTGATCAGATTTGTTTAGAGCTGTAAATTTCAGGGTGATCCCACAATATTATGCCTAGAACTGAGGGATTTAATCTTTTTTTTCTTTCTGCTTGTTATTACTTCAACAATTTTCTTTCTGAAAAATGTTTCTCAAAACCAGGTTTGAATGTTAAATAAAAATAATTTTGTGCTACATAGTTTGTTCTTTGTTTTGTTTTTACAAAAGTAAACCAAATGAATGAACATCCTCTAATTCACCGTACTGCAGGATTCATCCCCTGAAGAATCTATACAACAATTAAATTACTTATCCAGTGACCAAGAAGGTTTAAATACCTTCACAGATCCTATAAATCCAACTGTCTTGTCCAAGATTAGATTCCAACTCTCAGGATAGGAACAAGATCACAGCACATCCATGCAGCTCAGCATGTAATTATACATACAGTCAGTGGTAGCTGCTATGCTACAAAGCTAACAATGCTAAACTTAAGTGACGGACGTTTTGTGACTACGCATGGTGAGTTAGCACAATGCAAAGAGTCCTGTTTCCCCTGGCTAAGAGCATAAACAAGCTTTAGATTCTCACGTGATTACTGAACATAGGAGCGTTCAGACACTTGTTTTCCGTGGGCGGTAGCGTGCATGACAAATCAAACACAAAATTGATGTTCATGGATTCTTAGCATAAAATTTTGGTGGTATGATGTGAGAGGTTAAATTTTGTGACTTTCACAGCGACTGTGTGAGACTTGGTAAGGCTTGCTCTGTGCATTGTTAACTATGCTAGTTTTATGACTATAGTTAGCCATAAGGCTAGGACAGTCATAGTAGCTTGCAGCCAGTGACAGTGTTGATGCTGTAAGATGACAGCCTGTATAAACGCAGTCGTATTATACCCTTTATACAAAACTTGACAAAGTTTTCTTAAGTATAAATGACATATTAGGAGCATGTCTTGGTCAAAACACCACAGATACAGTTCCCTTTTTAACCATGTCTGTACAGCTCTGTTAATAGCAGCTGCTTTAAAGAGGTGGAGTCAGACACATGACTCCACCCTCTTTTCTGCAGGATGTGCCTCTTTTAAAAATTAGCATTACAGCTCCATCCTGCCCCATTTCAGATGGACAGATTAATGGAAAGTTTAAGTTAGTTATAGATCAGGATTACATAGACAAGTTTTAAAAAACTGTTTTAGTATTACAAAATAAAAAACTTCCTCATGCCAGGAATGACTCAGGGAAAAGGACCCACATGAAAAACCAAAACTTCAGAAAAAGAACTTGACAAACTCCGGTGACATCATCCATAAATTAAGCAGCCCACTTATGGCACTTGCTAACCCCAGTTAACCCAAAAATGTGTGAAACGAGCCTGGAAACAAGCTGAAACTGTCACCTTAGCTCAAATTACAACACTCTTACCACCTGTCCTTTATTTGAACTTGTTTTAGAGTTTGGATTTAATTGGTCAATATGGTGTCAATGCCAATGAAACGAGGATAGTTGGAGCTTAAACGAGAACAACTTGATCTCCGCTGGTTTCGTTGGTTATCGCCAGCAGGTTAATCGAGCCTAGTTGCCTAGGCGACCAAGCAAGGGTATCTTTTGTCCAGTGGTACAATTAGTTACCTTTTAAAAAGCGACTGACATGATCAAAGATCACTTGACTGGAAGACCTAATCTAGACACAGTGGAGCTGGCGTCCTTTAGTCAGGCCTGTAGGTAGCTGTAAACTGGTTTAGTTTCTCAGTTGAAACACCGCGCCCCCACGTCTCTACAAATTTGTGACTATAAATAATTTTACCTGACATAAAAACTCATGAATTCATAGATGTGAAATCTACATATGGAGGCTGACAGTTTAACATGGGAACCGACAGAGATTCACTACAGTTTTCTTCAATTTCCTGAATTGTGTCAGACTAGTAAATCGAATGGAGCCCTTTGGTGAAAAAAATGTCCCCATATTCCTACTGCAATAGAAAAAAAAAACATCATCCAGCTTCTTGTACACTGATGGACGTCCTCATGAACCTCTCTGACAGAACGATAAATAACCACAGAGGACTTGGTTTAATGATGCTCATCTTTGCCCCGTGAGGGATGGGCAAGGCTTTAAACGAGTCAGTTTCATGAAAGAAAGGGCTCACACGTTTCAATTTGCATTAATATGCCTAAAATTTATAAAGTGATGTCACTGCGAGCGTTGGCAGGCTTACAAACATGGTTGTTTGAAGACGTGACGCTGCAGGTCAATTTGTGAGGTGTCGCCTGAGTCTGTCACGGCTCATAGAGCCAGTTTACGTCGACATCTATTTAACAAGCGGCGGCAAACTGCCGCTAACATTCAATCATGTAAGAACCCTGAGGAGGAGGAGTCGTTCATCTTTGTAATGTAGAGGCATCATTGGAAACTAGATTCAGTGTGGAAATGTCGTAGGCAAGCCTGTGGTATCACTGATGGTCGATATAAAAAAAAACTGTTCTCAGCACTGAAAGGAGAAATACCAGCACTTTCGGAAAATTTCCTTTTTTTCAATTTCCTGAGGTCTAAATGAAACATCTGTAAAATTCTTTGGTCAAAATGCCACAGAGATACAGTTAAAAAAAAAAAAAAAAAACAGCTCCGTTCATAGCAGCTGGATTTAGGGGGCGGAGCCAGACACTCTTAACCCCACCCCCATATTACATGTCTGCTCTCTTTTGTAATCAGTGTTGCAGCTTTGTGCTACCAGTGTTGTCCAGATGTATGATAATTATCGTATTTGTACAATAATTTAGCCCTTTGTACGATTTACGATTAATAATTGTAAAAAAAAAAAAAACCCAAATTTACCTTTCCATGAAACGTTCCATGTTTAGCTATTTCAAATTAAAAGCTTTTAAGCAACAAAATGACGGGGTACTTTTATTGTGACGCGGCCATAGGAAGTGAAATGTGTTCATGTAGTGTCACTTGTGAGCGTGAGTGGAAGTTGGCGAAAGTGTGCCAAAAGTGGGAGGCTAACTGCTATAATGCTAATATTCTTAGCTGTGTCATGGTTGGATTTATTGTACGATAGTTTGGGCTAAAATACGATAATTTTGGGGTCTCTGTACGATAATTTCATTTTCAACATTTGGCAACACTGGGTGCTACAGCCCTTCATAGGAACAGAAAAGTAAAGTTGAGTAGAGATTAAAGTGGGGAGGCTGGATAATTGTGACGTCACAGTTCCTTGAAAATTTCAACGACTCAACAGGGACAACTGCAGAATATCCATGTTTAAGGAGCTCTAACTCACATTCATCCGGGGCTTTGCAGACACGTGTCTTTCTCTTCCTCCAGTTATTCCAGAAGAATAACAGGATCACCACTCGTCTTGCTGTCAGTCTTGATCTGTTTCTTGCCAAACTGACGGGAACATCAGGTTTCCTCTATTAATGACACATTTTTAGACCAAAGAGGCCCTAAGCAAAGAGACAGGGTTGTGTTGTGCTGGTTGTTTTGTTATTTTATACACTAAAGCACCCAAATATGAAAAGTACTGAATAGTAATCCAACTGTTTTTGTGTCATCTGATTGTAGTGGGTCTTAGTATTAGTATTGACCGTTACTCTTTTACTTTCCTAAGTAAAAGAGTAACGGTCAGTACTAAGTACCCCCATGGTTTAATAGCATGTGAATTTACCTCCAGCTGCAATGACCTGAAGTAGTCGTTTCTTCTATGACTTTATCAGTATCTTAAATAACTGTTAAGGGATTTTGGTCCATCCATCTTTATGACACTGCTTTGGTTCGTTAATGTTCCCACCACTGCGTCTCAGTCAGGTTGAGGTCTGAACTTTGATTCTCTTCTTTTTTTCATCCATTATGACGTAGATTTGCTGGTGTGTTTGTAATCATCATTGTGTCACATGACACAGTTTCAGCCTTCAGACAGATGAACTCACATTTGTGTCCTCTGGTAAACCGAGGAGTTGACGGTCCACTCAAGGTGTCCAGGTTCCTGTAGCTGCAACAACCCCATATCATCACCCTGCCACCACCGTGCTTGACAGTGGGTATGAGATGTTTCTGCTGAAATGCTGTGTTTTGGTTTTCTTCAAACATGGTGCTGGTCATTAAAACAATAAGGACATTGGGTGCGTTTACATGGGAAGTTTAATTCCTCTTTAATTCAGAATTAAAGTTAAAGCCGAATAAAAGTTACCATGTAAACACTTAATTCCATATGAACATGTCAGTTCCGAATTAAACTTAATTAAGTATTAAGTAATTCCCCGGTCATGTAAACACTCATTCCTGTTTAAATTAATTCCCGTCTTTCTGCGCATGCTCGTTCTCTTGCCCGTCTGTCGCGATGACGCTTATATTCCCGCAGCGCGCAGTAAACGGTGTTCAAGAGCAGAGACGATTTATTTAATAAATAGCTTGGAGGAACTGGAAATAATTAAAAGAACAGATGGCAGGAAACATAAAAATTGTGAGCTTTTCAAAGCGGCCAGGTTAAATGAAGGAGGTTTCGCAGATAGAGACGCCACCCAGGTCAAAAATAAGTGAAATGTTGTTGCTAACCGAGTTAGCTAAGTTTGTTTTCTTCCGGTAGATGTAAAGACGTCCGCCCCCCCCATCCAATTAGAACCCTTCACAACCCCCAGACCTAAAGCGGAGTTGGATAAAGCCGAACTAACGTGTTTTCCATGTAAACCTTAATTCGGAATTACTATTTCCATTTAAACTCGAAGGAAAATAGTTTAATTCGGAATCATTTAATTCCTAATTATTAATTCCGAATTAAAAAACATCATGTAACCGCAGCCGATGTTCCAGAAGTCTGGTGGTTAGTTCAGATGTTCAGATGTGTTTCTATGTTTCTTTCAGACAGAAGAGGCTTCCTCCTAGAAACAAACCGTACTTGTTCAGTCTTCTTCTAACCGTGCTGTCGTTGACTTTAGTAGTTAACGTGTTCAGAGAGGCCTGGAGGCTCTGACATGCAGCGCTCTTCGATTTCTCTGAGTGTTGCATGGTCTGACTCGGCACGTTTGCTGGGTCCTCCCAACTGTCTTGACTGTCTTCCACTTTCTCTTTCTCACTGTTGAGCTCCAAATTGTTTGGAAACAGTTTTCTACCCACCTGTCCAAACTGATGTGCAGCAACAACTGTCTCTTCAAGATCATTGCTTACATCTTTCCCTCTTGGCATTATGTTACAAACACCTGAATGCTGAAAACTGCTTTTAGAGAGATCTGTGCTCCAGCTGATTAATTCATCAAGGCTGGATAATTAACTTACCGTCCTATAGAAGCAGGAAGGGGTTACTTAGTATTGCCCACATTGAAAAAAAAAAAAGAAAAGGTTAAACTCAGCTGTAGTTTTCTTTGATATTGTACAGTTTCTTCTGACAATGACAGATTATGTCACGCTGCAAAAATGTTCTGTTTTAATTTTCTAAATGTTTAACTTAATAACTGAGTTGACTGAAAGTGTGTAAAATGTTTTTAGACTTTTTCTTTCCTCTCCATCGTCACTCAGAACTGTGTCTGTTAGCATGCTACTCTGTTTCCAATGTGTCCTCATTTGTGAAATATCTGTCTTCGACAGACAGGTTGCGATGCGTAGAGACTTTCCATGTTTTAATAAAAACACTTTCCCCTACCCCGACATGTGAGCAAAATCATTTCATTTTCTTCCTGCCAGGGTAAGAAGGAAAAAACGAAGACATGTTATGAATGGCAGAAGTGCTGGGAAAGTCTTTGAAGAGAACATTCACCATAATGCTTTTTCAGTCTCAGCTGAGTATTCAGGATGAAGGAATTAGGTCACCGTGTCTCTTCGAGACTCGTAACGTGCAATCATCGCTGTGGGAATACAGCCACGGTGTCGTCTTGCTGAGAGAAGAAACATCTGGAGTTTTGAGGAAATCCCCCGGTGGTTCAGCAGATTCAGCCTGAAAGAGCCACGCGTTGAAATCATCCCGGCGTCCGACGGCGTTTGTGAAACCTCGTCACAACAAGTCAGGTCGTCGGGGTGAAGCCTCGTCTCCCGCCAGATGATGTAAACATTTTCCATCCTGAGCGGCGACGGTGCTGCAGTGATGCGCGTTTTTCCCCGTGTGGTCAAAGAGGCTCCTGGACCGGATAGACCGGATAGTTCTGGTGCTCTGTGTGTCTGCTTCAAGGGGAAACCTCTGCTTTTCCTGTTTGAAGCCACTGCAGTTCCTCGAATGACCACTGGGAGCTGACCCCAATCTTAACACACTGTATGGGGGTGAAACTTCTGTCTCATCAGCTGAAGTTCTTCAGTTGTATAGAGGCTACCCCAGTACCGGGAAAACCGCCATTTTTATTTCCTCCGCCAAGGAGATTGTTTTTTCCGGCGTTTATCTGTCTGTCTGTGTTCAAGATAACTCAAAAAGTTATGGATGGATTTTGATTAAATTTTCAGGAGTTGTCAAAAATGTGAAAAGGAAGAATTGATTTCATTTTGAGTGTGATCCGAAAGAAATCCTTGATTCTGGATCACTTTCAAATTTTCAATAACATTGCGGTCAATGGGGCCAAAAATTTTGTTTCGCAATATCTCCGTTAATTATTGCCCAAAACTCATGAAATTTGACTCAGGGATTGACAATGGGAACCTCTATCAAATTTCAAAGGCTGATCCGGATCTGATCGAGAAGGCGGATTTTATCGCAATCTCTATAAAAACATTGAGGTTGTTTAATTTAAATATATTGACTTTGGAAACAAATATTGCATGAAATCTTTATAGCATTATATTTTTTGTGTGCATCACAAAATAAAGGAAGATATGGTACTTTTTAGCGGTCCCATATTGTCAGTGCTATATGTACGACTAATATTTATGGTGTAAATTGCTATATGGGGGAACTGGTGCGCTTGGCGGAGGTCTGCGCTCTCCGAGTGCTTGTCTAGTTCTCTAGGTGTTGAGCATTCTCTAACGCGTTGTAGTTGGGGCTTTTTAAAGATGCAACCACTTCCAGTAAAGAAAGCAACAAGCAAAAACGAGTGATACAGACCAGAAAGACACAGATCTGGAAAGCCCCGGATGAGTGTCCAGCAGTACTCGGGTAGGATCTGTTGATCTGAATGTATCTGGATGCATCTCTCTCCAATAAGTTAAATAGGATAAAAAGTAATTTAAAAAAGAATCTGTTCTAATAAAGCAGGTGGAGAGAGTGATCTCACATAATGCAGATGATTTCACTCTGTAGTTCAGAGTGTGAACTGGACTTTTAACCGACATATATTCCAGATCTGGGGACCTGAATCTCTGGAAACCAGCATGGTTAGTACACCAGTTGTTATTTGACACAGAGCCCCAACCCTCACACTCGCTGCTACCAGAGTTGGCTGTTCTGTCTCATCCGTACAGTCCAGCTTGGTAGCCCAGTTGATGGAAAGTCATCCATTTCTGTTTTCACTCACATACGGGCACACCCTGGCAGGTCTTTTTTAGCTTGCAATCATTATGTAATACAGATGTATTACATTATGTAACATTATATTTTGTTTCACGTTTCATCAAAACTTCGCCTTTGTTTCCTCACTAGTCCTATTTTTGAGCAGCTTCCTTTTGGACCTCATCTTAAACCTGCAGCTGTGAAAGACACATACAAGTTGCTGCTCTGTTCCACCAGCTGCTGTGGATCTGACGGTCTATGTGTTGAAGTGTGGAGCCCGAATAAAAGACGACCCAGATGTATTCAAAGGGAAACAATCTGAAGATTTTTTTCTGTGTCCAAATGCAGTTAATGATCGAGTTCGAGTCAAGTCACAAGCCCTTAAAATTCGGGCTCGAGTCCTGGACTTGAGTACCACACGCCTGGCCTGAACTGCTCTGTTCTGCCCTGCTTCATTAATGTTTTATGTTGAAATAGTTTTTCCATCTTGGCTTAATTTACTTTTATATTTTATATTCCAAAGCTTCCTTCCTCGTACACTCCCTGTCACAGCCTGACAGCATTGTCCGCGGTATTGGACTTTCCTTAACTGCTCTTAAACGCACCACTTCAGCCTCAGTTGATTGCTGATTGTCTTCACCTGTGACTCTGAATGTGTGCTGAGTTCCTTCATCAGTTGCCGGATTGTCTGTGTTGTCAAACCAGTTTTCCCGAGCCTGCTATCCTGACCACCTGTTCTGTTCTTTCTGACTCCGAGCCTGCCTGAGCCTCCGTAGATATGGACCTTTCTGTGAGCCTGCCTAGCCCTCTTTTTGCCAAGATGTGGATCAATGAATCCTCTGACTACGAGTCTGTCCAAGCCTTCAGAGGTCACCGGATCTCTCTAACCTTGAAACGCTCACCACACTCACCTTCGACAAAAGTTCTAACTCCCTCTGGTGAATCTTCTTCCTGATCCGTTTTCTGAAGAACTCTCTGGAACCTTGACATCTAACTGATTCAGCAACCGCTGCCTGGGAAGAGTTTCCACAACTATCTGATCCACTCCTGTTCCTCTATAAACCCTTTTTAAACTATAATTTTCATTCCTGGGGTCCAGTTTAATTAGTACCAAACCATTACACTCCCTTTTAATTGCATTAAGTAATTGATTACTTTCCTCAGTATTTATGCTTCTGGGTTTCCTTTGTTCAGCAGCAAATTTTTGTCTTTTTCTGAATTCAAAGTCTTATATTAAACTACTGAGAAGCAGTACTGCCATTCAAGTACTTCCCAGTGTGGCTACAGGTGGGGTAGCAGGTAAAGTCAGTTGCTCCGGGCAGGACGCTGAGCTCCAGCCAATCATAGCATCTAGATTAGTCGGGAGGTGATGGTCGATGCTCACCTGAAGGGTAGAAAAGCTGTATGTGACATGATTGTGAACCACGAGGAGACAGGTGTTTTGTTTTGTTTTGTTTTTTTAAAGAAACAAATCTTATTGTTTTATGGAAGACTGTTTCAAGGTTACACTGCAGCACATCAGAGCAGAAGTCTGACGTTTTTCGCCATGAAGATCTCAAATGGGACCAGGATTGGTTAAGGAAGGGAGAGTCCTTTGACCCAAAAGACACAGTTCCCACAGTGAAACATGGCGGTGGGAGAATTATGCTGTGGGGCTGTTTTATTGCTTCGGACACAAGGAACCCTGTTTGGGTCCATGAGATCCTGAAAAAAAAAAAAAGATTATGTTGATATATTGAGAAATAATGTAAAAAATATTGCTGCCAGTCCAGTTTTAGGTCATAGCTTCCATCAAGAGAGTGACCCAAAACATACCACTTGGAGTCAAAATCATTTTAAGGAAACCAAAGTCAAGTCTTCTTAGAGCTCCTATACACTTACATACTAACGTACATTTTCCATTTGCTTAATCTTGGGTTCGATGTCCAGATTGGTTCGCACAGACTGTATGTTGATGAACCCTCTTGAATCGTAGGTACGACTCTTGCAGAGATGTGGGCGGATGTAGAATTGCATCATCAGTATTCGCTGATAGTAAACAACACGTGAAAATTAACCACTCTGTTGTAGCTTTTATGCCCGTGGAAAACGCTTTAAAAAAGGCACGCCAAAAGAGAAGAATGTGCTCCCATCATCGTTAGGGAGAAGAGGCCAACTTGGGGTTATTACTTTTCGTTAGAATGATGCGAGGTCGCATTAATTAATACATTATTTCAAGTAAGTAAGTCGTCGTAGGAGTTCTGACATTGTCAGAAAATTATATCAGGTGGTCGTTGGTCACAAGACCAGTGTGCCGTCGTCAAACTGCTCATATTTTAGGACGTAGGAAAGTTGATTTTGGTGAAAGAAAAAAGACATCCCTACGAATCTATCATGACTGACCTTTCGTCTGTGACGGCCCAAAATCATGCCATGTATAGGGACCCTTAGAGCCCAGATATTGATCCTATTGAGAATTGGTTGAGGGAGCTTAGAAACCAGTTAATCTGGATAACCTTGAACAAGTCTCCATGGAATAATGGGCTAAAATCCCTCAAGATGCATGTGCCAATTCAGTTGGAACTACCGTAAGAGATTGTTGTCGATTTAAATCCTAATGGTCAGAATATTTATAATTGTTAGATGGCCAACAAAGATGGCTTTGGCACATCTTTTTTCTTGTTTCAGATCAAATATTTTAATTCATCTGGAGATTTTTCTTTGTTCACCCTTAATTCTGGTTGTTTCCAAGGTTTGGTTTGACTTCATGAAAGTTGCTGATAATTTTGATCATACCTGTTTAGGTGTAGGGTAATGCTTGGTCATGTTTCATATTCTTCTCGTCTGTTCTGACTTCAGATGGTTTATTAAGAAAACTAACATCATAGGAAGTTAAGAAGGAAGTCCCTGCATCAGTTGGTGATGGTAACTAATACCCTCCTGTACTCAGACACTTCAAAATAAGAGGAATGTCTTTGAGCAAACATGCTGTGATCTTTGACAGACTGCAGATTTTTTTCTTTTTTTTAACGTGGAACTTTCATAGACTGACGAATCAAAAACAGAGCGAAGGAGCTCTGACTGTCGAGACTTTGACAGCTACACGATCAATAAATCTGAACACCAAGGCACTTCATGTCGGAGCAGCGGAGGAGATCTGAACGTTGGAACGTCTGTAACATCAGAGGAACAGACTGGTCTCTTGACTGCATGAGAACAAAGTTCACATGTGGGAAGGCAGCTCTGAACTAATGCCTCTTATCACGAGTCTTGTCTTTACTCAGCTGAGGGCCTCTGAGCAGTCTTTTTGACACCATATTCATGAATCCATCTGCTCATAGGAATCTGTGTGATCAGCAGTCTCAGTAAATCAGATTCTCCTTCAGTGAGATGTGACAAATTTAATGTAGAGCAGCAGTAGCTGGAGAGCATTAGCAGGAACTCAGCCCAACTTTGATATCGCTGATCCATATGCATGGCGCCTGATATGGAGACGAAGATAGATTCATGCTTGATTACCACCCTCCATGAACTTTTCAGTTCATGTAGGGTGAACTGGGGTAGTTTTTTAGGGGCCAGATCTATGACGTGTCTCCATCAACAGGAACAGCTCGGCAAAATAAGCTTTCAGGAGTCGAAACACGTACCTGTGGTAGTACTGGTTGGAATGGTAGTTTAAGGCATTTAAAGCAACCAGCTCTGTTGCCTTTTAAAAAATAAGGTATATAATATATATAAATGCCATCAGACGTATAGAAAATAACTTAATTTAACAAAACTAGCGTGTTGGGAGAGATTCATGTCTCCTTGTTTTAAGGAAATTACTCAGACTCTTGTACCTGTAACAGCTTTAAAACAACTCTATGTAACATTACCACGTCTGACCAGATGGGGGCAGCGTATCAGGAAAAAATTAAATATCAGAAGCCAAGAAATTCCAGGCTATGTTCCTGTCATTACGACAAGGACCTGATGGCTACATGAGTGGCGATCCTGATTAACTAGCCACTAGCCACTAGCCACTAGCGTGGAGAAGTCTGGAAAGGCACAGATCTGAAAAGCCCCGGATGAGTATGAGTGCTGCCACCTTACGTGTCATGTTCAGCGGTACTCTGGTAGCCCCTATTAATCGAAATTGAATTGAAAAAAACATTCAAACCCGATAAGTGATGTGATCTTGCCCATGTTAGTTAAAATATAACTTTGCATCTGGTGCTCGGTACCTCCATTATCTGAGGTAAACTCAGTGGTTGCCAGTGGCCATTACCTTTGACTAACATTACCGCTAGCTCGCTAACTTACCAAGACAAAGACTGTGTTGCTGCATAATGACTGAGATTAACCTTTCTGTCGTGTTCGGGTCAAATCTGACCGATTTCCTACTTTCATCAATCATAATTATTGTGTTTTACATTTGATTGTCTCAGGGCCTTATGATATCCTCCACACTAGCCATTTGAACATCTATAACTGCTGATCACCACTTTCTCTGAATTTTGAATAGTTTATTCAACTTTGTAACACCTGTGGTGTTCCCGGTCAAAAATGACCGCCATAGGAAATGAAAGGGTGACACTGGATTGTGTTCATCCATCAGATTGTACACAACCACAAATACACTATCACACACACACACACCCACACACACACACATACACCACCCCAACCCACGTGAACCCCTTTCAGACTGAACATATAGGTGTCTCCTCTTCCCACTTCATTCCGGTGCTTATGTGCCCATCCCCCCACATGAACACTTTCCAAACTAAATGTATAACAATAACACTTGTTCCACATTTCAAAGTCAACAATTAGGTGTTTGTTATGGGAATTATCCCTTTCCAAGGCTTATGTGCCCATCCCCCCACGTGAACCGCACTTTCCTATACAAAATGTATCATATCTTCTCAGAGACCCCCTATATATAGTTTTTTTGTGTGCATTGCCCTCATTTTACTATGAACACATTGACTAGGTGCCCCATCAGAAGATTTCTTGTCAGAGAGGCTCTGGACCTTTTATTTCAACCTGATGAAGAGGGGATAGAAGTTCAACCAGAAATAGAGGAGGATGTCTCAGAAATAGAAGACAACATTGATCCTGATTTTGATCCAGACCATTGTGAGACCGACCAGTTAACAGATGGTGAGGAAGAGGCTCCAGAGGAAGACACACCTGAGGAAGAGGCACCTGTGATATTCCAGTCCAAGGATGGAAATTTGCTCTGGTATTCATCCACCCAGGAAAGAGGAGGCAGGCAGAGCAGAGAACCCAAAACACACACACACACATACACACACACATACAAATGATAGGCTCATGTTGATGTTGTGTGAATTTGGTCACTGTTTTGATTTTTGTTACTTTTTTTTACAAAAAAATGATCATTTTCGAATACAATTTACTATTTCTGTGTCTATTTAATGTATATTAACTGCAGTTATTAATGTAAACCAGTGGTCTGAGACATTGTTTACAGCTTAAAAAGGAGTTAAATAAAATTTGGTGAAGATCAGTGGTTTTTCTGTTTATGTAGGAGCAGTTAAAACAGGCCGGTCAAATTTGACCGGGAACACTAAAGTAAGGGGGGAGAAACGAACACGACACAAAGGTTAAATAACTTTTGGTGATGTTAGAGTTAAAACCTTTTGTTGCTTTGATTTATCTTAGAACAAGTGTAGATATCCTTGTTGATTTATGGATGTTAAATTGGCAGCTTAATCCAAAGCAGACATTTAGCTGTGTCATGTTTGGATTTCGGAAATCTATTAATATAAACCCCATTGCCAATCCTCTCTCAATACCTGGAGTTAGTTTTATACATCATTTAAAAAAATGTTGGAGCATAAAATCCAAAAACCACCACGCAGTAGATATTATTTTCGCAGTACTCCTCTATTACTGCAAAACATCTTGTTTTTTGAGGTTGCATCACTGGTATGTATCAATATTGTAGGATTAGACTTTCTGTTCTGTGTAAAAACACATCACTCCAGTCTGTATGTTTGTATTATTAACTGCGAACTACGCTGATGCCATGTAAGAGCAAATTTCAACATGCTTGGACAGATTTAATGTGTCTCACTGTGTAAAAGCAGTTGCCATCTGTTGCCTGTTCACTGTCAGTGTATACGGATTATGTAATTCTACATCCGTCTGCATCTCCACATCAGTTTAAGCCTACGATTCAAGAGGGTTCGTCATCGTACAGTCTGGACATTGTAACCAAGATTGAACAAATGCAGATTGTACAGTTAGAGATGTTACGATATCATCGGAGCCCTGAGGTGTTAATCAGGTAATCTAAGCCATTTTTACCAGACATGCATAAGCAAGACAGAGTCACTCAACCCTGAAAATATGAATATCTCTGAATGAGATTTTCAGACTACAGTGTTATATAGTTGTCCTTTTTTAAAGTTTTCCAGTTGGTCGTCACTTAAGGCAGTGGTCCCCAACCTTTTTGTAACCACGGACCGGTTAACGCTTGACAATTTTCCCGGGGGGGGGGCAGGCTTCCTCGTTACATTACGGCAATAACATAACTTGAGTATAACATCGAAGTCTCCGGTAACATCCTCTATACCCATTAAATAAAAAAAAAAATAGAAAAGCGCAGACCTCCGCCAAGCGCAACAATTATCGAAAATTTGAAAGTGATCCAGAATCCAGGATTTCTTTCGGATCACACCCAAAATGAAATCAGTTCTTCCTTTTCACATTTACAACAACTCCTGAAAATTTCACCAAAATACATGCATAATTTTTATAGTTATCTTCTACATAGACAAACAAACAAACAAAAACAGACAGACAGGCAGATAAACGCCGGCAAAAACATAACCTCCTTGGTGGTGGTAAAAAACTCACGCAGAGCTTGGTACGTGTAAGTCACCGGTCGTGATAAATCCATATTTCAGTTGGACTCCTGGTATTGTCTGTTAAAAGTTTTCTTTTTCTTGGAAGTCGTAGGCTGTTCTTCTTTCTCTTCACTGTGCATTTTCCCCTTCACAAGGAAACTTTCCAAAGACGTCTGTTTCTTAGTCATTTTGCTAGCTGGGTTAAAGTTTGGCACTCAACTAACCGAGATGTAACCGAGAGAATCCAGTCATTATTCAAAATAAAAGATTTTTCACAATAAAAGCTTGTTCAGACTCATAATAAATAAAACTTAAAAAAAAAAAAAATAGTCTACTTGGGCGGACCAGTACCAAGGGATCCACGGCCCGGTACCGGTCCACAGCCCGGGGGTTGGGGACCACTGACTTAAGACACATGAATACACAGTACGCATTAAAACCTATAAAAATTGATTGGTTTTTTTTTTCCCATGATATGTCCCCCTTAGGCTTTTCTGTGTGGAGTTTGCATGTTCTCCTCGTGCTAGCGTGGGTTTCCTCCGGGTTCTCCGGCTTCCTCCCACAGTCCAAAGACATGCATGTCAGGTTAATTGGTGGTTCTAAATTGCCCGTAGGAGTGAGTGAGTGTGGGTGTGAGTGGTTGTTTGTCTGCATGTGGCCCTGCGATCTACTGGCGACCTGTCCAGGGTGTACCCCTGCCTTTCACCGTGAAGAGAGCTGGGATAGACTCCAGCAGATCCCCGTGACCCTCCGGAGGATGAAAACGGGTATAGATAATGGATGGATGGATGTCCCCCTTAAAGTGGAAAATTAAAACACTTGAAATTGCTCATCAGGAGCTGCGTGAGGAGAGGCTGCTGCAGCTCTTTATCTCTGATTGTAGAACAGCTGATGTGCTTGAAAGACACTTTGATTTTAAGCATGTGTGTTGGACGCGTACAGCTTTTAAAAGAGGTAATACGTATGCTGCAATGAGTCCTGTGTTTCACCTCCCGTTTTGCTGGTTTGTACAACACACCATCAGTTTTGCCCGGTTTTCCAGTTAACTCCTGGCCCCTGGATCCTCTCTCCCTCTGGGAATGATTTTTTTTTTTTTGTTTTCTGTCTGTGGACAGATGCAGACAACCCAGCAGTTCAGCTTGTGCTCATTTGTGTTTAATTCATTCTGCTGCGTCGGACAGAAAACACAGCTGGTGTCTAAATAACAAGTTCTGGACTGCGGGAGCAGCATCACCAACTGTAAAATCCTCTTTTATGAGCTCCAACACAAACGATTCCCAGCAAGTGGAGAGGTAAACTGCTCGCAAACGTTCCCGGGGATGCATCTGTCCGTTCAACTGCAGAGTGCTTACTGGTCTGATTGTGGGAGTCTGGTTTGGTCCGAGGCCCGGTTTTCTTCACCCAGCCCCCCGCCCACCTCGACTGCCCTGGAATCACAGCACCCTTCCACAGCTGAGTGTTATTACAATTCCCAATTATCCCGCTCGCACAAATTATGGGCCGGAAGAATCTGGTTGAACCTCTGATCAAATTAGCCAGGCGGCTCCGAGCGCGGCAACCAGAAGAGCCGGGCGACGGCTACCGCACATGACGAGTGGGAGTGGAGCTTTCCGAGCAGTTAACCCGAAACATATGGAGGAGTGGAGGATCCGCCGCCAGGTCCCCGCGGTGGATGTGTGTGATGACAAGCACGACATGACGTCAGTGATTGATGGGGTCATTTAGCGTGAGCGTACAGTCGTAATACTTTGATTTGTTTGCGTGTGTGATGAAAGGAGTGGGTCTAAGTATTGGACAAATACAACTTCAGACAAACACCATTATTTATTGATGAAAGAAATTAGGCCAACAAAAAAAAAAAAGGCATGTGGGTAACACGAAGTACCTCCTTTATTGTTTCCAGAGGACGTTGTGGCCAAGTGCTTTTAAACATCAAAGCTTGATGAGTTGATCACCAGCAGGTGCGCAGGCCGCCGTGAAAGCAGATGTTTTGGCAGCTCCTTGTGTTAATGCAATGCCAAGAGGGAAAGACATCTTACAGAAACAGTTTCTTGTTTCAGATCGGTCTGGAAAGGGTTAAAAAAAAAAAAAAAAACATTTCCAAACAACCTGGAGTTCAATCTTCCGCAGTGAGAGAAAGATTATTCATGAGTGGAAAACGGCGCTCGCTACGTCCAAGAGACTGAATAAGTACAGTTTATTTTGAAGGGTTGCCTGGAGAGAGGCTCTTCTGTCTAAAAATATCAAGGAAGCATGACTGAGGTTCACGAAACTGCATCTGGACTTCTGGAACAATGTGCTGATGCACAGATAAGACCGAATGGGCCCAGCACCATATTTCAATTTCAATTTTATTTGTATAGCGTCTGTTACAATGCCAATTGTCTCTGGGCGCTTTACAGAAACCCAGAGCATGACCCCCGAGCAAATATCATTCACTAAAATTGTAATATTAAATTCAAATCAAGGATAATGGCAAGTAAAAAAAATCTCCCACGGCGGGAGAAAAAAAAAAAAACCTTTAAGCCAAGCAGTGGTAGGGATGCACGATAACTGTTTTTTTTTTAAACTGATACCCGATAACTTTCAGCTCCTAAAGGCCGATACCGATAACCGATAACACACACATATACCTAAGATCATTACATCAATACTATGAACAAAACCAAAAACAGTTTTGACTCTTTAAATGAACAGATATTTATTTTTTACAATGAAAAACTATTGGCAAGCCTCTCAAACATTTTCATAAAGCTATCAAACAAACCTATTTGATATCTCACATCAACTTAATTAAGCTGCATTACTGACTGATAGAAATACATGCATCAGAATTACAAACTGAAAAAATGCATTCCTCAATGACAATAAAAAATAATGTACTGACACAAGTTAGACTTGTCTATGTAAATAAACTGAAAAAGTGCACTCCATAGTAACAAAGAAATTACGTTTAAAGGATTTTGGCTTGTGGTTCCATTCAAATGAATGCCTTTAATTAAAGTAAATGAGGTTTAGTAGTATTTTTTTTTTTTTTTTTATTTTTTTAATCTCATGGAAGCTTTAGATGAGAGAGATGATGGGGGTGAGGCTGGGAGCGGAGGGGTTGACTTACTGCTGGCTTGCTCACGTTAGCTCACGTTAGCTCCTGTTAGCGCGATTTCAAAACTCCGTGGAAGTGATGGTTATGTTTCAGGTGGTTGATCGGGTTTGATTTATTAAAGCTTGTGCTATTTTTCCCTCCTTCGCTTGGAGCATTTGTCACAAATAACCAGCGAACTATCTTCCTCTGAAACTTTAATGAAGTTCTACACCATCGCCGCCATGTTTGTTTGTTTTTATCAGCGCACTGTTCCACAATGCTGCATTCAAGGTGTAAAGTAAATTCCTTTGTTACCTCGTTTGCTCGTCGTTCTTTCGGCCTTATCTATTTTTTCTATTTTGTATGTGTAACATGTGGGAAAATACTGCGAATATCAATTAAAGTCCAAAACTACCAAAATTGTGACCGAGTTAACAAGTTGTTTTCTGGCATGAGGGGGTATTATTGATTTTCCTTACTGAGAAATCGTTTTTCTGATAATGCCGACGTCACTTGAACATAAGATTCACTGCCGGCTATTCAAGGATCAGAGGGAGCGAGGCACTGCTGTGTTGACAAAAATATATATATGTTATCTGGGCTATTTGTCATGATATTGGACCTATCGGGATGACGTCATAATTTCCTGTTATCGGCCCAATAGTTATCGTGCATCCCTAAGCAGTGGCAAGGAAAAACTCCACTTTGAAGAAGAACCCTTGAGCAAAACAATAACCTCTGTTTTATTTGAATTTAGAAGCAAAAAAAGTTAGACATCCAGGACTTAATGTCATGTATTTGGAGAAAACCAGACAGCATTTCAGCAGCAACACCTCATACCCACTGTCAAGCACGGTGGTGGAGGGGTGATGATTTGGGGTTGTATTGCAGGTGTTGGACCTCATTAATTAAATCTTCGTAAATCACCCGCCTACTAAAAACCTCCTCCAGATTCAAGCTGCATAAAGCTCTGATTAAGACCGTGTGTCGGGCGATAAATTCCAGGCAATTCACAAAAAGCTTGTTAATTAGCATAAACCCACCATAGAAGGAGGTATAAACGTGCAGACTACTGCGTGATTCACGATCTAGAAGCCTTCGGGGAAACTCCTCATCTCGTGAATCCAGCCGAAGACGCATCGATGGAAAGTGCTCTGCTTCTGAAACGCTCCCGTTGAGACCTGAGGCACTGATGTTGGATGCAATAAATAAATATATTAACATGTATCTTTAAACTGCAACTGCATCGCCTCTGTTATGAGTTTAGTGGTCCAACAGCACAGTGGAAGGTAAGGTTATATTATTATTTTATTACATGCTATATATCCTGGCTGCTGGGGGAGTTATTGGATGGATTGGAAATTTATAGCTCATTCATTTCCTTAAGTTGAAAGTTTTGCCCACAAAACTTGTACTCTTTTAGTACCTGCAATAAATCAATAAATCTGAAGACAAAAAAACATGTTTATCTCTTTTACTAATTATTTCCATGTAGCTTACGCGTCATTCAACAGGTTTGGGGTCATCGGGACATCATGAAAGATCTATGAAACAGCAAAGCTAGTACTGTTTTGAACACCTTCTTGAGTTTACAGAGGAAGATGCCACCGATTAGGTCCAAGCACAACCAGCAAGGTTTCACGACTACATTGGTGCGCTCCATAATGGTCCGAGACAAACTCAATCTGAATCGTCTCGTGTTTAAAACACCTGTTAAGCTATCAGCATATTTGAACAATAACGGTCCATATAAGGCATTAACATTGGAAAATCAAATGACACCAATATTTATACGCATTTACACCAGTGCTTCTGAATTATTTTCTGTTGCGCCCCCCCAGGAAGAAGAAAACATTTTGCGTCCCCCCACCCCTCCACTGTGACTATAAATAGTATCAATTGTCTATGAAATTGTGATAAGTACACCTCTGCATAACACTGTATCTTTATTAACATTAAGAGAAACAAAAAAAAAAAGAAATATACATCAACTTATAACAAAGAATAACTTTATTAAGATTGTTTTTCAGTCTGTAAAGATTTAAAGTGCATCAATCCCACCGTAGTAACAGTGGAGCAGCGCTACATCAGCGTCATTTCCTCGTCTTAACTTTCTGGTGACTTTCCTTTGTCTCATTATCTCCGTCTTTCTTTTCGTTCCTGTTAAATATTTTTCCGTGGTGTCTCTTGAGGGTTTGTTCACTTAATATCTGCTGCTCTGTGCTGTGTGTGCGCATGTCCGTGCAAAAAAAACCCCGACACAATATAGCTAATACTCCCTCCGCACACTGTGATAATGACCGCCACTGCCCCCTACTGGAGTATATGTGCAATTACACTTTATTCCAGTACGGCAAAACAAACAAAAAAAAAAAAGCCTTGTTCCCTGGCATCGCACCGCGACCCCTGGGGGGGGGGTGCCCCACTATTTGAGAAGGACTGATTTACACAAACTATACACATCATTGGAAGCATAAGTAGACTTTGTTCATACCTACGAAATGTGTGTAACTACGAATATTCTCACGACTATCAAGACACGCATAAATTTAGTTTCGGTCCCAGTTTACTCATAAACCCACTGAGCAGACCATGAGTATTCATCTTGTGTCCCAACACAGCAGCAAATCTACAACAGACTGGCTGGCTGAAGAAGAAACAAAACCTCAAGGTTCTGGACTGACTCAATCCAGGTCCAGACCTGCTGTGGAGGGACCTTCAGAGAGTTGTGTCTGAGCGAACATCCAAACACCTCAATGAAATGACGTTTTAAATAAGGATGGACCAAAATTCCTCCACAACCATGTGAGAGACTGATAAAATCATACAGGAGATAATAACTTCAAGTTATTGTTCTTTCGGTGAATCTACAAGCTACTGAATCATGTGGTACTTAGTATTACTCAGTGTTTGGCTTCGTTTTTGTCCAATAAATAATGGTACTGTGGAAAAACCAGGATTAAAAGAGAGAGCGCTAACATACCTGAACACACAACCTCCTCCTCTAGCAGAAGCACTTCCAGATGGAGACACTGTAATGACTATTTATTCATCTGAGCAGTGCTAAAGAAGCAATAGAGGGGCAACCGTTTACGCCGAAAATAAAGATTAAAGCAAGCGCTTGCAGCGTGCAGAACCCAGGTGCCTCGCGGATTCGGCCCAGACAGAGTTCGGGGCTCCTGTCATCAGGCATTAAGCTCTTTCCAGCCGAAGATTTGTGTCGATGCACCCAAAAAGAAAGTGGAATTCACTGGAAGCTCATGTGGGTCAGTCCTGCTGCTAAAACAAATAGACCGGGTCAAATTCTTTGTGAGGTCAGCGTGGTGTCAGCGCTGTTATAGAAGCGAGGCCGGGGCTCGGTGAGTTATGTGTTTTCATGCTGTCTTTACAACAAACTGCAGATTTCAGACGTCTCGGGGGTCGAGCTGCTCCGGAGGAACAGTCGGGAGTTTCCTGGGTGGCGGGTTCAGCTTCAGGTTGTACTGTTGGGCAGGTTTTGGGTTAATTAGTCAAGATAATGATGGAGTCCAGTCGGGGGCTTTGATCCAAACAGGAACATCACGACTCCTGAGGAGGTTGTATCGTATATCTGTTTTTATGGTCTCCATGGAAGCAGCCATGAGGTCGACGTTAATAGTTCATGAAACCTTTGTGCAGCAGTGAAACGGATTATTATGCTGAGAGTGACGCGCCGGTGCTGCTGCTTCTTTTATTTATTTCCATCTCTAATTCATTTGACACTGAGTTTTGGCCAAGAGGTTCGGCAGATACGAATGCTGCTGTCTGCTGACTTTGCAGCCTCAGTGTTCGTAGTCGTGTCTTCCACTGGTTTCAAAGGTGACTCAAGAACAATCATAAGCATTTCATAAGTTTCAAAGTCTTCAAACGCATCAGATTTTTTCAAAGAGTTAATATTTATAGCGTTGACACTACTCTGACATGCTGGTTATGAATGTGAGTTGATCACAAATCTAGGTTCACTTACACATCTACCCGAAAACACTTCCATGAATTAGCCGGACTAGCCTAACTCTTTTCCTTTTCGATACAAAGACTCAGTCTGCTGATCACAGCTATGCAGATGACACTCAGATTAACTTGGTTCTTTAACCAAATGACTCTGGTCCAGTAGACTCACTCTGTCAGTGCTTGGAGCAGGTGAATACCTGGATCCAATCCAGCTTCCTTCAGTTAAATCAAGACAACACAGGAATCATTTTATTTGGTAACAAAATAGAGAGAATTAAGTTGCTGCCCAGTTTGAATCCAGAAAGCTGGAGACAAAAACCAGGTTAGAAATCTTGAAGTTTTAACTGATTCTGCAGCAACATCAAGGCTGTAATCAGCTTTTTACCACCTCAAACATATCAAGAGTCAGAGATCTAGGGCCCGATGTTCCACCAAAGATCCTAAAGCCGCTATTTAGGGATAGCGGGTAGTGGGAGGGACTTTCCACCGCAAAGAACGCAATCTTCCAGCTTGCTAAACCTGCTATCCCACCTGCGCTACCTGCTACATGATGCATAGGAGTGGTTAGGATGTTCCACCTGTTAAACCAATCAGTGCGTCAGTAGCCATTGCCTTTAGCGGTCTAACCACCCGCTACCCGCAACCCACGATGGCAAGATACAGAGTTTGCGGAAAGGGCAAAAGACACGCCCATTGCCACACCTACAATGTTAGTTAGGGAGTCGGCATAACGGGTAGCGGCTTTAGGGAGCGGAAGATTGAATTAGCGGTTAGCAGAGGTTCTTAAACCTGCAATTCGTGGGTAGCGTCTGGTGTAAAAAACCTCTGAACCTCTGAAGCTGCTGTACGGTTTTTGGGTTGTCATATTCTTTCACATGTTTTCTTAAGATGATAAAGGGTTGGAAGTATTTAAATTACACAATTTTAGAGCTATTAAGAAGAACAAAGCTTCAAGTCTTTAGTTGGTTTTTATTTTAGAACATTTCAGTCATTTCAATGTCAGGTGATTTTCTTTTTTTTTTTTTTTTTAATATGTGTTCCTGTGGGGGAATGGCTGCAATTCCTGAAAGCACAGTTGCCCATCTCAACAGCAAAAATCCATTTTGCTTGCTTGCTCTTCTCAGATTCAGCTGGGTGCTCTGTCCCGCCCTCTTGAGCTGAACGTCAACAACAGCAGCTTAGATCACTTCCATTCAGGAATGTTTGTATCCTGAATCAATAAACTGTCCTGCTTAAATATGGTCTCCAGATATAAAATTGACACACACAGACAATATCCGGTGCACATGTGCACCATATCAGACGGTCGGTTCACTCATGTTAAAGTCTGATTAAGACACTTGTACTATGTGCATCTTTGAATAAGAACCAAATCAGAACTGATCCTGATCTATACGGATTCGTACGTCTCTAGAATTAGGTCAGAGTTTCTAAATGTCCAGCAGGATTCCCATCTGCCTGTTCTGGTTTACGGCTACTCTGGTGATGTCAGCGTATAAGACATGTATTAACGTAGCGCATATATTAACACTGTGATCACATTAGCATGCTGACTTTGAAACGCTCTGCAGTATTTTATGTCCCTGTCCTCTGTTTTCTCCGTCTCTCCCTCTAACTGGGAACCACAAACCCACAGCTGGCAGATGGAGCTCATGCCTTCGCATTTACAAACCTCTCTGAGTTGGAACGGAGCTAACCAGCGGGCCTACGCAGAATACATATTTTAACTTTGGTCTGAGCAGAAAATGTCAACAGTTTATTTTCTCTTTGCCTACAGTACAGTTCACTAATTATTTACCATTTTCTTCCTATGGGTACTTAGTAATTCTTACAACCAAAACAGATGCAAGCTGCAGAGGTGTGAGGGCAGAGAGTTAAAAAATCAAAGACGCCCTTGAGGAGAGCTACCGAACTAAATGTGTGATATTATGATGACATGGGGGGGAAAAATGCAGAAAAGTCAAGAATAAAACATGACAGAAGGATTTAACATTTAAACAGGCTCTGTGATGTTGACTCGTCGAGCC